>OY882875.1:3570000-3920000 GCA_963693515.1 Pipistrellus nathusii | reverse complement strand
TCCATTATGTGTCATTCTATCACAGTATTTTTGTTTTTTTATTTTTTTAAATTGATTTCAGAGAGGAAGGAAGAAGAAGAAAGGGATAGAAATATCAGTGATGTGAGAGAATCATTGATCGGCTGCCTCCTGCATGCCCCCGCAATCCAAGCATGTACCTTGACCAGAATTGAACTGTGACCTCCTGGTTCATTGGTTAACACTCAACCACTGAGCCACCCCAGCCCAACCTGTGTTTTATTTTGATCTATGAAAACTCATTTTCAGGAAAGAAAAAGATACTTAATAAGAGCAAAGAACAACTCTAATTTCTAAATATTGTAGCTTAATAAGGTTTTGTTCTTTCACATTGTTTTATTTATAAATCTATAAGAATATAAGCTCTTGGTAATTTGATTGACATGAGCACACCATATAGGTTATTACTGCCAACCAAGTGCCTAAGAATTTAAAAACTAAAATACAAAAACTCCCTTCAAACTTCAAAGTGAATAGTTCAGCGTAGTAATCCATAAATATTAATGAGTAAACCAGTCTCGGAATGAGGTTAAGGGTGGAATTGACCAACTGGTGTTTAATTAAGTATCACAGATCCTATTTGTACTGCTCAAGGTAGTCTTTGACTTTTTTCATGGTATAAGGTTAAAAGAGAAAGAACTTGAAAAAAGACTCAGAATGCATCATGAAATGTCAAAATAAAAATCTGATGGTAAATGATAGAACATCTTAACCCAGTCTCTAATTAAGATGAATCATTGATGGAGTTTTGAATTTTAGATCCATAATGAATTTAGTTGGTGACGTTTTGAAAGATACAGAGCGCATAGAAAGTCAGGTGTTCTCTATAAGTTTAGTTGAGATGACTTTTGCTAAACTTATTTAAATATAATTTAAGATGTTTTTAGCTTATGACAGTAACTAATTATTAATATTTTGGTTATTAACTAAGAGACATGTCTCAATCATTTCAAAATAAAGGGGTTTAGAGAACATGTTTAAGGCCCATTTTAAGATGTTATCCTTAGTATAAGAGACAATAGTGGATGGGAGTGTCTAATGGAAGATGGTATACATTGATCAGCAGTTTAAAAACGATCAGTGCTCAGAAAATATCTAAAATTTCTGATATTTTTAAAAATACTGTTTGAAAATCTTATGTACCTATTTTTTTCCCCTCAGACTTCTACGATCACTTGGTTTGCCTTAATTAAGTGATGGTACTGTTTTCAAAGATAGAATTTTTACTTTATGGATTTCACATAGTTTGTGTTTCATTGGTATGATCTCAGAGTTAACTTTCAGGCCCATATTCTGAAACAGTATTTATCACCTAGCCCTGATCCTTTAAGTAAAGCAGCGTCAGCCATGTGGTGTGAGCGCTGAAGGAAGGAGAGAGAAAGCCGTGGACGCAGGGGAGGTGTTAGTGGGCATCATTTGCTATTACAGCTTTCTGTTTGCCAGGCTTAAGAGTTCTCCTGGTGGCGTATTTCTTTGATGAAATACGTACTTGGAGAACTGCGGGCAGGGCCATACATTAGCGCATCAGATGCCTGTGGGCTGGAGAAGACCCCGGAAATCCAGGGCCTGTGTCCTGCCGAGAAGTGTGAGTTTTGGTCCTGAATCTGGAGGAACCTCTGCAGGGCCCAGCGCAGGGTCAGTCTGACAGCACTTTGATGAGCGGACTGGAGTGGCTGTGACGAAGGAAGGAGACCCCTTAGGAGGCATCAGCACAGTGAGTGTGAGGAATGAACCGGCACCAAGACAGTGCTGTGGAGAGGAAGGGGAGGGTGGAGATTGAAGAGGTAGAAACTGTGGGCACCTCTGTCTGGATGTGGAGAGTGAGAGCGAGCGGAGGCTGCATGGCTCCCAGACCACCTCCCAGGTGGCTGGGCGGAAGGTAGAGAGAGGCACTTAGGGAAAGGATCCGAGAGAGAGAGAGAGAGAGAGAGAGAGAGAGAGAGAGAGAGAGAGAGAGAGAGAGAGAGAGAGAGAGACACATTGATTTGTTCCACTCAATTATGCATTCATTGATGGATTCTTGTATGTGCCCTGAGAGAGGGAGAGGGAGAGGGAGAGGGAGAGGGAGAGGGAGAGGGAGAGGGAGGGAGGGAGGGAAGGAGGAAGGGAGGGAGGGAGGGAGGGAGGGCGAGCGAGCGAAACATTGATTTGTTCCACTCAATTATGCATACATTGATGGATTCTTGTATGTGGAGAGAGAGAGAGAGAAACATTGATTTGTTCCATTCAATTATGCATTCATTGATAGATTTTTATATGTGCCCTGACCAGGGATCGAACCCCAAACCGAGGCATGGGGATGACACCCCAACCAACTGAGCTGCCCATCCAGGCCAGAGGGGCCTGTTGAAGGGAGAGTTCTATCTAGAAGGTGTTTCTGGGAAGGTTAGATGTCCGATGGGATAAGAATAGCAGAAAACATAGAAAGCAAGCCATAGAAAGCGACCGTGAGATTGAACAGCCGGAGTAGGAGGAGGCATACGGGAATGGGTTTTGAAAGAGAACAATGCTGAATGCTGCCAAGACTCCACACGAGGACAGACGCGTGTGCGGTGGATTTGGCAGCGAGAGGCCGGCAGTGGTTTCTCTGTAGCGGCGGGCAGGAGCCAGGTTGTGGGATGACGAGTGAAAGGAATACATAAGCACGCAGCGCAGTCACGTACAGATCGGGTGGCTGTGGTGGAAAGCAGCAAGAGGGAACGTGGGCTCAGAGGAGGGAGGGTTTTATATTTTGTAAAAGTTAATTCCCATTAGTTTTAGTGGGGAAGGTCCCAGCATACACTGGAAGTCAGTCGACTAGAGAGCACTGCAGGATGAAGACAGGGGCACTGCCTTACAGTGCTGTGAAAACCCACAGGGAGACACTGACGCCACGTTGAGTTTAGCATCTCAGTTTAAGTTAAATAGTATTTGTAAGGGATTGGTTTTTATTTGGGAAAATTGTATACTATTTTCTGAAATCCTGCATTCACATTAAGGCAACGCTAAATTGATAACTTTAAATTAAAAGTATAAGTTACCACATTCATAGAAGTATTCTGCAAAGGCTTTACATTTAAGAAGATATTTATCCAAATGCCAGTGTATATGGAGTAATAAAGATGATCTTTAAAGAAGTTCTGAAAAGGCCGTTTGGAGCTCACATGTTTTGCGAGAGCAGGTAGAAGAGGAACGTGACTGATGAAGTCCAGTCTGTATCGTGGAGGAGAAGCCCAGCGTTTATTTTGTTTAAGTAGGAAAGAGCAGGTCAACTCTCAAATGAAGTTTGAATAAAGGAATTTTTAAAAATCCCTTTTTCGCCCTGGCCGGTTTGGCTCAGTGGATAGAGCGTCCGCCTATGGACTGAAGGGTCCCAGGTTTGATTCCGGTTCCCAGTGGGGGGTGTGCAGGAGGCAGCTGATGGATGTTTCTCTCTCATCGATGTTTCTAACTCTCTATCCTTCTCTGTAAAAGATTAATAAATTATATATATATTTTTAAATCCCTTTTTCTTAGAAGAAAGTATAAGCAGCCTTAGACCTCTTAGGAATTTTATTTTTAAATGTGTGGGGGTTTTTTTCTTTTTTAATATATTTTATTGATTTTTTTTACAGAGAAGAAGAGAGAGAGATAGTTAGAAACATAGATGAGAGAGAGACATCGATCAGCTGCCTCTTGCACACCCCCTACTAGGGATGTGCCCACAACCAAGGTACATGCCCTTGACCGGAATGGAACCCGGGGCCTTTCAGTCCACAGGCCGACGCTCTATCCACTGAGCCAAGCTGGTTTCGGCAGGAATTTTATTTTTAAATACTTTTACTTTAATTATTTTATTTTGATGTTTACACATGTGTGAAAAAAATCACAAGGATTTTTTTTTAATATATATCATAAATTTAGGTTGCTGTACCTTTAATAACTTTTCAAAATAATTTAAGATAGAATTCTTTCTTAAATTACCATTTCAGAAAAAACAACCCTCTTTATTTTTAAAAATATATATATTTCATTGGCTTTTTTCAGAGAGGAAGGGAGAGAAATACAGAGTTGGAAACATTGATGAGAGAGAAAAATCGACCAGCTGCCTCCTGCACAGCCCCCACTGGGGATATGCCCACAACCAAGGTGCACGCCCTTTATCGGAATCGAACCTGGGACCCTTTAGTCTGCAGGGCCGACACTATACACTGAGCCAAACCGGCCAGGGCAACCCTCTATAAAAAAAATTTTTTATATATATATATGAATGTGGGTCAGTGAAGGAATGCGAGGCATCCGTGGTTTCCCGGACACACAGATGTCTGCACATCGGGGCTTCAGGGAAGCACTTATCCACGGGCCTGTCTGCAGAGGTCCCGGCCCTCAGGTTACCTTCCTCCCAGACGGTGTGATTACTTGCCAAGCATCGTCACCATTCCCAGGTCTCTCAGTGCTCACTTGGCGTTTCAGGTCTAGTGTTTCCAGCTGCCGATTTACAAGTCATTTATTCAGTGTTATGGTTTTAATGTTTATGCTCTGATACGACTTGGATTTGGGTAAGAAACGTCCATGGATGCATAGGACAGCCATAGAATTGTATAAACGATCGTTGAATCTTTAGACGTCTTTATAAGGAGAATGCCACGTTTTAAACCTCGCGTTGTCACCTGTGTTAGTAGGGCTCTTCAGCAGAAGCTCTGAGTAAAGCTCTTTTGAAATGTTTGTTTCCTTATGCATAGATTCGATGTTACAGAGTCCCAGATCATAATTATAATATGCCAGCTTCTCACAGGAACCCTGGGACCTTGGTTCTGGAACTCCACGGTAACTGCTAGAATATTCATGCTGTCCAATGAACAAATGGCGTGAACTCAATGACGACAGCACCTTTGTCATGCACAGAATAATTTTTTTAAAAAAATCAAAAGTCTGGTGGTATTTCACAGGCAAACAGATTATTAGAAAACGAATAATTTTAATATCTAATAGGGCAATAAAAATCCACCCTATTAAACAAAATTTTTAAAAAATAATATTTTGATGATCTGATGCTAAAAACAACTCTCCCATTCACCTACTATAACCAATATCATTTTTGCTCTATGTAATATTTTTATTTATTTGCTTATATATTTTTTGCTCTATGTAATATTTTTAAAAACAAATACCTTTCCACCATGAAATAGAATTCTTTGGGTATTTATATTTTGAAAACAATAAAGCAAGCAGAGTTTTCCTTAGATAAGTAAAAGAACTTTTTATAGCGATGTAGAAAAAAATCCGTTTACTCTCTTCACTTACTTAGCGTATCACTTAAGCTCTGCAGTCCTGGTGCTTCTGCTTCTGTGTGCAGTGATTTTGTTTTTTAAAAATTAATGCTACAAGCTGTTCTTGCTTCTATTATGTTTACTATTTTCCTCTCTTGTGCTTATAAAACTAAGTATCTTTTAGCTTTCCTGTTACTATAGTCATCTTTTGACTACTTTCTTTTTCAGGTGTGTGCTTTTTAATATTAAATACAAATTTCTGTAGTTAATGCTAAGGATAACGTATCTTTTTCTTCAGATATTAGAAGTCTGATTTTGACCATATGACTTTTAATATTTCAAGATTGATTAGGAAATTATTTACCACTAGAATAGGCCAGAATCCTTCACACTTTAAATATATTTTTATTGATTTTTTACAGAGAGGAAAGGAGAGATATAGAGAACTAGAAACGTCGATGAGAGAGAAACATTGACCAGCTGCCTCTTGCACACCCCCTACTGGGAATGTGCCCGCAACCCAGGTACATGCCCTTGACCGGAATCGAGCCTGGGACTTTTTCAGTTCGCAGACCGATGCTCTACCACTGAGCCAAACCGGCTTCGGCATCCTTCACACTTTAGAATGAAAGAGTGTATTTACAAAAAAAAAAAAAAAAAAAATAGAGCTTAGGTTCTGTTTATTTTGTAAATTTAGTTATTCAGTGGCAGTAACAATGACTTTGGGGACAAGCCAATAGTGAGGGATATTCTACAACTTTTCTTCCCCCCTCCCCCCATCAAATAAATTTCGCATGTGGAGAATACTGAGTACTACAGGCATGTTTCAAGAACAAAACTGAAGCCATTTCCAATTGATTTCACAATATATTTTTATAATTCCTTGTGGAATTCCATTCTGGGGTAGAATAATGTTCAGGATGTCCCCTTCAGCATCCTTTCCTGGTCGCCTCTCTTTGGAACTTTCTCCAAAGATGTGAGGCTTCGTGCTCACTGCAGTTGTCTAGATTTACCATTTTTCATAGCTCAAATGTTACTATTAATTATATACATCCACCAAAGGTCACTGCCACCACTATTCCTAATGAAATTCACAGTCATGATACTGACTGTATTGTTTACTTTCACCGTGTGTACCTGTGATAACTAAGGGCCCTGTAGTTAGAGGTCCCTCCTGTTAAAATGTTTGTGGAAAGGAATGCATTTTCCTTTGAACATGGAAGACGCTTTTCTTCCACACACATCACCTTCCCTTCCCCCAGTTGCTGCGAACCTGCAGACGTTTTCTCCTGCTTTTGGTATTTGCCACTTGAACGGATTTGCTCACTTAAATAAAATTGTCAGATGTACTTTTTTTTTCCTTACAGAGTTCAGGGGGAAAATAAGCTTCACAACGAGTGCTTCTTTCTAATGTATTCCCAAATTAATTTCATTTATTAGCATCGAAACTCCCTATGTCAGCCATTGCCTGTTGGGTTGAACCATTTTAGAGAAAATTGTGTTAGAAGATGAGAAGCATCGTCCCGAAACATAGAAACATCTCAGTGATAGCAAGTTAAACACCCGTGACAGACGTTTGTTGATCACAGTCTAAAATGTAGAAGAGTTTGGTCAGCATTGCGTAGGAACAACACTTACTGTCTCTGTCACGGGCCGTTGGAAATCATTTAGCCTGTCTTACTAAATTTCTCATCTATAGGATGGTGGGAATAGGTCTGCCTCCTAGCGTGGTTTTGACGAGTAAGAGTAAAATAATAATAATATGTTAACTATAGTGACTGGCATATAGTAAAGTGGTCATTACCATTAGTATTAATTTTCAGACCTGTGTTAGTAACTCTCAGTGGTTTCCAGGTTTCTTCGGAATTGATGGTGCTAGTTTGAGTGGGATCCCTGTATTTAACTCCAAGATTACTGCTCAGCGAAGTGAGAGGACGGTTTTCCAGGATGAGCCGGACTGGCTGCCCCTTAGCAAACGTGGGTTTCTCTTGGAGGACCTGCTCTGTGCTGGCCCCTGGCTATTCTCTTCTTCCTCAAAGTCACTAGACAGTTTGTTTTTTGTTTTTGTTTTAAGTCTTCCAAGATCATCTAAAGTTCCCGGCAGTCATTCATGGGGTAGACAATATTGTTTTAGATAATTTAGCCTACCTCAGAAATAGACACTTAGACTTTCTCTGTATATAACACTTGAGTTTAAAATACTCATGGTTATCACTCAGCTGTGCTGGTAGTCATTATTTAGCTTATAACCTAAGCTTGCCTTGCCCAGTTTGCCCCTTATCAAGGGCAGGAAGTGAAATATCAGAAGGCAGTGCATTGAATTTGGAGCTAATCTTTACTCCAGGCTACCAGACTTCACCCCACCCATGGTATTTCTGGTACCACACCTAAGGAATGCCGTATTCTGGTTATGCATGTTCCCTAGCACCTCAGGTCCATTTATGAATTATTCCAAATCTGTAGTTACTAGCACTCTAATCTTTGAATAGGATTGCAGGCATCTTCACTGACTTTTTGAATAAAATGCTTTTGAAATAATGGCTCACAAGTCAAACTGTACGAATCAGGGTTTCTTTGGCTTGGTAAATGTAGCCCTAGCGCTTGTGTTAACCACGCTGGTAGCCAGCCCAGATTACAACACTATTACATGTGCTGTGTATAGTTTAAGAAAAAAAAAAAAAAACTATGTTTGCAAATTTGCAAGTATATCTTTGAAACATTCTGGGCAAAGGTGATTAACATGCTTATCAACTCACACCGAATGTCAGTTAAATCCCCTCGCACCCTCACTCAATACCGAGTCATGTTGGAATTCGAACCAAGAGCATGTGGTAGGTATCCCAGTTTGGGGCTTTGTACAGATCTTTCATGTTTTCTATTCTCTTTTACATGTATCCGAGGTACAAATAATTGCAGGAGGTTCCCTCCATTTTTATTTTGTAATTCTATACTTCTGGCCCTTCACTTCCCACAAGGCTACTTCACATGTCCAGCAAAATGTTGTAAGATGTCTGCCCTCCACCTGAAACAGAGTCGATCATCTTTGACACCTGCTTAGTCTCCTGAGTCCGCTACTGAGTGTAATTTTCCTTATTGGCAACACCACTCACCAGGTCAGCGCTATGGATTCTTTTTAGCCTAATCCAGCCCATTGCTCCAAAAAAATGTGTCTATCCAGATAACCGCATCCCTGTATGTTTGCAGCTTAATCAGCTTGTTTGAAAAACGTTCTTGAGCAAACAGAGATCCATTTTTCTTAGCGGTGAGAGACTGGTTTCCACCCAGTTCCTCGCTGTGGGTGTGAGAGCTTCCGGCCCTTAGCCTGTTGACTGTCAGGGTCAGTTTTAGGAATGGGTGCGTGGCTCCGCTCTGGGCTTTGAACCCCCTTGCCATTGTTGATGTCTATTTTTTTAGACTTAAAAAAAAAGTTTACTTTCTTAACAGATAAAAGATTCACTTTGTTTAAAAACTAATGTTATACAAAAGGTAGGCAGTGAGTCTCCCCCAGCCTCCTCTTCCCACGCTGCCCTCCACCAGGTGGCTGCTGCTCTCAGTTAAAGCTTTATCCTTCCAGGCACTTGGTGCACCGTTAACGGCAAAAAGGAAAAACAGTATTTTTTTAACACAGGAAAAGTAACACAGGCACAATCTAGAGCATAGTTCTGTTTTTTGTTTTTACCTAATGTGCCATTCTCACGTGTCTATATCACTGTAGGGAGCTGCCCCCTCTTTAAAAAAGCTCCCAGATATCCCGTGGAGGCCCCTCATTCTGGGACCCCGCCCTCATGTCTAACTCACTGTTATAAATAACACGGTGGTGAGACACCGTGTGCGAACACTGTGCAGGCACAGCTGAAGGGTCAGTTCTGAGCATCCAGAGGCCTGTGGATCCCGGCCTCCGAGGTGAGAGCCTCCAGGTCTGACCGAGTGCCGGCAGGGAGGGACCCGTGTAGGCTTCGCTCCTCAGTCTTTTTGCCCGAATTCTTTTTTCCACACTCTCGGCCTTCTCGTTTCTGCTGCCCTGTTTTTGTACCAGGTTCGCCTCTCTCTGAGTGTAAGGTCCTTCATTTCCAGCTACCTCGAAGCTAACTCTCGGCTGCTTTCAGTGTCTTCTTTCCAGAAATCTTAGGGCAGTTGACCTCATAAACATGAGACTCTGACACCTGGGGGAGACTTTTTTCACCCCCGTGCCATGGGAGGCCGGACACGAGGCTGTCTACAGGGCAGTCCGTTGCTCAGGGTCTCCGTGAAAGCTCCTGTTTCTTCCGCTGGACGCTGCAAAGCCGCATCCCCAGATCTGGTGTGAGACGGCGGCACAGCGCAACCCTCTGCTTGACACTCAAAACTGAATACACACACTTGTTTTTTTTTCTTTTTGGTTGGAAAGGTGAAGCTCTAGTTTTCAGCCCAACCTCAGTCAGAAACTCCCTTTGGAAAGGAGGGGTTTTTATTGCTCTGTGAAATTCATCAAATTCAATGAAAAGGCTCTGGATTTTACTTGATTTTGCTCGTAACCAATTTGTGACACCACTTCCCCTTTCCTCGATTATTTGAGATTCGTGTCGATTGTGCATGATAGAGGAACGCTGCTAAGCTTGCAACTAATGAACTTGAAATTGTTTTGAGTAATTGTGCTTTTCTGGCTTTTTGTACCTAATCAGAATTGATGTGACTGAAGTGCAAATCTTCATAATAACCATGCATTTGCTGGCAGTGATCGGAGGCCCACCTCTTTGGCAGTCTATGGTAATTCCGTTCACATTGTGTGTCCCATGTCATGCATGCTGTGTTTTGCTTGTGTTTCTAACATAGGATAACGTGGTTACAGGGGGAAATGTAAGATGACTTGGTTCTTTCTGAAAACAAAAGACACACAGCAGTCAGACCCCAACTTCCCCCTAGGGTCCGGTGGATTGCACCAGCACAGTCACGTGATGCCTGAGGCCCCCCCCGGGCTGGTTTTCAAGGCGCCCTCCCACTGTGACGTGTCCCTCCATGTTACAGCCGAGGAAGCGGCAGGGAGCGTATGCGTTAACCAATGACGAGGCTTATCCTCTTTCTGAACTCAGGGTTTTGTTTTGTTTTGTTTTTAAAATATATTTTATTGATTTTTTTACAGAGGAAGAGAGAGGGATAGAGAGTTAGAAACATCGATGAGAGAAACATCGATCAGCTGCCTCCTGCACACCCCCAACTGGGGATGTGCCCGCAACCAAGGTACATGCCCCTGACCGGAATCGAACCTTGGACCTTTCAGTCTGCAGGCCGACGCTCTAGCCACTGAGCCAAACCGGCTTCGGCAGAACTCATTTTTTTTTGTCATATGCTTAGAGCTGAATGGCAAATTTGGGGTATTTAAGAAGTTAACTCTGCCCCCAAAACTGAACAGATGCTATTGAAGCCAGTGCCATAGGTTTTTTTTTGTTTGTTTTTTTTTTAACAAGCCACACCCTAGATTTTCAGCCTGACCTAATATATAGGCTCCCCTGCAGTCCCAGATTCTTTTCCAGAAGCCTCTGGGAGAGGGACTGCGCTCTGCATGACATGGAGGCGGAGAACACGGGCTCAGGAGCCCGCCTGCCTGAGTGGGCCCAGCTCCAGTCTCCTGTGGGGCTTCACCTGTCCGCTCCCTGCTGCTGACTCCCTCCTCCGTCCCATCGGGTGGTTTTGTGGATTAAATGAGTAAATGTGCGTAAAGCTCTTAGAACGGAGCCCACCACATAATAAGTTTCACATGTTGCTGCTCTTAGGGTTAGAATGACCTCCGGATCTGATCCAAACTAGTTTGTCCACGACCGCTCCCACCGCCCATGCAGTATTTGTCACTTACCAGGTGTTACCTTACCAGAAAGGTTTACTGCTCCTGCACAAACAGAATTCTTAAAAGCCGGATTAATGTTAAGGTATAAAGGAAGTTCACCGAGCAGGAGTTTCCCCTCCCCTCAGTCACTTTATGCTGGTAAATTAGATACCCAAAGAAGTGAAATTAACACACTCCCCTAAGTATGTGTTGCCAGAAATTATCTAATGCCCTTTATTTGGGGGATGAAGGGATAAGACTAATCCACAGCCAACCAGAAAAAGCTTGAAAACATTCAGTCATGCACATAATACGTACATAATACCGTTCAGATCCACCTTTCCTCCATGTAGTCTCAGAGTAATACGGTCTTTGGTGAAATCTGACATCTATGGATTTCATCAAGGAATTTTATTATTTTTACTCTCCACTAGGTTAATAGTTATTTTTTAAATATGTCAAATTTATATCACTGCATTTTAAAAATAATTCAGCCATAGAAGAAGGCTTTTTCTTTTTCTAAAACTAGATCATAAAGCCTCTAAAACCTACCCCCACTTATATTTGTTATATGGCTTTGTGTTTTACACCCAAATCTCCCCACACCCCCCCACCCGCATTTTGAATATCTTAAACAGATAAATAACTGCAGTTTTAGCACACTGATGACAAAAAGGAAATGGGATTCTGGCTTGACCATCCAGAGACAAGCCAGCATCAAGTATGTACACCCGTCGTCCAGTTACCAGTATGAGTACGTGAGCACTGTTGTACGGGAAGCTACATACCCTCTCAGGCCACACACATCTCAGTTTTGGGCTTTTGCCTGGCAGTAAGTTTGTTGCAGGTATACTTTGTTGCCTTTTTAAAACTAGGATTTATGCACACATCACTTATGTAATTTTTCTTAAAGGATCAGATATTTTGCCCTATCTTTATTGATAATTAAGAAAGTCTAATCATCCTTTAATTGTTTTACAAGGGACCCACCAGTCCAGTGTCAGGGTCAGTGAGGTCAGTTGCAGAGGGAAGCCCATGCCCCGTCTTATTCGCATCCCTGTTCCTCCTGTCACCGTCCCCGGAGAAGGGGAGGACTTTACCTCGTGGTGCTGTTTGGGGGCGCAGAGAAAGGCTCTGTGTCCTTTGAGCTGTCCCCAGGAGGGTCCCATCACTGACCCAGGCCATTATACATCACCGCTTGCTTCTTGGCCCTAAGCATCTGCTGCATCTGTTCGTGCAGGAGGGATGACCATGTGCGGTGCTCCCACTTCTCTGTGTGCCAAAGGGAGAGCTGGTTTGCTCAGGACCGAGATAGGACATTTCCATCTCTCCTGAGATTGATGTCATAAAGTGGAAAAATGCTTCCTAAATCTCATTCTAAAGCTTTTGCTAATATTCAGAAAGCAAATTTACAGCAAACAAAAATAGCGCCGAGGTCTTCACAAAGCTGATCGCAGGCGGTCAGCTCCCGCACAGGTAAGTGGTCCGTGTCGCTGCGTATGGAGCACACGTTCCTGCCGCTCTTCCTCCTCGTCACAGAGACCGCTTCTCACCACGGTGGTGGTTCATGGTGGTTGGGTTTGGTTGGATATGTTTTGTCTTGTTTTTCTTTTTTCTTTTTTTTTAAGGAAAAAAATATTTTATGCACAAAAGTCCACTAGAGTGTGGTTGACGTTGCAAGAAATAAAATAACACATTTTTGTGTGTGTTACTTCCCAAAAGAATAGATCCGTTTGGACTTCCTGGAAACTATCTGTTATCGGATCACTCTTTTGAAATGGGGGGGTCGGGGGGGCTGCATACAACTTTGAAGGGGAACCCACGAATAATCCACACGTGGTTCCTTTCACGGACATTTGATTCTCATTACATGTCCTAGTTGATTAAATGTGTGTGTATTAAGCCATGGCACACCTTATTCATTAGGTAGAACTGCAGTCATATAGGTGGTGTAATTTATATCTCACTCTCAAACTAAAAAGGTGGACACTAATTGTTGCATTGTCTTTTCATAAGAATTCACTTATATTAAAAGTATTTACAAATAGTCATAGTCCACATTCTTTGAAAGAACGTTTCTATATTCAATAGTACTTTCTATTTTTGCTGAAATTTATAGAACCTATAGGAACACTTTATTACGCTCCTAAGAAAACTAGTGTAACAGTAACGGATATTCTACATTAACCCAAACCATTGAACCATAACATGGGTCCATTGTTAGTCTGGTACATTGGAGGGTTTGAGATCCTTTTTCCATTTCCAACCTTTTAAGACACAAATTACATTAGATTGGCATTACTTTGGATTCATCATTTCATGGCATGAACCAGAGGGTTTTTCCCTGGCTGTGGGCCAGGCCCCAGGCCCCAGGGGAGAGCTTGTCCTGGCCAGTCTCGGAGGCTCCGAAGCCCTGGAGACCCGAGCTAAAGGGTCTTTGCGCAGCTCTCTGGCTGTTCCTGCATAGTGGGTGCACCTGGGCCACTGTGGATGGGTCCCAGGAGGACAGAGAGAGAGGCTGGGAAGGACAGAACGCGCCCACCCTCCTTAACCTTGGGTGTGAGGTGACAGTGGCAACACTTCTGGTGCTTTTTGTAAGCGGAGCAGCTGGTGCCGATGTTGGAGGGATCCCCGGGAGAGGCTTGGGGTTCCGCTGGCCCCTGCTTCCCCTTCACTCTGCCGCCAGTCTCCTGGCAGCTCGCTTCCCTGGGCCCTGAGTGTGGGCCCGGCGTGTCCTCACACTCCCTCAGAACTGATTCCGCATCGAGAGGAAGAGAGGGAGGTCTCCGTCCAGCAGGTGCCTGTGGAGCCCCTGCAGTACGTGGGGCTCTAGAGAGAGGACACAAATCAGCTGGAACACAGCCCTCCCCCAGGAGCTTGTCCTGGTGTGTGCAGCCGTCTCACAGGACGGGAGAGAGCGTCCTCGGCATGTTTCCGGCACTTGCTTCTGAGTCTGTTCTTGCTTGCTCACTCTGTGGTCCAAGCCACTTACTGATGCGCCTGGCTTTCCTCTTCTTTCAAAAAGCTGCCATTTCCCTGGTCCGGAAGCATTTTCCAGGTTTCACATACAGCTGCGACACCGTCCAGCCAGCTGTCCGCAGCGCTCGGCCCTTGGCGCTCATTCCGCCGGCCCACGCTCAGGCCGGCCCCCAGAGCCTGGCTGCCTCTGGAATGAGGGAGAGGGTAGGGTTTCCCTCTGGCCAGGCAGGGCCTTTGTCCCGGGAGGGGACAGAGAGCCGGCCCGCATTTGGAGTTTCGGCCCGGTGCCTCAGGTTCCCTCTGCAGTAGCCGGAGCAGAAAAACCTCCTGGAATGCAAGCAGCCGTGGTGTTGGTTTTCTCTTTTGTTGAAAACAAGTTTTGGATTGGCCTGTAGGGCTTGGAGATCAGTTAGGGAAGGAGGACAGCATTGAGGATGGGCCAGAAAGGTCTGGCTTGATTTTGAAGTTGACCTATTTCATGTCAGAAGCGTAAACACCACCACAGTACAACTGGAAGCTCCAACAGTTGATTCCAACTTTTTTTTTTTTTTTTTTTTTTTTTTTAGAGTTGCAATTTTGCAAGAGGTCATAGAGTTGTGTAAACAAAAAGAGGTCTTAAGAATTTTGAAGAAATTGAGGGTCTAAACATCAAGAATTACATCTACTAATTTTACTGCAGTTTTATCCATAGGAACAAATAGAAGAGCTCAGATTTTCCATTTTGTTTTTAAACGTGTAGGCAGATGGCAGCCTAAAAAGCATTAGCAGCTCTCATTAATTGTTTTCATTGTGAAAACTCATTGCCTGCTAAGCCTGGGCTTTTTGGAATCTTGTTCCTATGGTCATTTATTTCTATGTTTAGACTCATTATTGTATTGTTGCTTTCTTTCCGTCTATATTGGACAAAACTTGAGACTTTAGAAAAGCTACAGGGGAGGTATAGGAAGGGAGAGATTCTTAAATGATTTTAAATATTAATGCAAGTATGTGTCATTTTAAATGATGGACTTGTATTCGCAAGATTAAATACATGATCTCAATCCACTCGGCCTCCTTATTTTAAATCCGTCCTTCTCCTACTTGATGTGCTTGCCATGTTCGTCCCCCACGCGTGAATGCCTTCTCACGTGCCCTCTGCTTCCTAGCTGCTTGCATCCTAACAGTTTGGCTTTGGGAACTTTTGTCTTCCATTCTCTAGTTTACAGATGTTTGTTTTCAATCCAGTTGCAAATATTTTTAGTCTTTCATCATCCACACTTGATCGTAACAATGAGTAACAAATTACGGATGTAGGGGTAGAGTTTTTAAAAAGTGCACAAAGAAAAAGACAGACTCTTTTTTGCTAAAAACACCAGGAGACAGCCCAGTTCACTGTGCCAGGCTTCTGGGATGTGTTCAACACATAGCTTCTGACTGAAAATTAAGTGAGTTGGGTCAGTTATTTTATTTTTTTTTTTTTGCAGTGAGATTAATTCCTGTGTAGCCTCATCTCCTGAGACTTGTTATATTGCTCATAAAGGAAAGGAGAGAGGAGCTTCCATTGGTTTAAGTATTTACTAAACTGGAGGGCACGGAGAATATAAATCAGAACATGAATTGAGTATGTGATTGTTCTGTCTTCCTATTTCAATTTGTCTATATTTTAATTGCTCTTTCTCTCTGCCTATTAAAGATTCCAGTGCTGAATATTCAAGTGAAAATTTTTCCTGCACTTTGTACTGTCGCAGGGACCATATTTTCCTGTACGAATTATTTCCGTGTAATCTTCACAGGTGGTGTTGGGAAAAATGGATCAACGATCGCAGTGAGTATCGCTTGTGCTTCCCAGTGATGGTTTATGCTAGGACTCAGTGTGGGGGTCACTTGCTTTTTCCCCTGAATTATATGGAATCGCCCGGCCAGCATCGCTCAGTGGTTGAGCGTTGACCTATGAACCAGGAAGTCACAGTTCAGTTCTGGTCAGGGCACATGCCTGGAATGCGGGCTCGATCCCCAGCAAGGGGGCATGCAGGAGGCAGCCGATCAATGATGCTCTCATCATTGTTGTTTCTCTCTCTCCCCCTTTCTCTGAAATCAATAAAAATTGTACTGAATTATATAAAATCACTTGTCAACTAGGAGTTTCCTCTTAGTCTTAAAAATAGTAACATCCAACACTTCAGTTTTATTTTACATGCATACAATGATATGCTTGTATTTTTGTGATATGCACAAACTTAATGCACCTATAGTATTATTATTATTTTTTAAGTGTGGCCTGATTTATAAAATAAGCCTGGCCCGTTAAAAGTGAGCTCCTCAGTTTGTGCCTCCCCAGTCCAGGGTCTGCTTCTCCTGAGCTGTTCTGATGCTCCATTGTAGAAACTGTTGGCTATCAGATTGCACAAGGTTCTTAAAAGCTTGAGTTGGTCGGTATCGAATCCCACTAATCCGCCTCCTCTCTGCCCTGCACAGGGAACAAGTGTCCTTTCTCCTTTCCTCCACATCGGATCCGTGATCACGTTAGCCGTGATGATCTACAAGAAGTCCGCAGTCCAGCTTTTTGAAAAGCATCCCTGTCTTTATATACTGACATTTGGTTTTGTATCTGCTAAAATCACCAATAAGCTTGTGGTAAGCACGAACGTTTTTGTTTGTTTTTAATTTTCATCTTATTCTGGGGTTAGGGCCATAGTTTTCATCCCCTAGTGTCCCGAGAAGTTCTCGAGTTTGCTCTCCTCCGATCAGGATCTCCTGATATCAGTCTGGGAGCTGTTGGTGTCTTCTGTGAAGCGACAGCGGGCTTACCAGGAGCTCCTTGAGCCACCGTGGCTCTCCTCTCTCTCCACAGTGTCACGTGCTTAGTTTGCTCACCTGCATTCTTCCGTCTCCGTCTAGACGCTCACACCAGGCTCCTGGTGAGAAGCGTGGTTGCTGAAGAATTCTTGAGACTTGATGAGGTTTTCTGTGTAGCTCACAGTTGCTCCAACATGGAAATACCCACGCTATTGGTTCTCTTTGCTTCCTAGGTGGCACACATGACCAAGAGTGAAATGCACTTGCACGACACAGCCTTCATAGGCCCAGCGCTTCTGTTTCTGGATCAGTATTTCAACAGCTTCATCGATGAATACATTGTGCTTTGGATTGCCCTGGTAGGTACTGTATTTCATGATGTGGAGGCTACTTGCTTGTTTCAGTGGGCCAGTCCTGAGAGAGTGATCTTACAATTGGAATGATTTGGAATGTCAAAGCCTCACTTATAGGACTTTGTTCCTTGTGGCTTCATCTCTGAACCATTTTCTACATTATTTTTAATTCCATATTTCTGACTATAAAGCAGGAGTTGGCAAACAATGCCCAGGCTGTCAGTGGCCTGGTTTTGTAAATAAAGTTTTATTGGAACACAGCCATGGTCATGCATGCATGTATTATCTGTGGCTGCGTTCATGCAGCAATGGCAGAGCTGAGCATTCGTGACAAAGCCTGAAATAATGACTGTGTCTCTAAGAAAGAGTTTGTTGATCCTTGCTGTAAAGGAAGAATCAGTGAGTACTGGTGTGTTAAATTGTATGGATGGGAGGGTGACTCTGAATAGAGAGGGAGAAAGCCAGAAGCCATGCCTCTGCACTGGTAAGCTGAGGGTAGCCTACGCAGGTCAGGTGACTCTAATCGTCTCGTTTCGTTCCAGGTCTTCTCTTTGTTTGATTTGATCCGCTACTGTGTCAGCGTCTGCAATCAGATCGCATCTCACCTGCACATACACGTCTTCAGAATCAAGGCCTCTACAGCTTACTCGAACCATCACTAGTGATGGAGCCGGTGTGGAATAGGAAACTTGTGCTTTCTGCAGGAAAGAATCTGAACATATTAATGAGAGTGGGGAGGACAAGAACAAATATAATTTATAATAATCAACGTGGTATAACTTTTATCCTTTGTTACTGGTAACACTCCTTAACGATCCTCTGTGAGAACGGGAGTTTCAAGTCCTGTCCCGTATGTTGTACATGTCAATGTACAGGCTTGGCCCAGCGAGCATGCGGGGAACAGTGCCATGTGCTTGTCAGCTGTCCTGGATTCGGAATAAGATTGTCTTGGGGGGCTGACGCCCCGCAGTGGAGATTGCTTAGGTAGAATGTTTGCAGGCCAAAAGTCGGTTGCTTTATAATTTTAACAAATCATCATCTTTTAGTGACATCTTTGATTCATGTCTTCTCAAGCTTTCTTTGCAAAGGAGCTCAGCTCAGGAGATGTGCCCCACTGGCTTGTGTGGGGGAGCGAGTGACCAACACCTGGCATCCGGAGGGAAAGGTTTCCTATCTTGACACTGTCGAGGAAGTCGTTTTTTTATTGCTCAAGAAGCGGAGTGTCTCGTGGGCTGGGAACCCTGTCAGCATGCGGAATAATGTACCTTTGTCGATTCATTTTATTTTTTTAAATAAATATATGATCTGAAAGCCAGCGTTTTTCTCAATTTTATTCACTGGAAAAATAAAACTACATTTTAATGTCATTTTTCAAACTGGAAGCAAAATTGATTTCTGTTCTTTAATAAATAAGAAAATTTGGTCAGCCGCGTTGTCGTTCTGTCCTGTGACCTTTCTGTTTTGTATAAATTATTCAACTTAAAACCTAGGACTGTATTCTTTTCCTCTCCTGATAGTTTTTTTGTTGTTGTTGTTGCCATCGTTACCCTGTCCCGCCTTTCAAAGACATTTGTGTTCTTGGTGTAGGATTCAGGGACCTTTGAGGGACATACATACACACACACAGACACACACACACACTAAAATGATGCAATTCTTGGCCCAGCCAGCATGACTCAGTCGTTGAGTGTTGTCTTATGAACCAGAAGGTCTCAGTTTAATTCTTGGTCAGGGCACATGCCTCGGTCCCCAGCGTGGGGCTTGCAGGAGGCAGCTGATCCATGAATGATTCTCTCCACTGATGTTTTTTTCTATCCGTCTCCCTCTCTGAAGTTGCACAATAAAAATTTAAAAATGCAATTCTTAAACAAAATGCTCCTGAATGTTCCCTGTCCCTTCCACTGTTTCTGCAGAAGGTATGCGAGGTGTGGAGGGAGAGGGGACTAGGGGACCCCTAAACTTCCGACTCTACGGCTCTCTTTCCTCAAGAGAAGAAAATGTCAGTGCATGATTCCCTCCACCTGTAGCTGAAGGGTTGGACTGGGCTTCCCAAAATAGCAAGTAGGAAGTAGGATGTTGAAAACAGAGCTTCCAAACGAGGTGGTGGGTGGACAAAGCCTATTTATGGACGCCTCTGGATCCTGCTCACTGACATTCCCGCCCTGCGTGAGCCCAGGCCACAATCCTGCCCTCTGGCTCCCAGCCCTTCCTCCAGGAACCTGGAAAGCACGCCTGCCCCATCCGGTGCTGCTGCCAGTAAACCTGTGCCCGACCCCTCCCGCTGCGGGGGAGCTGCCGACCCCAGAACTTGGCCACCAGCACCCGGTCCCCCTCTTGCGGTCCAGTTCATCCTCACGTCTATTCCTGTCTTTCTGCTCCTCCCCCAAGAGTGCAAGTCAAAGACACAGAGAAACCACAGGAAGTTCTCGTTTTATTCTTATCCTCCCGTGTCCACGGTCCTTGCTTTTCGCGTGGAGAGCCGGAGCCCTCGGGCCGCAGCTGCTTTCTCCGGAGGATTCTGTTAGTGGTTCCTGGGAGGGGCGGTTCCAGCAACTCTTATGTGTCTGAGCCACCCGTGCTCCTGTTCCGCTCTGCGTCCCCCCCGCTCTGTCCCCCTGCACGAGGTGCGCCCCGCTCTGAGCACAGAGGCCAGGGCCTTCCGAAGTCTTGAGGAAGCAGGTTCCGGGGACCCCACACTCGAGACGCCAGCTCGAAGCAAGACCTGGCTCCCAGGACTCAGGAGAAGACTGGGTGCGGGAGCGGAGAGCTTTCGCCGACCCTGCCGTGCTGGCAGGGGCCAAAGTCCACCACTGGCCTGTAAGTCTGGTCACTCCCGTTCGCCACAGTTCCTATTTCACGGACTTTCCCTTCGACTTCTTCTGTTTCTTCTGTTCTTCATAGTCACGGATTTTCTGCTGGAAATAGCCTGTGGGGTCAGAAGCAGGTGTGAGAGGCTGCGCTCTGGCTGGGCGGACGCAGGAGCTCGGGGGTGAGGGTCAGAAACAGCCTTTCTGGCCTCGCGGGCATGGCTCCGTGGCTGGGTGGCGACCTCGGAACCGGAGGTCATGGTTCGATCGCAGGTGTGGGCACAGGTCCCGGCTGTGAGCTCCATCCCCGGAGGAGAGGGTGCAGGAGGCAGCTGATCTATGATTCTCATCATGGATGTTTCTCCCACTCTCCTTTCCTCTCTGAAATCAATTTTTAAAAGTTTAAAAGGGCCGAAACAGGTTTGGCTCATCAGTAGAGCGTTGGTCTGCGGACTGAAGGGTCCCGGGTTCGATTCCGGTCAGGGGCATAGTTGCAGGCACATCCCCAGTAGGGGGTGCGCAAGAGGCAGCTGATCGATGATTCTCTCTCATCGACGTTTCTAGCTCTCTCTCTCTCTCTCTCTCTCTCTCTCTCTCTCTCCCTTCCTCTCTGTAAAGAATCAATAAGATATATTAAAAAAAAAAAAAAGTTTAAAAGGGGGGGGGGTGGAATCCCCTTCCTGCCTGCTCCCCATACCCCACTATCCCCACATTCTCAAGGAATTCCCAGACCCTCACAGGCCTCTGGAGACCCAGGATCCCATTAGCCCCCCACAGGGGCCTGCAAAGCATAATTAGCTCCAGACTCAAGGAGCACAGGGCCTCCTGCGCCTGAAGGAGAGATTGCCAGGGCCTCCTGTGCCTGAAGGAGAGAGCACCAGGGCCTCCTGCGCCTGAGGGTAGAGCGCCAGGATCCCAGCCATCCTGGGGCCTCCAGAGGGAATCCCCTCCTCCCTTCCCCCCCACCCAGGGCCCAGGGACCTGCAGCCCCGGGGGCGCAGAGGCGTGCCGCACCTGCAGGCGGGTTCCTGCTCTTCTCCGCCTCCTGGATGAAGAGCGAGAAGAGCTGCGTCTTCACGAACTTCTTCACGAAGCAGCGGCTGGCCTTGGAGGGCAGCGCCTTGTAGAAGGCCCGCTCCTGGAAGCGGCCTCGCCCGCCGGCCTCCCGCCTGATGTAGGACGCGTAGTGGCCCACGGTCTTGACGAAGAACTGCACGAAGGGGCCCGAAACGTGCTCGTTGATCTGTTCCGGGGCTGCGGGGACAGAGACCCCGCTCAGGGAGGGGCAGGAGGACGAACGGCCCACCTCTGTCTCTGAGGGGTGTCCCGGCAGCCTGAGCGCTCGGGGGTGGGGGCGGGACTGATGGGCTCTTTAAGGTGGGGGGCTGGTCGAAACCGGTGTGGCTCAGTGGATAGAGCGTCAGCCTGTGGACTGAAGGGTCCTGGGTTCGATTCCGGTCAAGGGCATGTACCTTGGTTGCGGGCACATCCCCAGTGGGGGGGCGTGCAAGAGGCAGCTGATCAATGACTGTCTCTCATCGATGTTTTTAACTCTCTGTCCCTCTCTCTTCCTCTCTGTACAAAATCAATAGAAATATATATATTTAAGGTGGGAGGCTGGGGATGGGTTCTCTACCATGGCTTAGGAAGAATAAGAACTCGGGCTTGCCCTCGGACCCAGGCCTCTGGGACTGGCCCAGGCCCGCTGAGCAGAGGGGCTGTTTGGGAATCATGTCCTCGGGGGCCTTGGGGCCCCCCAGAAGAAGGGGGCCTAGGACTTACTCTGCTGCTCCTCCATCCCCTGAGCGAGAGACTCCAAGATGTCTTCCTGAAGCTTGGGAGGTAGGATGTCTTTCTCGTCACCCACCTAGTCAGGGGCAGAGTCGGGGAGGAGGTGTGAAGTGGGGTGTAAGCAGAGAGGAGGCTGTGTCTGCGCCCCCACTCACCCCCAAATTGAGAATCGGCCATGTAGGAGAGAACAACAGAAGCCGATTCTTGGCCTTCAGCCGGACTCAGTGTCAACAAGTCTCCCCTCCACCCCGTGGTTCCTGTTGGAACCCCTGCTCCAAGGCACGGACACTAACTGCCTTGCCCTGAGGTCGGCCTTCTGTGATTTCGCCTGCCGTGGGCCCCCTTAGCAGGGGTTCTCGCTCAGCAAAAGCACTTAAGTGGAACCGCATGGAGCACGGGTGAGACCTGAGTGATTGGGTTGGTGGAGGGCCTGCAGGGGGTCTGAGCCCAGATACTCACTGACATTAAGAAGGTTCCTTCACAAAGATTCACCAGCAGGACCTGCAATAAACGCAGAATTATCTCTTCCCCCGTCCTTACAGACCTCTGGAGGCCCCGCCTCCTCCATCTCAGCCCAAGAAGCAAGCAAACCAGCATCTGCAATACTTGTTTCAGTCAAACACTCCTTTCTCCCCATTCCCGTTTGGAAACCTCAGTCCCTTTCCTGGGGAAAGGGTGTGAGGGAATAGGAAGAGGGATGGGAGGGTGCGGAGGTCGAAGGGGGAATAATGATGAGCAAACCATGGCTGGTCACTCCCTTCATGAAGCTCGGAGTAGACTAACTGCTTCTAAATGTGGGACAAGGAGAACAAGGTAACTGCTTTGCACGCTTATGGCGTGTAATCCTCCCAGCAGTCCTGTGGAGGCATGTACTGACCCCCCTCACAGAGGCTGCCTGGGTCCCGCTGCTAACACAAAGCAGAGCCAGAGGCTGTGCCTCCAGTGCCTGGCCTCAGGACAGCACCCCGCTCCCCACACGCCCCTTCAGCTCCCTCCCTCTGGTCAGCTTGGTTTCACCTCCCCATTCTTGCAACAGCCTAGAAACTCCCTCAGAGCTTAGCGAAACAGCGAGAGAAGGAAATGAGCGCGGGGTCATCAGGGAGAGGGAAGGAAAGGCAGTGAGGAGACCAGGTGTCTGCAGGCTGCAGGTGGGACAAGCACGGAGCTGGAACTAGGGGGCCTGGGATTCAGGGGCCCTGAGCTCTGGTACCGGCTCCATCACTTGCCTGAGGGGCCTTCTGTCTAGACCAGACCACAAAAACAGACATCCCACTGGCTGGATCCCCACCTGCAGATCTGTTTCCTCGATCCTCAGAGCATTCTCAAATAATGGAATTCATTTCCAATGTTTGCACTGGAATATTTCACATAAAATTTGGATTGGGGGCTTCTCTTCCAAAGTCAGGGAGTTTGTGCCCTGGCCAGTGTGGCTCAGGTGGTTGAGCACCATCCCGTGCACCGAAAGGTTGCCAGTTAGATTCCCGGTTGGTCAGGGCGCACGCCTGGGTTTGAGCTCTCAATGCCCATTAGGGAGTGCACAGGAGGCAGTCGATCGATATTTCACTCTCACATCAATGTTTCTCTTTCCCTCTCCCCCTCTCTTTCTCTAAAAATCAATTAAAAAATATTTTTAAAAAGTCAGGAAGTCTAACACTGGCTCTCATTTCTAAAGGACAACATTCAGAGAGAACTGAGTGCGGCTGCCCCCCTTGGGGCATAACCCCCTCCCCTAGCCCTGCACCCACACCTGCTGGTCACCGAAATGCCTGCTGGACTCCTCTTTTCCGTTTGCTCGTGACAATGGGGTGAATGATCCCTCCGTGCTCCCTTCTTCCAAATAAAAGGGGAAAGAGGGACTGGCAAGTGTGCCAGGAGACAGAGCCGGCTCTGTAATTACCCGTCCTCAGGGGAGAAACGCCGAACTAGCCCGGGCCTGAAACCCCTGTGTACACGGGCTCAGGTGCCTTCGCGCAGGGAAGCCTGTTTGTTCGGGGGGGTTGGGAGCTCAGATTGTGGGTGAGGAATGTTTCTGTGAAGTCGTGCCCCAAAATCTTCCTAGTGTGTGGGTCTATTACTGCCAAACAATCCCTTCCAGAGAGCTTATTCCCTGCCCCCCTCCCCTCGCCCCTTCACAGGGCAGCTGCTGAGGTGGAACACAGGCCCGGGCCCGGGATGGCAGGAGCCAGGGCAGCTGCTGAGGCGGAACACAGGCCCGGGCCCCGGGATGGCAGGAGCCAGTCCCACTGGCCTCGGGATGCCTTCCTGCCGGGCCGGCCCGGGGAGGAGCCACAGCTTCTGAGAAGCTGGGCTGCAGCGTCAGGAAGTTTCATAACAACTGGTGGTGTTGGGACACCGGAGTCTTATTGCTACACGCGGGCTGCTCCCCTGTCCCAGTTAGTCACAAGGCAAAGGCTCGTTCAAAGGGCGTGTGTACTCAGCACTTCTGAGAAGGACTGGGAGGGCCAGGAAGCACGGGAGGAAAACGTCTTTCCTCCCCAGCAGCGCTCCGTGGAGGAGGGCCCTGGGTTCCGCTCCCTGTGCTACGTCCCTGGGTGGCCTCGGAAATGCCCACGGAGTTCTCCGGCTTCTGTTACATCCTGCAAATGGGGGGCCTCCCCCCAGGGCTGGCTCCGGGCCTCTGAGCAGCTTGCTTCTAGCCTCTCCCCGGGGCTGGCCCTTGGTCCGCACAGAGTCAAGGTTAGGCAGTGCAGACATCCCCTCTTCTCTATCGAGGTGACATGCTCTCCCTCCTGGCCGCTCCAAGCAGGACACGTGTTCTGAGCTGTCCTTCCCACACGAGAGACGGATGCATGCTACGAACGCCCGTTTGGGGGCCACTGACAACACCAAGGGGCTCTCTCCTGGTTGCCAGCTGACCTCTCAGCCACTCAGAAAGACAACCCTGCTCCGAAGATCTGCTGGGTCAGGGCTCCGCTCTCAGCGGGGCTGCAGGAGTGAGCTCAGGCCCCAGGAATGTGAGGGCGCTCCAGTGGGCTGTGCGCTGTGAAAGCCAGCTGTGCTCTCCCTCCAGATGGGGCCGGGGACGCCCAGGGCCCGCTCAGGGGGGCCCGCTGGCCCAGGACAGGCAGACGGCCCCTCAGTGAGCACCGTGCTGGACGCCCGATGGAAAATGGCTCGGGAGCAGAGAGCTGATGCTTATGAAGCATCAACTATGTGTCGGGCCTCAGGCGGGGAGCTTTATGCAAGTGATTTCCCGCCTGTCACCCCCGTTTTACAAAAGCAGCCGCTCAGGCTTACCCAGGGGCAGCCACTTGCCCCAAATCGCACAGCCCCGAGGAGCGGAGCCGGGCTCCGACCCCAGGTCTGCCCAGCGGCCCGAGGCACGGCGTCTTCGTGCTGGTCCTACCTCCTCCATGGGGCTGTCCAGAACCTCCTGCAGGAAGCGCATCTGCACTCCCACCATGAAGGGCGTGGGGCAGCAGACGGTGGCCAGGAGGCTCTCGGGGACCACGGGGATGTAGGTGTGCGCCCAGCTGAAGGGGTAGAGCAGCGCGGCGGCAGCATGGATGCACTGCGACAGGGTGCTGGGGACGGCGACGGAGACGAGGGTTAGAGGGGCCTCCCGCGCCCACCCCGGCACCCCCATCCCACCGCCCACCACAGCGGTGCAGCAGGCCGGGGCCACGCTGGTCCCGGTGACGCCTCTCAGCTGGAAGGCAGGGGCAGCGGCGGGATGGGCCTGCATTGGGCCTTGATTCCTCATGAGACGTCCCAGCAATAAAAGCGGCTCTGAGGAGCGGAGCGGGGAGAAACGCCTCCCCGGATGGAGCCCCTTCTGGGCGCTCAGCACGGTCCTACCTATGTGGATGCCAGGATCTGGGAGACAGGGCCCGGCTTCTTTTTAAAAAAAAAATTAAAAAGAAAAAAAATATATATATATATATATTTTTTTTTATTGAGTTTTTACAGAGAGGAAGAGAGAGAGATAGAAAGTTAGAAACATCGATGAGAGAGAAACATCGATCAGCTGCCTCCTGCACACTCCCCATTGGGGATGTGCCCACAACCAAGGTACATGCCCCTGACCGGAATCGAACCCGGGACCCTTCAGTCTGCAGGCCAACACTCTACCCACTGAGCCACACCGGTCTCAGCATGGCCCTGCTTCTAAGGCATTCGGAGGGCAGCTGCGGAGGCAGATGAGTAAACACGGGGCAGCAGAGAGGGAGGCCTGCTTCCTCCCATCTCTCCAGTGGCTTCCCTCCCCAGCTCCCTCTGCCATTCCAGGTTGCTGCTGAGTCTGCCTGGGAAATTCCTGGATTCCCGGAACCTCGCCCAGCAATTCCTCCCGGAAAGTCCCGCAGAGGGCTCTGCCTTTTCTACGAAGCAGCCCCTGGGCCAGCACTGCCTGGTCCCCGCGCAGGGCCACTTCCTGCCTCTCACTCACACACAGCCCACCCTCTCTCCTCTCTGTCCCCCGCCAGCTTTCACGGCTCCTCACTCCTCCTGGGTGCCCCCCACGCCAAAGCCAATCAAAACACGGATGCAGAAACCCTGTTCCAGTTCTTGGTATCAACCAGCATTCCCCGTGAGAGACCGGCTCAGAGAGCCGGCCAAGGCCGAGGCTGCCTGGAAATGCCACCCCCCCCCCCGCCCCCCAGCCCTGCGTTTCGGGGCTCTGACAGATGGTGTGGGAAGGAAGTGGGGAGAGGTGGGATCTCCCTGGAGAAGGTCAACGCCTGAGAGGGAAGTCCCGCTGGCCCTAGCCCCGGTCCGGCCAGCTGACCCGTGCGGTCACGTTCATTTCCCAAGCTCCACTCTTAGGGGGAAAGGCCAGCACCCCAGCTCCAGCCACACAGAGACGTCTTCCCCTGCAGGGCTGAGCGGGGGAAAGCTGGTTCCAAAGCCAAAGGTTACACCACTTCCCTCAGGACTAGCTCACAACCAGTGCCTTTCTGCTGACACTGACCTCGATAGCATGCTCAGCCCACAGACCCCACTCCCAGCCTGAGCTTCCTTTTCTCTGGGCGCCATGACATCCACCTGACCCCCGCTAGCCTGAGAGCTGGGTCCCCAACATCCTGTCCTTCCTCTTCCCTGAAAGTCAGAGCCCGAGTGGTCAGCCGGCATCATCCGCTTTCTCCCTCCGCAGACACGAACAGAAGGCCACCCACCAGCTCTTTGAGATTGTTTTTTCCTTCTCCGTCTTGTCATGTCTCTCCTTGTCTTTCTCAGACTCAAAGGCCCTAAAGGTAGAGGCCAAGACGTGGCAATGTCCCGCCTCCACAACACACAGGGGTACACTCCACTGCGAGCTTATTAATATGATAACAGCTCAGCTCGGCCGGTGTGGCTCAGTGGTTGAGTGTCAACCTATGAACCAGGAGGTTATGATTTGATTCCCAGTCCGGGCACATGCCCAGGTTGGGGGCTTGATCCCCCTTGGGGCAGGGGGTGGTAGGGAGGGGAAGGCAGTGGCCAATCAACAATTCTCTCTCCTCATAGATGTTTCTCTCTCTCTTTTCCCTCTCCCTTTATCTCAGAAATCAAAGAAACTTTTTTTTTTTTTAAAAAAAAGGATAACAGTTCACACCTACTAAAAACTGTGTCTGGCAGGGTGCTAGCTGCCTAACGTGAACTATTTCACTCAATCCCCACCACAACCTTATGAGACAGACAGTCGCTTTCGCCATTTTACAGATAAGAAGATGACGACTTTTAGAAGTTAAGAAGCTAGCTTAAGCCCTGACCGGTTTGGTTTAGTGGCTAGAGAGTCAGCCTGCAGACTCAAGGTTCGATTCCGGTCAAGGGCATGTACCTTGGTTGCAGGCACATCCCCAGTGGGGGGTGTGCAGGAGGCAGCTGATGGATGTTTCTCTCTCATCCATGTTTCTAACTCTGTATCCCTCTTCTTTCCTCTCTGTAAAAAATCAATAAAATAGATAATAATTTAAAAAAAAAAAAAGCTAGTTTAAGGGAACCATGTAGCTAAGAATAGGACTTGAACCGCTTTCTGCTGATTCACAACCTACGCTTCCACCCATTACAGAACTCTGCATCCCCTTCAGGTCAAAGACGTGGTCTGCCTGTGTCCTCCTGAATGCTTGGCATCCGACATACAGGTCACACACGCGTGTCTGTGGAATGAGCGAGTGCATGGTAGATGTGCTTGCCGTTAGGAGGATGGCCTTGACCTCCATACCACTGCGTGCCTTCCTGCCCTGAGCCTGTCAGGAGCAGAGTCCCATCTGCATCCACCCTGACGCTCTCCGCCTGGGCCGTCCCAGGACACGTCCGGCCGTGTCAGAGGCCTCCTCAGGCCGAGGCAGCAAGCATGTTGGAGGGCAGAGGCAGGTGAGTGCAGATCAAGACCCGGAGGCAGGAGGGCGCGCACACGGGCCCTACACCCCGGCTTCCTCTGGGGCCCCCCAGCTGTTCCCCTTACACCCACCTGAGCCCTTCGGCCAGGAAGATGATCCTCCGCTCCAGCACGGCCGAGGCGAAGAGCTGCAGGATCTGCTCGAAGCTGAGGCAGCGCAGCAGGGAGCTGAAGTCCACGTGCTCCAGGTGGGAGTCCAGGGGCCGCGTCAGGGAGATGAACTTGGGGAGACCAGAGAGGGCGTCATCGCACCGAAGCCTCCTCACGCAGACCCCAGGACGCTGGGCCCCATCCTGCCTCTCCCGTGCTACACCCTCCCGAGGTGGCCCTCTGCCCGGGGCTCACACTGATGTCACCCCGGGCACGGCCCACGAGGTCCTGCCTCCCACCCACTTCCTGGTCCGCTTCCCCCATCACCTCCTTCCTGTGCCCCGAGCATGTCACACTCTTTCTGGCTGGACGTATTGCACAGGTGAGGCCCCTGGACCCTCTTCCTTCATCCCCGCCTCTCCTTCACCCTCCACCTCCAACCCCCAGTCTCAGAGGCCCTCCTTGGCCACCTAAAGCAACGTGTACTCTCCATCCTTTCTCGGTAGCATCCTGGTTTCCCCCTTTCATCAGATCACACAATTTTTAATTGTTCATTTGTCTGTTTCCTTATTGAACGTCCGTCTCCCCAGCTAGACATTTAGCTCCAGGAGGTCAGGTTCATTGTAGTCACCGCTTTACAGCCAGGAAATCGATCCGCTCGGGGCCCAGCAAACACCCCCTACTTGTTTTCTGAGCAAGTGACAAAGCTCAGCCCCTACCCCCTTGATTTTCTAGGAGAAGCCAAGGCTCAGAGGGACACCGATTCCCCAGAGGAACAGGGGTCAGCGCTGGAATTCCTAAAACAATGTTCTACCTCAAAGCAGCGGCACCCCGCCGGCCTGGGTGGGGACCCAGGGGCGGGGATGGTGATAAGAAGGGCACAGCTGGAGGCCTGGGGCAGAGATAGAGTGCAGACACCGAGGGAGGAGGGTGGGGTGTGGGGGCCCCTGGCAGGTTGGGGGCTGGGGGCAAAGTCCACCTATCACCAGGAACCTCGGCCTACGTGGCTTGTTGATCACAAACAAAAGTCTCGGTGGCTTGAAGAGTGAGTGACTGGGCCTGGTGAGCCGCCCGCTGGGAGGATGGATGGGGAAATTTGCGTTTGATGTTCAGCTCTGACGATAATTCAAGCCAGACCGGGGCCCCGCCTGGCTGTGTGTCTGCAGGTTAACCAGGGAATGAGGGCCTGGGAGGAGCCGCGCTGCCCGCAGCCTGCCCCCTGCAGCCAGAGGGTCCCTCTCCCCTCCCCGTGCACCCACCTCGGTGCCCGAGTCGGGGATGAAGCTCTTGAGGGTGACGGTCTTCCCGGGGGCGGGGAAGGCCGCCTCCCGCAGGCCCTGCATGAACGGGTAGATGACGGCCATGGAGATCTGGTGCCGCTTCTCCACCTCGTCCAGGATCTGCGGGAGAGGCCGGAGCGGGCTCAGAGGTGCAATGGGGAGGGTGGCAGAGAGCCGGGTGCGAGGCAGAGGCCCCGGGTGCGAGGCAGAGACCCCGGGGGTGTGTGAGGCAGAGAGCCCGGGTGTGTGTGAGGCAGAGACCCCGGGCGTGGGGTCCCGGCGGGTCCAGCCAATCTTCCCGTGTCTTCTCTGCCCCTCCCCCGCTGGTCCTCTCTCCTCCCTGGCGCAGACCAGTCTGCTGCTTTCTCCTGGCCTTCTTCTCCTTCTCCCTCGACTGACCCATATGCCTCCCTTCTCCGAATCTCAACATAAGCTACCACCTCATCCACGTGACCCCACATTCATCGCGGTGGTTGGAACGGGGGCCAAAAAGGCTGGTTCCTCTTGGGCACCTCTCTGCCCCCCAACTTTCGCTGGATACTGCCCGGGGCCAGGGCAGCCTCTGTCCCCCTGAATGCATGCTCCACCCAAGCAAGGCTGACCGCGTCCCCGCCTTCACCCTCCCAGGGCCTGCGGGGGGCAGAGCACGCCAGCCCCTTGCGTGGCCACCAAGCCCCGCCTCCTCCATTCTGAGGGCCCTCTGATCCCAGCTGGGGAGTGTGGCTCTCAGCAAGCTCCCACAGAAGCCTGGCCTCCCTGGAAGGCCCTGGACGGGCCCAGCATCGCATCATAACCGTCTCCATCTCTCTTTGGAGCTCGCAGGTCACCTGGCTTGAGCCTCACACCACCCGTGGCACAGGAAGTGGCACAGGAAGGTGCGGGTCAGCTATGCATCTGACAGACCAAGACACGGAAATCTCCCCACTCCTCCCCTGGGCTCCTCCCTGTCCCTCCAGCTGCTTTTCTGGCCAGACGCGAGCGGGAGGAGTGGGACCCCAGGGCTCTGGGCAGGGGAGATGGTCCCCCACGTTCAGGTCTCACTTTCCTGTGGAATCAGGTCCAGCCCGAGCCCCTCTCTGCCTCAGTTCCCCCACCGGGGCCTCGCCTGACCCCTGGCAGGGAGACACTCGCTGAGGCTGAGGGAGCACCGGCAGGGCAGGCAGCCGGGCAGCAGAACAGGCCCAGCAGCCCAGCGACCCCACTCCGGCCCCACCTCGGGGCACAGGCCCAGCAGCCCAGGGGCCCCGGCCAGCCTACCTTAGAGAACAGGCCGAAGCAGCCGATGCAGCTGATGATGCAGTACACCTTGGGGAGCCGAGGGCCGCGGCCGGCGGGCTGCGGGGGAGAGAGCCTCCTTCAGCCCCACGGCCCCCAGGCCCTCGCCCACCCGCCCGGGGACAATGGGGCCAAGCTGGCGGCTGGGGGGCGTGTGGTGACAGGGGAGCCGGATGGAGGAAGGCCTGGAGAGGCGCCAGGAGGCCAGAGCAGCCGCCAAAGTGAAAAGCAAGTGGCCATGAGGGGGACTGGTGGGCTCCCAGGCAAGCACTGCCATCGTGGGGGGGTCGGCAAACAGAGGGGACCAGCGTGCTGCAGGGATGGGGGCATGGTGAGGGAGGACAACACTGAGCATTCTGAGAGCCCAGAGCAGTGTTCGAATCCCGGTCTCTGCTCCGGGGGCTCCCGGGCGGGGACGTGGGGAGCGCAGATTCCACCGCCAGGCCCGTAGGAGCCTCTGGGCAGGCGGGCGAGGTGGGCACGCGTCCTGCTGTGCAGGCTGCAGAGGGCACTAACATGGCAGCGGGCGCGGGGCCGTGCTCTCTACAGCCGCCCTGCCAGGGCCCAGCCTGGGCCGCGGAGGCCGGAGCCGGCCCGCTGAGGAGCAGCGGCTGCAGAGAGGAGGGGACAGTTCTGAGCGGCACAGACCAGGAGGCGCCGGCAGTAGCCGATCTTCCTGCTCCCGTCCACGTTGGTCAGCACGAAGGAGAAGGTCTCCCTGAGGAGGAGAGACGAGACTCTCATTTGCACCCCCCCCTCTCCCAGACTGCGGAAGAGGGAGGCGCATGGCATGGGGGGTGCCGAGGGGGAGCGAGGAGGACCCAGGAGCTGCTGACCGGCCAGGCGAGGGGTACTAGTGCCAGGAAGTGAGTGCTTATCGGTGCCAACCTCCAAAGGCACCATCTCACCGAATTCTCAAAACAGCCTCTGAGGTCGGTTGGCTCGTCCTCCCCACTTTATTTTTATTTTTTATAAATATATTTTATTGATTCTTTAAATCAATAAATATTTTTATTGATTTTTAAAAATATTTTTATTTATATTTTTAATATAAATAAAAAATATTTTAAATATATTTTATTGACTTTTTTTTTTTTACAGAAGAGGAAGGGAGAGGGATAGAGAGTTAGAAACATCGATGAGAGAGAAACATTGGTCAGCTGCCTCCTGTACACCCCCCACGGGGGATGTGCCCGCAACCAAGGCATATGCCCTTGACCGGAATCGAACCTGGGACCCTTGCGTCCGCAGGCCGACGCTCTATCCACTGAGCCACACCGGTCAGGGCTGTTCTCCCCACTGTACAGTTGAAGGAACGGAGGCCGAGAGGGCGTTTCTTATGCCAGGGCCATGAGCTCCTAAGCGTGCAGCCAAAACTCGAACTCAGACCATCGGGTCCCAGGGCCCCCGCTGGAAGGGGCATTGCTCCGTCGCCTTCTTAGAGGCCCCGGCCTTTGTCTAAGTCCGGCTGCTGCCAGTGGCAGAGTCAAACCCAGAGACGCCCCTCTCTGCTCAGAGGCAACTGGGCAACCTGTTGGCCAAGACCCTTGGCCTTAAGGGGCCCCGGGCGAGATGGCCATGCATGAATGCACGGAGCCCCTCCCGCCAGGAGGAAAGCAGGGAAGAACTGGGCATGCACGCCACGTGAGGGGCCACAGAACCCCAGGCTCACACGGGCCCTTCTGCCCATCCCAGAGGCCCCGTCTCGGGGCCGGCCGTTACCTGGGGTACTCAGTGAGGGGGGCCCACTCGTTCCCGTCCGGGAAGCAGAACAAGGGGATGGCACTGAGCAGCCGCTCCTCCTCCTCCTGTTGGCCCCGAAGCAGGTTCTCCCGCTGGAAGGACAGGAAAGGAGACTCACCGATGGTGCACGGAGGGGCAGCGGGGGGGCAGGAGGCAGGGGCAGCAGGGGGTGCAGGAGGCAGGGGCAGCAGGGGGTGCAGGAGACAGGGCAGCAGGAGGGGCAGGAGGCAGGGGCAGCGGGAGGGGCAGAAGGCAGGGGCAGCAGGAGGGGGCAGGAGGCAGGGGCAGCAGGAGGGGGCAGGAGGCAGGGGCAGCAGGAGGGGCAGGAGGCAGGGGTAGCAGGGGGTGCAGGAGGCAGGGGCAGCGGGAGGGGCAGGAGGGAGGGACATCAGGGAGGGCAGGAGGCAGGGGCAGCAGGAAGGGCAGGAGGCAGGGGCAGCAGGGGGGAGAGGAGGCAGGGGCATCAGGGAGGGGCAGGAGGGAGGGACATCAGGGAGGGCAGGAGGCAGGGGCAGCAGGAAGGGCAGGAGGCAGGGGCAGCAGGGGGGAGAGGAGGCAGGGGCATCAGGGAGGGGCAGGAGGGAGGGACATCAGGGAGGGCAGGAGGCAGGGGCAGCAGGAAGGGCAGGAGGCAGGGGCAGCAGGGGGGGAGGAGGCAGGGGCATCAGGGAGGGGCAGGAGGGAGGGACATCAGGGGGGGCAGCAGGAAGGGCAGGAGGCAGGGGCAGCAGGGGGGAGAGGAGGCAGGGGCATCAGGGAGGGCAGGAGGCAGGGGCAGCGGGAGGGGGCAGCAGGACAGGGCGGGCAGGAGGGCGGGCTGCTTCTGAAGCTCTAGCACAGCCTTCGGATAAGCTTTTCCCAGGCCTGGGGGCCTCTGCCTGTGGCTCTCGCAGGGGCTTTGTTCTGGGCCTGGCTGGACCGACCCCAAGGCCCACGCAGCCCGTCCTGGGCCACGGCCACGTGAACCTGAGTCAGACGTCAGTGCCCTGAGGACCCGCGTGGTCAGGGAGGGGGCCAGGCCACCCCTGAATGCAGAAGGGCCCGAGACCCTGGGCTTCCCGCGAGGACCCCGTCCCGCAGGGAACCCCTCGGGGAAGAGCGGCGGCCGGTCACCTGCCCGCTCTCAGGGCGAAGGAGACGCTCAGTGGCCCGGGGCAGGGGCAGTGGGGAGCCGGGTGTTTACGTGACCACAGGCTGCCCCCCCCTCCTTCCCACGGGGGAGCCTGGGAGGAGGAGCCTGGGAGGGGGAGCCTGGGAGGAGGAGCCTGGGAGGGGGTCTGGGAGGAGCTGGGGCAGAAGGCAAGCTTCTCCAGCGAGAAGGGTGACTGGGCTGGAATCTGGGAGGACCAGGAGGTCCCCGAAGGGAAGAACTAGCCTAGTTTCCCGGCGGGGAGCCTAGGCCAGCTCCTCCCTCACAGAGGCCAGACCTAGATTCTGTGGGCGATAACAGGAAACAAGAGCGGGGAGCTCAGGGCCCCTCCAGACCAGAGCCAGCCCAGGCCAGGGAGGAAGAGAGGGAGCACCCCCCTTCCCCACCCCCGTTGCCTCTCAAATACCCCACTCTCTGTGTCCCCCACACACACACCCGTCCCCTCCTGCAGGCCTTACCTTGGGAAACTGGTAGGTGATTGTGGGCTCATAATCCTCCCCTGATCGCCTCCTTTTGAGGGAAACAACCAGGAGGTACTCAAAGAAGTGCTGGCCTCCGGCGAAGGTGGGCAGGCAGTGCTCCGGGGCCCGCTCCGGCTCCTTGGCGGCCTCCCCGGGACCGTCCTGGGCGGATCCTGAAACCAGACACGGGGCCCACTCGGATCTCAAAGGTCCAGGCCCGAGTGGAGACTGCGAGGCTCCAGGCAGCTTCAGTACCTCAAACCCCCCTTCCCTCTGCCCACCCTGAGGTCCCCGGAGCTGGCCCAGCACCCAAGGCCCTGGGATGGGATCAGAGCCAACCGGGTCGTTTCCACGCCCGCCCTGGGAGATGTGCAGCCACGCGGAGCCGAGGGGAGGGAAGGAAGCCCTGCTCTGGAAGCCGAGGAAATGTACCGGGAGGCCCCGGGGAGGCCCCGTGCCCCAGGCACTGCCTGCCCTCAGGGCGCCCTGTGCTCACTGCTGCACCAGAGGCCCGAGGGCCACGTGGCCGTGACCACACCAACCCCCCAGGGGGTATGAGAGGCTCCGAAAACCAGCCGGGGGACCTCTCCGCCGTCACATGGGTGGAGGAGGTGGAGATATAAAAGGAAGAAGAAAAAGAAGTTTTTTAAGGAAGAAACTGCCCCACCGAGGAGAGCCACCCGAGGAGAGAAGGAGATGGGCAATCCAGTCCAGACCTGCTGGGATTCGGGACAGCCATCCGCGGACCTGCCTGAGCATCCCGCCTACCACCGGTCCTTCCACCGTCCCGGGCCTGCGGGGCATGGAGCTGCCCTCGCCCACGCCCTCGCCGACCGGCCGGCTACAGAAAGCCCCCGGAGGGAGCTGCCGCCTCAGCCTCTGCCCCCGGCGCTGGGTGGACGGGCCCCACGCCGTCCCGAAGAGGAGGGAGAGCAATTTCCATCCCGGGCGCCCAATGGGTGAGCAAGCCGGCTGTGACAGGACCCAGGAAGGAGGCAGGAAGCCCGAGCTGACACAGGCAGCATCCTGGCAGGGCTGCTCAGCTCGCGGCTCCTCCCAGGAGCCGCGGGGTGTGGTGAGACAAAAGGTCGCAAGCAAACACCTCCACGGCCCAGCTGCTTCTGGGCTCAGGGCTCTGGCTTCTGGGCCAGAGGCTGTACAACGAGCTTATTTACCATCGGGGGAAAGTGAAGATAGCATCAGGCTGCGGGCACTGGGGACTCCGGGTCCTCCCAGCGCTTTGATTTGTGGCCTTTCACTTCCCAATTGGGTTAGCAGCAGCCCCTGACCCCTGCAAGGCCACCTGGAACTTCCTGGACCAAACACGCGCGCAGCCAGCATGCCCCTCCGTTCCGTGACATCGAAAAGGAGCGGTTCTTCCAGGAAGAGGGAAGCCTGGACATCCAGGCGCACCTAAAAGCCTCCTCTCCTGCTGGTGGGGCAGAGAAAGGCAGTATCCGAGCCGCAGGGCTCCTGACGGTCTGGGTCTGCACTGCAGCATCTCTCCCCCCTGCAACGCCGCCTCCCGAGGCAGGCTTCCCTCCCTGGGACCTGTTCCCGGTCCCAGCAAAGGGTCCCTCTTGCAAATAGGAAGCGCTGACTCAGGACTTTCTCCCTGGCCTACCGGAGGGAACTGGCTGCATCAGCAGCCTGATGGCCGCTCAGGGACAGCAGAAAGCACCGGGGGAACTCCGCTCCGCCCCCACTTCTGCTCAGTCTTTTGTATTTTAATACATTTTTATTGATTTCTGAGAGGAAGAGAGAAGGGGAGAGAGAAAAACAAAACAAAAAACATCAACGATGAGAGAGAATCGTTGATCGGCTGCCTCCTGCAGGCCCCACACTGAGGATCAAGTCCACCACCTGGGCATGTGCCCTGGCCGGGAACCAGACCGTGACTTCCTGGTTCAGACGGGGATGCTCAGCCCCTGAGCCACAGCAGCCAGGCCTGCTCAGCCTTTTTATTTCCCTGTCGGGCCAGGTCAAGGGCTCTCTGCCCCAGCTAACAGCGGAGCACCTGGCCCCTGGGGCCCTCGTGGGGGCCGGAGGGTGTGTCTGGGGGCTGGGGAAGAGAGAAAGGGCAGCCATGAGTCACCCACAAGTCTCGCCTCAACCCCTGAGCGAGCACACGCACAAGGTAAAAGTCAAGGACTTTGGCCGGGAAGCTGCGACTGACCGAAGCCAGGAGGCCAACGTGTCTGAGGCCAGTGTCTGAAGACAGGGGGCCGTGGGAGAGAGGAGAGCTTTGAACTTGGCCTTCGTGGGACCAGTCAAAGCCACACTCAGTGGCCCGGCCATGACTCCGGGAGAGCCCCGGTCGAGGTAAATAAGGCTGTGACGCACACGGCCACGGTGAGAACAGTGACCCAGATCCTGGAGCACAAACGCACACCACTCCTTGCTCGCAACCTGCTCGGACTTGTTGCTGTACAATCCTCACCGTCTGTCTGTCAGGAATAAGCGCGTTGCAGGTGCAGATGGGGAAACCGAGGCACAAAGAAACCCAAAGATTATGCACAAAGAGACTCAGAGATTAGCATCCGTAGGGGGTGGGGATGGTGAGAACTCTGTGCCGGACGCAGCACGCACACAGACCGTCGCACCCAAGTGGGATGCCTCGTGTTTGCCGTGGACCTGGAGAGCCTGTGTCTTTTCACGGATCATTCCAGAACCTCAGGAAATTACCCCTTTCCTCAAATCGTTCGAGCCGCCGTTTGCAGCCCACTCCTTCCTGCTCTGTGAGGAGAGCCAAGAGAGCAGCCAAACTCATAAACTCAGGCAAACAAAGCGGCTACACCTTTCTTCCCCTCCTCCTCTCTTCCCCAGGGGGGCTGTCCATCGGGGAGAGGACACCCATCCGAGCACCTGTGTCATACAGGTCACCCCGTTTCATCCCCAGAGCAGTGACGATCCTGGGTTTTTAATTGAGGAGGGAGCCACCCTTTCTAAGGAAGTCAGGAGTCTGGTTACACTTGTTCCTCCACCAGGAAGCTCCGCCCCCAGCCATCGGAGGAAAGTCCCAGAATCTGCTAGGATATAGGTGAGGGGAGTTTCTGAAACCGGCATCTGAAAAAGCTGGTCCTTCCTCTTTTAGCTCACCTGCCTTTGAACCCGGGACCGCCCCCACGGCCACGCCTCCCGCCAGCATGACTGACACATCCGTGTGTGTGTGTGTGTATGTGTGTGTGTGTGTGTGTGTGTGTGTGTGTGTACACATGCCCTCCTACCACACAACTGCCCTGCAGGGAGGGGAACTTCCAGGGAAGGTGGAGGACAGATGGCAGGCAGGCAAGGTGAGGCGGGCACACGCTCCTGGCCTGACAGGTGCCCGGCCACTGCACAGGAGGTCCTTCAACCGCCAGGAAGCTCCTCCGGGCACCATCCCCACCTTGTCTGCGAGGCCAGGGCGGCTGAGAACAACTGGAATGTCTCCTGTGGCTGCAGGGATCAGACCCCGCTCACCCACACCCACGTCTCGGAGTTGAGGGAGACCAGAGAAGAGAGGCCAGGAGCCCCACCCTGCACTCAGCCCGGCCCCTGCAGGGTCCAGCCCTCTGTCCCCACCCGTGGTCTCGGAGCCCCCTGCCTCTGTGGGGGTGAAATGGCAGATCCTGGGACCCCCTGGTTAGGGAGAACAGCGAGTGCTGGGCTGGAGGGCCGGGCGATGGCAGGAGCACTGACTTCACCCCCAGGTCTCCCCAGCCCTGGGGGTTGGACTTGGGACCTTGGCTTCCTTCACGCAACCTTGCGATCTGCCAGCTAGAGGGGTGGGCTGCCCCGGACACTCAGCTCCTTTCTCCTGGGACAGTGAGGGTTCTGGCGAATGGAAGAGGCAATAAATGTTTGCAGAATGAATGAGATTAAAAATAAAATAAAATAAATGAATTCCTAATCGCCTTCCTTCCCAAGCGCAGGGCCCCTGCTGAGCAGGAAGGAGCATGGACTGAATGTGACTCCCCACGACACGGAGGAAGGGATCCCCACTTCGCACGCAGCCCAGGGCTCCGGGCAGCGGGGCTCGCCCGGGCCCCGCTAAGGAAGCCGGGGAGCAGGCGCCACCCCAGTTCTGCAGGGCCCGGGGCGGGGGTGGGTGGCACGGAGGCCAGTGTTGCTGACCCGATGCTATTTGAGGCGCAGGGGCGGGGCGGGGGCGCCCGGGCCAAGGCGGGGTCCCCCCCGGAGGGCGCTCCGAGCGCTCTGCGGTCTCACCACGAGCTTCCTGGCTGGAAGGACACGTGGCCCTGGGGCCCCACCGCCGCTTCCTCTGCCCCGTCGCCTCCCCCTGCACCCCGGGGGCCTGGCAGCCCCCTGACCTCCGACCCTGTCCGCAGCTGGCCCCGGCCACCCACCTGCGCACTGAGCTGCCCGGCCCTCCCGGTGCGCGGCGGACGGCTGCCGAGCCCGGCCCGATCCCCCGGCCGCCGGCCCGGCCCCGCGCCCCGCGGCCAGCGGGCGCCCCGGCCCCGGCCCCGCTGCGCCCGCACCCCCGCTGCCCCCGCTGCCCCCGCGCCCTGCCCCGCCGGCCCCGCACTGACCCCCGCGGCCGCGCTTCAGTCGCAGGCTGGCTCGGAGGCGGCGGCCGAGCCCATCCATGGCCCCTCGGTGCCCGGCGCCCGCGCCCCGGTCCGCGCCGCCCCGCCCCCTGCGGCCCGCGCGGGGCGACACTTTCACTTTCCCGCGGGGCCGCGGCGGGCGGGGCCGCACCTTCCGGCCGTGGCCCTGCCCCGCTCACCTGGGCGGGCGGCGGGGCGCGGGGACAGCGGCGCCGGAAGCGCCCGGAGGGGCGGCTCCAGCTCCCGGGGCGCGCCCTCCCTCCCAGCTTCGCGCTCCCCAAGCGCGGGGCCCGGAGGCCGGCGCCTACCTCCGCAGCCCGGGCGGGGAGTGCCCCGCGGGCTCCCGCGCGCCTTCCAGGCGGCTCCCCACGGGCCCCAGAGGCGGGGGGCCCTCCGGCAGAGCCGTGCCCGCCGCCCCGGCTCTCCCTCTGCAGCCGCCGCGTCCCGGTCCTTGGCCATGTTTGTCCTCTGCGCCCGGGGCGCGGGGCGCGTGGGCCAGCCTGGCTCAGCGCCGCTTCCACTTCCCCCACGGACCCGGCCGAGGGGAACCAGGGTCCTGACCCCGCGCTCTCCGCAGCCTGCTTTGTTTGTGTGTGTTTAATTGGCTGGAGTAACATTGGGTAATAGGAATCTAAATTTGAGATGTGCAACCTTATAATTCATCATCTACATATACCCTATTGTGTGCTCACCACCGGACAAGTCTGCTCTCCTCCCATCACCGTGTATTTGACCCCCTTTGCTCTCTTCCTCTCCCCCAGCCCAGACCCCCCTCCCCCCCCCCCCCCCCACACACACACCCTTTTCCCTCTGGTAACCACCATTCTGTTATCTGCATCTATGAGTCTGTTTGTTTGTTTTTGTTTGTCTTCTCCTTCATTGGATGCTTGCTAAAGAAGCTGTGGCATATGACATGCAAGGGAATACTGCTCAGCCAGGAGAAGGTGCAATCTTGCCATTTATGACAAGGCGCATGGTCAGGAGAGTATTCGGTTTATGACAAGGTGCATGGTCAGGAGAGTATTCGGTTTATGACAAGGTGCATGGTCAGGAGAGTATTGCGCTAAGCAAAGTAAGTCAGATGGAAAGCCTTGGGGAGCACACAGACTCGGTGGGACAGCTATAAGGAGGACATTCGGAGGAAAGGGAATATGGAAGGCGGCGGGCCCTGTTTATCAGAATTCCGACTTAGAGGCGATTAGGGGAGTGTCGAAGGCGCCCATTACCCCTTGGACCTTTCCAGAGAAGTCTGTGCACAGGCAGAACCCCTGGTATTCGCTGATCGTTGGGCACCTTGGCCAGAGGACAATGCAAATGCTTGTGCCCTCTCAAGCTGACTCACCGGACTGATGGTAACTGAGAGATAAAACGGCAATAAAAGCCTAGTGAGGCAGGCAATAGCGGCTGCCTGGTCTCTTTGGCCAGGCCAGCCGCCCCTTCGCCTCTCTCTCACAGCACACATTGTGTCGGAGTAATCCATTCACCCGGCGCTCAGGGTGGCTCAGTTGGTCGGGAGCCTTGTTAGGTTGAGGGTTCGATTTCTGGTCAGGTCACATATCTAGGTTATGGGTTTGATCCCCAGGTCCAGGCCATATGGGAAGCAACCAATTGATACTTCTCTCTCATAGCAATGTTTGTTTTTCTCCCTCCGTCCCTTTTACTCTCTCTAAAAAAAAAAAAAAATCAATAAATGTATCCTCTGGTGAGTATTAAAAAAAGAAAAAAAAGAAAAAAAAAAAAAAAGGAGGCAAGAGCTGTATGATTTTGATATGTGGGACAGAAAAGAAAAAGGCTCAAATCACCCAGCATGCTCCTGGGCAGATGAACAACACAGGAGCAAACCCTGTCCTGCTACGCCCAGCCCGATGACCTGTGGAAGTCAGGGAACAGAGGCGCTTTGTAAACTCTTATGTAATACAAATTTAAGGGATGGTGATGATGATGATGTTGGCTGCAGCTGTCCACACACCCTGTTTTCTAATCCCAAATCTCAAATTTTCAGTTCCTCCTCCATGCTTCCCACCTTCGCTGGCTTCCAGACTTCACTCATCAGCAGGAAGATCTGCATCTGATAAGCCCCACTGGCTCCCTTCCCGCCTCAGGACCAGCATCTGAAGTTGCTCTTTTCCCTGCAGGTTTAGCCTCAGCCTCCGGCGTGGGAGGCAGAGGGAAGAAGCCACGCTGGCAGGAAGATGGCTAGGGTCTAGAGATGCTCCCCCCAACGCGACAGCTCCCTCCCCACCCCGGTGCATGGCCTCTGAGTGACTCTCCTGTCGCAGACTGTGGGTGTGCAGGAGCGAGGGATCCAGCCCTGGTATTAAGCTGTCTGGTCGTAGCCTGGAGATTCTAAGAGTCGCCTCTGCTCTGGGCCTCTGCAATTTGGTGCTTAATAACAAGGTTTGTTTCTGTTCCTTATTCTCCGTGTCGTCCCGCATGCAAGGGGCACGTGTCTTCCCCACGGACCTTTTCTCTTGGCTGCACGTGGGTCTTGGGCATCTCTGGGTTAAGTTTAGAACTTGCCCGATGGGTTGGATATTATTATTTTTTAAATATAGTTTATTGATTTTTTATAGAGAGGAAGAGAGAGGAATAGAGAGTTAGAAACATCGATGAGAGAGAATCATCGACCAGCTGCCTCTTGCACCACCCCTGCTGAGGATGTGCCACAATCAAGGTACATGCCCTTGACTGGAATCGAACCCAGGACCCTTCAGTCCGCAGGCCGACGCTCTATCCACTGAGCCAAACCGGTCTCAGCTGGTTGGATATTATTGTGCCTTAATTTCCCCAACTCATTTTATGGTGGTCCTGACTAAATCACTTCCTTCCTTTAAAAATGAAAAAATACGTGTCCATCTACAAGAATGAGCATGTATTTGAAGTAGCTTCAAACCAGAAACAGCCTACAATGTCTATAAACAGTGAAATGGATGGATTGGGCATATTCGAACAATGGAGCACCATCCAGCAATAAAAGGTGAATAAACTACTGCTACATATATGATACGGCTAGTTCACACAAACATAATTGAGCAAAACTGCCAGACAGAAGAGAGTACGTAATGTGAGTTTCCATTTATATGAAGTTAAAAATAGGCAAAGCAATTATATGTGTGAGAAGTCAGGAGGATGTTAGATGTAGAGAGGAAAGGGGAAGTTATAATTGAGAGGACCCCCTAGGGCCGTGGTCGGCAAACTGCGGCTCGCGAACTACATGCGGCTCTTTGGCCCCTTGAGGGTGGCTCTTCCACCAAATACCAAGGCCTGGGCGAGTCTGTGTTGAAGAGGTGGCGTTAGAAGAAGTTGAAGTTTAAAAATTTGGCTCTCAAAAGAAATCTCAATCGTTGTGCTGTTGATATTTGGCTCTGTTGGCTAATGAGTTTGCCGACCACTGCCCTAGGGATTCTGGGTGCTGGGAGTGTCCTATTTCTTAATCTGGTGGCTGATACATAGGCATGTTCATTGTGTGATCATGCTTTGCTGCACATGTAACCCCCCCTTCCCCTTGGAATGGGAAGCCAGTGGGAGATCTGAAAGGAAGACTGACAGGATCTCACAAAAACCAATGTGGCATGGCCCCTGTCCCTGAGGACCTGACATTGGGAAAGACATTACTCGATGGAGTTGCCGGGATTAAGAGAGACACAGAGCAGATTAGAGACAGGAAGGAGAAATGCACTCCAGCCCGAAGACTGGAGTCTAATCTCCAGGAGGTAGCACTGGGAGAGGAAATGAATTGCAAAAGTTCTAAATAAAAAAAAAAAAAAGGAACAGACTAAGTTTTAGAGCCATTTTAGGTTTATAGAGAAATTGGATGGAAAGTAGAGAGACTTCCTAGATGTTCCCTCGCCATACTTTTTCCATCTTTCCTTTGTGTATTAACACAGTGTGATGAACTCAAGCCCATGGTTTGTATTAGGGTCACTCGCTGCCCCACACATTCTGTGGCTTTTGACAGATGTATATGACGTGACTCACCATTAGGGTCACGTGGACGGTTTCACTGCCCTAACAATCCCCTGGGCTCCACCTGCTCATTCCTCCCTCCCTCTCTGGGTTCCCCTGGCAACCACTGGCCAATCCTCTCGCGGTCTGCAGAATTCCACAGAATTGGAACCATGCAGCACGTGGACATTTTATAATAGATGGGCTTCTTCCCCTTTGTCTCTGCTCACTTTTTAAAGACCTCTCGATACATTCGGAAGCAAAAGAACAGGTGGAATTGTGGGTGCCTCTTTGGCACTGTGCAAGGCTCTGAAACACCAAATGGCATAACCTGTTTCCCTGCAAGACCCACTTCATGATACTTGTTGGACGAATATGAATACCTGCCCAGCATGATGACCACCACATTAGCACGTGGCCACGATGTAATTGTTGAACTGAACTGCAGTTCTAACCCCTGAAGACGTAGGCATTTCTCAGTTCTCCCGGGCCATTCACGGAAAAGGAACAGATGGCTCTCGTGAGTTGAGCTCTTTACACGCCCAGACTCTATGCGAAGCATTTTGTAAACGTTATTTCAAATCAGCATTACCCATAATCCCTTGAGTAGATATTACTATCTCCGCGTTACAAATGGACAAACAGGCTCAGAGAAGTGAAGAAACTTGCCCGGAGTCACACAGCAGCTAAAGCGAACCTTTTATTCATACTGGGATGGGGACCTTATCTCCAGGCACATGGGACACTGCTGAGGACCCCAACTATCGCTATGGCGTCTGCGGAGTTGACAAGTGGCCCAGCACTCAACACTGCTTATCTGTACAATCTCCAGAACTACATTTTTTTTTTTTCTCATCCAACCAAGAGAAATCAAAAACCATCTCAGTCCCATGACTACGGGAACCGACGTTTCAGAACCAAGATTTGATCTGAGAGAAGGGAGGAGGAAAACAAGGTTTGCTCATTAACTCCAAGATCATTGTAGACCAGTTCTTAATCCCATGCCATTTCTTGCACTACAGCACATCTCCTATCACCTTTTTCATTTTTTAAGCGGTAATCTTTCATAACATGTTTCCTGAGAGGTCTCCCACATGACCTTGAATCGACTAATTTGAATTGAAAGGCTCTCCTCCTTGCCTGGATGGCGATGAAATCTCTTGATTTCACACCTTCCCTGTCCCTCTGCACCTCATTTAAAAAAAAAAAAATATATATATATACATATATATTACATATATATGTATATATATATATATATTATTGATTTATTACAGAGAGGAAGGGAGAGAGATAGAGAGCTAGAAACATCGATGAGAGAGAAACATTGACCAGCTGCCTCCTGCACACCCCCCACTGGGGATGTGCTCGCAACCAAGGTACATGCCCTTGACCGAAATCAAACTTGAGACCTTTCAGTCCTCAGGCTGATGCTCTATCCACTGAGCCAAACCGGTTTTGGCTGCACCTCATTTGTTTCATTAACCATCATGGCCATTCATTGATAGAAAGAACCTAGAGTTGTCGAATGCCATGTCAGAGGGACAGTGTCAGAGGCAGCCCTGTGGTTTCAGCAGCAGGAAGTGCCCACCTGAGAACTGAGAGCTGCCTGCCCTGCCCGTGGCCTCCTCCCTGGGTGGGGTGGAGCCTCATCCTCACACAGCGAGCTCAGAGCTGTCAGAACCGGACCCAGGAGAGCTCTGTCCAGACCCCTGTCTTCAGCACAGCGAAGGGATCTGATGGGTAACTGTCTCCAATAGTTTCCCTTCTTTTCACTTAGCAGGCAGCGATCACGGAGAGCAGCGAGCACGCAGCACAGCCTTAGAACACGGAGCTCAGCATGCCCTTGTTATCGCCTGATTATGGCATTGATCCCCAGCTATCCATGCTCATCCTAATAACAGAGCCCAAGGCGGTACCCTCCTGCCCCCAAGATCCCCTTCCTCTCCCCCCGCCCCTCCCAACCCGGGAAGGAGCTGGGCTGGACAGCCTGGTTAGACAGAGGGCTGTCTGCTCAGGGACCACGGCCCCCGTGTAGGGAAGCTCGGGAAATGGCGAAAGGCTTTGAAAGACAAGCCTGTGAGGCAAGAGAGAAGGTCGCAGTGGGTGGGGGCCCGGAGGGAAGAGACAAAGGTGGTGGTAGAGGTGGGGGCAGGGCTGGCATCCGCCTCACCAGTCTGGGTGATGCTCTTACTAGACTTTTTCTGAGCCGTCTAGGGCCACAGCTGACTTCATCCCTCTCCACCTCTGCTCACGCACCCCTCCCTCTCACACGTCCTCAGCCGTCCTTTCCTGAGTGTCTCCTGGGTCCCAGGCACGCTGCTGGGTGCTGCAGATTGAACCTGGCTCCAAGGAGGTACCCTCTCAGCTCTCAGTGGGGATTTCACACTCAACGTGACTTGTAGGTTTTTGGTTAAAAAAAAAAAAAAAAAAAAAACCAAGGGAATCTGTAATATTATTAATAATAAAAAAAATACATTTTAAAAAATCCAAGGGAGATTTTTAGTTATGAAAATGCTTTGAATGGTTGGGGTCTCGGACCTAATATGATTGCCCTAGAGTTCATGGATGCGTAACGGTTCACCGTGTCCTCACCACCGAGAGGGACCGCATGGAGGGGCTGAGGGCGGAGCCGAGTTGTAAATACATGAGAAGCGTGGAGCAGCAGATTCCCAGGGCCAAGGGGCTGTGCAATTAAATACTGTTTCATTTTGCTTTCTCCTTCTCCCCCTCCTCCTCCTCCTCCTCCTCTTCCTCCCCTTTCTCCTTTTGGTACTATACAGAGGAAACCAAATGCAAATAGGTAGAGTGCTAAATTGGCAGCGTGTTTCACTCTTCCGGGGCCCAGGTACCAGGCCCTGCCTGTCAGGAAGCAGCCCGGGTTGCACAGATGCCTGGTTGCAAGCGGTGGGGCCGGAGGTGGGGCTCAGGTTGTTTACGGGCTTGTGCTGGGGCAGGAGGTGGAACCGTCACCCACAGCGCTCACCAGAGGAAACTGCCTGTTCCCAAGGTCATTGCGGGCTTCCTGCCCAGCACCTGCTCCCGCAGTTCACTGGCCTCCGAGGGCCTTCACCCTCACCTCAGCTGTTTCCACAGACGGGACGGGAGGGGCTGCCTGCACGGCGCTGCCTGTCACCTGCCACCTGAAACACTGGTTTCATGTTTTTTTTTGTTTTGTTTTGTTTTGTTTTTAGGTCTTTATTGTTGGAAGTATTACTTATGTCCTCCTCCCCCTCCCCCTTCCCCCCCTCCCACCTCCATGGACTCCTCCTAGCCCGCCACCACCCCACCCCCCACCCCAGGCCTTCACCACCCTATTGTCTGTGTCCATGGGTTGTGTATATACACTCATACGAGGTCTTTGGCTGAGCTCTTCCCACCCGCCCACCCTCCCAGCCTCCCCTCTGAGCTTCTGCACTCTGCCATGCTTCTGTGTCTCTGGATCTATGGGTTAATGTTTTTAATCTAGTTCAGCAGGTTATGGCCCCAGGGCTACTCCGCTGCAATTGCTTAAATACTAGTATGCGGTACGTCTTAGCCCTGCTAGTGACCAGGGTGTGCAGTGGAGTGTGAGTTCACCGGCATGAAGCCAGAGGAACTGAAACTCCGGGTGGGGAAGTCCAGGCAGCTCGGAGGAGTGTCCAGGTGTGTCGCATTCCCGGGCTGTGCTGTGTGCTCCGGTTGTATCGTTTTACCCCAGCTCAGCTCCTCTGAGCACTCCCGCTCCCTCCTGCTGTCTAACACTTGGAATGCCCACTTCTTTAGCCGGCCTCCCCCCCTCACCCCCAACCCCGCTCCCCAACACCTTCCACACCCTCTTTCAGTCCAGCCGAGGGGGGCTTCCAGGCCCAGGTGTCCTCAGACCATCTAGGACGGAGACCCGCTGCGCCACTGGCCAGTGGGACCAGCGGTTTGCCCCAAAGGCCCCTGGCGTGTCTGTGAAGCTGTGTTGTGAGCAGCGACACGAGTCATCGGGAAATAATGAGACCAATGGACATCTGCCTCTGGGTGCCAGCCACTAGGAGCTGAGGGTGCTAGAGCACTCACTGTAGACCTGTGCCCAGCTGTGGGTGCCTAGGGGAGGGCCTCCTGCACTCACTGTAGACCTGTGCCCAGCTGTGGGTGCCAGGCTGAGGGTGCTAGAGCACTCACTGTAGACCTGTGCCCAGCTGTGGGTGCCAGGCAGAGGGCCTCCTGCACTCACTGTAGACCTGTGCCCAGCTGTGGGTGCCAGGCTGAGGGTGCCAGAGCACTCACTGTAGACCTGTGCCCAGCTGTGGGTGCCTAGGAGAGGCCTCCTGCTCTTGGCTTCCCAGGGCTTACAATGCCCTTCCCCGGGACACAGTGGGACGGGAGGACAGGCCCAGGCATTCTGGGGCAGGTGGACAACTCTGATGCAGGGAGTCCAGGTTGGCCAAAGCTTCCCCGGTACAGTCCTGTCCCCTCCCCTTCCTTTCACGGGTAAGGATTCCTGGTGAATAGCTTGTGCCCGAGCTCTGGCTCCACATCTGCCTCCAGAGCACCTGGCCTGTGGCAGGGAACCACCCCTGGGCTTGGGCAGCATGTGGAGCCCAGGTCCCCTGCAGCCAGCGCCTCAAGGTCGGGTGGTGGGTGATGAGGCCACCCTGACCCATGGCTTTGGCTCCTTACAACTCTCCATCTCCCTTCTTTGCCAACGTGACAGGAATTTGAAATGAATGGCTAGAAAGTGCTGGAATAAATAAATAGATATTTATTGAGAGTCCATTCTGATCCATGCACTCCGCTAAGCGGCTCACATGCATAAAGCGGCTCACATGCATGACATGGCACACATGCATGACCACACGGGATCCCCACAAACACGAGTGGAAGGTCATCTCATCCCCTCATCGGTAAAAGCCCACCCTGGCCTCTGTGTGCAGTGTCGGGCAGGCCCCTGGAGAGAAGACGCAGGATTATCTCAGCCCCCCCAGGCCCGGGCCCTCTCTCCTGCAGCCTGAGCCCTGACAACAGCTTCCTTTTCATCTCTGCCCGCTGTTTCCACCCTCCCGCGCCCCCTTCCTCCCCCAGCTCTCAGGGTGAGGCTCTGGCAGCCCCGCACGGGCCCCACTAAACAAATCAGAGGCCTTTTCCGGGCCCAACCCCACTCTCGAAACTCGGATGGTGAGACGCTCTCAGCCCACATCCTGTACCTGAGCAAAGTTCTCACGGTGGTTCAACCCAGACAAGCCTTTAGGTCACACCATCCAGCCTATGGCCAGCCTGGCGGCCAGCAAGTCTAGACTCCCATTCATTCATTTATTCATTTACTTATTAATGACAGACTACCAGCAGTGGGCCTGCTGGAAGGACACAGATGGGTGACCTATCATTCATTCTCACACTTGTTTAGTCAACGGCGTCTTACGGAGATCCTATTTTGTCTGAGACAAGTCTTGGAGACCTGGTGGAGAGCTAGTGAAGTTGAGGGAGAAGGGTTAGAGTCCATAATTCAACGACTTCACTATAGTCCAGTCTCACTCGCAAAGTCCCAAAGGATGTCTGAGATTCTTCAGGTTTGATAGTAACTTCCCACGCCAAAGGGGTCCTCGGGCAAGGTGGGCATGTGGGTGTCCCCAGCTGTCTGTTTTCTTCCTCCCTCGTTCTTTTTCGGGGGCTGGGCCTTTCTAATTTGGTTCTCCGGGTGCCTCCGAGGCTGCCCCTGGCGCCAGGGGACAAATAGGTCTCTTGAATCTGCTCTCTCTCCTCGCTTCCCCTGATGGGCACTTGGCCTGGGCTACCCTCCCACCCAGAGTCCTGCCTTGCGGGTGGGGCTCTCTTCGCCTCCTGTCCCACAGGTGCCAGGCTGGCCTATGGAGGAAGAGCCCGTCTCCTCTGCTCAGAGGCACAGTAACAAAAGCCCCTTGTCCTTACGCCAAGGTGAGGTCTGAACCAGGCCCAGGCAACAAGGAGGAGGCCCCACGCCTCAGGAATGCCTGCGTGTTGGGGCAGATGAGGAAACCCCATATTTCCATATCTAGAGCTGGACAGAAGAGATGGATTTTCTGCATTTGCCGCTTTGACTTCCCCAGAGTTCTCCTTCTGTTTCCTCCTGTTTTGGTCCGATGGTGCCACAGTGAGCCGGGTCCTGGACTCATCCTCTCAACTTCTCTGAGACAATCCCCATCCCCAAAGAGGCTGAGAGCTTGGGGAAGACAGCAGCCTTGCAGGACACAAGGCCACACCCACCGGGTATTGAGCCTCCTTTCAGCCGCCACCAGAGGGCGCCACATCCCCCAGCCTCCCGCAGTGCTGCAGCTGTCCATCCAAACTGGGTTGTGGTCAGGCTGGGTGGATGCCCTGGGGCTGGTTTCCACGCTTAAGGGGACGCCTTTGCTTCTCCCTGGGTCGCCTTCTGGGGCTGGGGAGCCCTCAGACGCGATCTGGGCATCCTGGTGGGCTTCCTGTAGGAACAGCCCTTTCTGCCTGGGTAGTAAGGCGGGGAGTGGAGTGGAGGGAGGTCCTAAGCATTGAGATCCTCAGCCTCCATCCACGGGCGTCTTTGCAGCTGTCTTTTCTTCCTTCCTTCCTTCCTTCCTTCCTTCCTTCCTTCCTTCCTTCCTTCCTTCCTTCCTTCCTTTCTTTCTTTTTTTAAATTTTATTTCTTAAATTACAGTTGATGAACAATAATAATATTAGTTTTAGATGTACAACCCACAATTTCCCCTTTATGTGTCTGCCTGCAGCAGTGATAGCCAGCCCTGTGTCGTGTTTACTCATATAGTTTAGGATTCAGATGGTACCTGACACAACGCAGGTCGTGATTAAATAAGTTAATGAACATTAATAAATAGCTTGAAATACCATTCACACGGTATTTACTGTAAGTGCAGTATTGACTCTAAGGTTATTGAAGACAAGAACGATGCCTCCTCCCTTTCTTCCTTCCAAGTTGTGACTCAAATTTTACTGGAAGAATGCTTTTTTAAAAAAAATACTTCCTGCTGAAACCGGTTTGGCTCAGTGGATAGAGCGTCGGCCTGCGGACTGAGGGGTCCGGGGTTGGATTACTGTCAAGGGCATGTACCTTGGTTGCGAGCACATCCCCAGTGGGGGGTATGCAAGAGGCAGCTGATCGATGATTCTCTCTCATCGATGCTTCTAACTTCTCTTTCCCTTCCTCTCTGTAAGAAATCAATAAAATATATTTTAAAAAAATATTTCCTGACGGATTTCCCATATGCTAAGTTCTATGACAACACTCTCAGCATACACTCAAGCATTTTTTAAACAAGACGAGATATAGACAACCTAGAATTTTTAGTCCATTTACATTTAATGTAATTACTGGTGTAGTTAGGTTTAATCCTACATTTTTTCCCCTCTTTTTTTTATGACTCCAGTCAACTAACTAAAAAGAACCTTTCCTGAAACTCCACACCCTTGGGGCTTATGCAGGAGGCCACCCTGCAGGGCTGGAGGGCATGTGGTGGTTTGTAACATTTAGGGTGGAGGCTGGTGGTGGTTTGTAACATGTGACAGCGCAGAAGTGCAGGCAAGGGAAACACTTGGGACAGATCATGTTGTGGAAGGTGCATTTCTGAATGAGCTGGAGGAGGGAAGGCTCAGTAATGCCACTTGGCAGGCAAAGCCCCAGGTTCAGGATGAACTTTTTCTGGAAGGTAGAGTCTGAGTGTGGCCATCCTCTGGCTGCTTACTCACAAAAATCAGATGCTGCTGGCTGGGCAGGATGCCCTCCCTTCTCTTGAAATTGGGCTTTAACATTCTCAATGGTGTCACTGGGTTCAATCTCAAGGGCGATGATCTTGTCCACCAGGATCTCACAAAGGTCTGCATCTCTGCACTAGGCGACTGGCTGCCTCCTTGGAGAGAAAGAGCCACAGCTACACTCCTTCTTGACTCACATTTCCAATTCTGCTTCTCCTCTTTGGAGGAGAACAACAGTTGTGAAAAGGGAGACAAGGAAGGAAAATCTTCAGAGTGCAGACTAATCTTCAGGCAAATAAATTCTAGAAAACTGAACATAGGAAATTTGAGTACCTGGATTTTTTTTTTTTTTTTTTTTAAGGGCTGTTAGATATTCTAGCATCAGGGGAAAGAGTTGAGAGCATGCTAATCTGTTTCTGGAAAGGACTGTGGAAACCATTTGCTACAAATAGATGAGGGTGAAATAGCCAATTAGGGCTATCCAAACAGAGAGTCTAGTCCACTGTACAAAACCATCTTGAATTATGTAAGCTATTCCGTGATGGAGCTTATTTGTATGGTGCCTGGGCTCGAGCCCAATCCTTTCTTCTTGTACAGCGAAATCAAGATAATATGGTTTCCCTGTCAATAATGGGTTCTTAAATGGGTTTGGGCTTTGAGCACTACCAATATCAACATTGACTTTGTCATAACAAGGTGTTGTTGTTGTTAATGTGTTGTATGAGTTCTTTATGTGTTTTAGTTATTAATCCCTTATCCGATATATGGCATGTAAATATTTTTCTCCCACTTTGTTGATTGCTTCTTTTGCTGTGCAAAATTTAATTTCTCTTTGTTGCTCCATCCCTCTGGCTAAGACTTCCAGTGCTATGTTGAAGAGAAGTGGGAAAGGTGCATCCTTGACTTAGTTCTGATCTTACAGAAAAAGCTTTCATCTTTTCACACAGACAGTTATGTTAGCTCTGAGCTTTTCTTACATGGCCTGGGATCTTAGTATTTAACAACAAATTATACTCTGGAAAATTTAAGCTACTTTTTAAATTTTGTTCATGTTTACCACCAAAATCATATCTTCTTTTTATTTTTCTTTTCATGTTTTTTTTTTTTATTGATTTTTTACAGAGAGGAAGGGAGAGGGATAGAAAGTCAGAAACATCGATGAGAAAGAAACATCCATCAGCTTCCTCCTGCACACCCCCGATTGGGGATGTGCCCGCAACCAAGGTACATGCCCTTGACCGGAATCAAACCCGGACCCTTCATTCCGCAGGCCGATGCTCCATCCACTGAGCTGAGCCAAACCGGTTTCAGCAATCATATCTTCTTTTGAATTCTCAGCCTTTATCTCTTTTTAAATTTAAATTTCATTTTTGTCAATATAATACATGTATATAATTAAGAAGTAAAAAATACTACACAGTTCCCTAGAGGATCAATTTCATCAACTATATTACTTAGTATTTATAAATATTATGTAACCATTAGCCATTATATGTATAAGTGAAAGAATTGACAGCCAGACAGAAATAATTTTTTATAAATACATTTGTATTGATTTCATAGAGGACGGGAGAGAGATAGAAACATCAATGATGAGATCATTGATCATCAGCCTCCTGCATGCCCCGTACTGGGGATTGAACCTGCAACGGGGGCATGTGCCCTGACTGGGAATTGAATTGTGACTTCCTGGATCATAGGTCGAAGCTCAACTATTGAGCCAGGCCAGCCAGGCCAGAGAGAAATAATTTTGTAAATTATAGTAGAAAAAATTTTTTTCAACAAAATTATATATTTAAGTTTGTTTGAGTCTAAGATAAGAAAAATAAAACAGGAAGTTTTCTGGTGACGAACAACTGTGGGTTGAGGACCCAATCCAGGTATCCTTTTTCCTTTCTATCCCCCCAGCCCTGCTCTCTTGGTGACTGTGAAATCAGATTGCTCCCTGGGCTAAGGAATGAGTAGAGAGTAAGCTGGGTCACTGCCATCTCTACCTGGCTGTTGATGAACTACCCAGTTGCAGCTGTGTCCATTATTGTACCTGCTCCGGGCCCTGAACTCTGCCACGTGGGCACTGAGAAGCCATTCTTATCATGGTGCTGGTGCAAATAAAGTGCTCCAACTATTGTATGACCGCAAGGATGGGGATTCTTTCCAACACACCAGTGCTCAGATGGCGGGCAAGCTGGATGGAGACTCACCTGGAGTTTTTAAGGAGCTATTGAGAAGGGATGCTTTATCTGCAGGTCACTCCTATGGCGCTAGGGGTAATTCAACAGAAAATACTTCACTAAGTTTACACAGCAGCTGGACCTGATGGTCAAATAGGATAAACCTGGGATGATTGCCTTGCGGCTGACTCTTGCAAGTCCTTGACTTAACCCTGATTGGCCACAATTCTGGCTCTTAGTCCCAACATTATTCTCCTGGGTGTCTCAGGAAAATGCCTATTCCGTTCTACCTAGACCACCAACCAGCCTACTTAATTGATATAAGGAGGTAGCGCAGTGTAAATGTTAGATTTTCATTCAAGAGGCAGCTAATCTTGGCACTGAGTCCTGGGTCTGGTGCTTAAGATTTGGTCCATATTCTCATCTACAAAATTGGGCTGATAATAAGAAAAGGTAAATTAAATAATGGGGAGAGCCCCCTGATAAACATTCATTGTGTTTTGGTCACTCACCATTCTTTTGAATTTCATTTTGTGACCAGTCCTGACAGAAATGAAAAATCCATGTGCCCTGTCCTTTCCTGCATCAAACGAGTCTGCATTCACAATAAGTCTGCTAAGGTGCTGACATCCTATGATGGGGATGCCCACCATCTGGATTCCAGGATTGTCACAGGACAGTAAGCGGTACAGACAACATGTATTAGAGTCTATCAAGTATTTCAGAGGAAGGAGAGACCATTGAGCTTCAACGAGAGGATCTGAGCTGGGTGTTGAAGAATTGAAATATCAGGATAGACAGTGAGGAGAGGGGAAGACATTACAGTACAGGCAAAGGAGAGAGAGACAGAACAAATGCATATGATATATTTAGGGAATCATGAATAGGTCATTTTGCTGAAGCAGAAATTTATTTTAAAACAATGGATAATTTTTGGAAAGGTGGGTTGAAATAAATTTCAAACAAAAAATTCTACAAATAGTCAAGTTGCAAATATTCCTATCAAAAGAGATTCTTTTCAATATTATCGCCATTGTCTCTATCAGCAACATGAAATATGTTTCCACCTCTTCTGGAGGTAATTTGGAACTGTGGAACCCTAGAGAGCTGTCCGTGACCTTTGGAAAGGATATTTATCGATTCATACGTTCTTAGAGGAAATTATTGTATAAGAATGACTTAAGGTTGCCCTCGCTAGTTTGGCTCAGTTGTTAAGAGCATTGGCCTGCAGACCAAAGTGTCCTGGGTTCGATTCCAGTCAAGAGCATGTTCCTCGGTTGCAGGCTCCTCCCTGGTCCTGGGCCCTGGTCGGGGTTTGTGCAGGAGGCAACCAATCAATGTGTTTCTCTCACATCGATGTTTCTCTCTGTCTTTCCCACTCTAAGAATCAATAGAGCCCTGGCCAAACCGGCTCAGTGGATAGAGCCTTGGCCTGTGGACTCAAGGGTCCCGGGTTTGATTCCGGTCAGGGGCATGTGCCTTGGTTATGGGTGCATCCCCAGTGGGGGGTGTGCAGGAGGCAGCTGGTCGATGGCTATCTAACCCCCCTCCCTTACTCTATAAAAAACCAATAAGATATATATATATTTTAAAAGGATAAAAAAGAATCAATAGAAAAATATCCTCAGGTGAGGATTAAAAAAAATGACTTAAGGTCATTCCAGAGTGGGTAGAATGTTTAAAAGGCAGCACCTAAAGTGGAGACGTTCCTTAGGCACCGATTGTACAAATCACATACAAGTAATTCCATGAACAAGTTTAAGAACAGCTAATCACTTCCAAAGGCTTTTATTATTTACTTTCCAATAAAGGCAAGCTTTGGTGCTCTAGGCACGAAATGTCCACAACTTAAAAACCTAGCCCCGTGTTGAAACAGATGCTTATCAACCCTGGGCACTGCCAACAAGGCTATTAAGCTGGTGCTTTCCGTGGTGATGGTCTCCGCCACCCTATTGGGAGCCATGGCTTGTTCTGTCCTCAAGGGGCAGGGAGCGTGGTGGTGGGAGAACGTAGGTTGGAGGTCCTGTTTCCTGTTTGCAGGAAAGGAGATCTGTGGGTTCCTGATAGGCTATGTGCACACCTGGGTTCAATGTTCTCCGTTTGATAACCAGCAACTCGCACAGCATAAAAAGCCAATCCGGGCCCTGCTAGACCAGTACCGACAGCAGCCATGGCAAAGCTTCTTCTCCTCACAGGTGGGTTCCTAATCAGGGATAGAGCCTTGTTCTGCCTCAGCTGACAGCTTTTCCTCTCTGGATCTGGCAGCTGAAAGGCAGTCTATATTCATAGTTTCAGAACCTTTTCCAAATAAAACCTCTGGCTCAATTTATTTAAAAAATCATATTGCAAGCACTTTGATAGAAGCCAGGGAGAGGGATCTGGAGTCTGGCCTCACAGACTAAAAGTTGGTTAAAAAAAAAAAAAATTCCCAGGCCCCAGGAGATACTGAATTCATTGATTTGGAGAATGCCTTGTCTGTGGAAGGTTGTACACAACCCAGTTCAAGGGGGTGAAGTGTATATGTATGTGTAGTCACTCAATATACTCTTTGGCATAACCCCTAAGGGCTGCTTGAGCTGTAACAACCTCTGACAAATAGGACAGCATCCAAGTCCTCAGAATTAGATTCTACAGGATAGACGACCATTCCAGAGCACCTGCTTTTGTTTTCATTTTTTCCCACTCTCTCTAGGTCTGGCCCTTCTGCTGAATGCTCAGCTAGGTAAGTCCTGGATTTTATCTTTTCCTTCCAAAACCCTCAAATTCTTATCAATTCTTCCTATTGCAATGACCTGCTAATATATGTGCTTTTTAAATATTCCAATCCTTTTTTTCAAAAGTATATCAAGAGATAAGCCATACTAGGAAAGAGAGCTACGATCTACTTCAGAGACGTTGGGAAAATCTAGGGTTTAGGATCGGCTGCCATGTTGTCTTCTTCAGCACGGCCACCGACCAGTTAGAAACGGGTGTCCACTGGGCTTCATAGGACTCCTTTCTTCATGGTTCCCAGGTCTATTTATACAAGATCTCAAAATAAATTCATCAAAGTTAAAAATAGCCAACCTCCCCACCCCCGACCCCTGTCGCCCACTAGTTCCCAAGTCAGAATCCTTGAACTCATCTGTGAGTGTGCTCACACACGGAGATGCAGCATCTGAGGCAGAGGGAGACCGGAGGGCCAAGACTCATGGCACGTTTCAGCAGCGTCCAAACCAAGGCCATTGTCCTTCCTCCTTACTGCCCACAGGCTCTGCCTACCAGCTGATATGCTACTTCACCAACTGGGCTCAGTACCGGCCAGGCCTGGGGCGCTTCACGCCCGAGGACCTCGACCCCTGCCTCTGTACTCACCTGATCTACGCCTTCGCGGGCATGCGCAACAACGAGATCACCACCATTGAATGGAATGATGTGACCCTCTACCAGGCTTTCAACGGCCTGAAGAGCAAGTAAGAGAAGGGGGAAATATCTGGTTGAGTATGTCTCAGTGCAGTGCTTCCCAAACATGATGTGCAAGTGAATCAGCTGGTGTCTTTCTAAAATGCAGCCCCGATTGGACAAGTCCAGAGTGGGGACCAAGAACCTGCATTTCCAATAAGCTCCCTGATGCTTCTGGCCCAGGATCCGCCCTTTAAGTAGCAAGAATATAGAGAACACAGCACAGTGTTATCTAACAGCTATTGGAAATATCTTAGTTGTGTTTCTTCCTTTCTTTGTCAAGCTTTTTTACGACCCAGGAAACTGCAAACCATCTTAGCTACTTTCAGAGTAGGAGGCAGAGGATATAAACGATTAGATGTCGTTAAATCTAAAACGAAAGCGTTGCTGAATTTGAATGGCATTCTAGTTTGTGTAAAAACAAACAAACAAACAAAAAAAAAACACCACAAATCAAGCAAATGAAAACCCTACTATTTTTTCATTTCTGACTTGTTCGGTTTAGTTATATGTGAGAGAAGTAGCATTCCCTTGGGAGTAGCACTGTCCTGGGTGCAGCTGCTCCAGGAAAGTTCTGATAACCTAAGAGGCGATGACCCCTTTGGAGTGGTGTTTCTGGAAATGTGGCCCATTTGACTACTTGTATGGAAATCACCTGGGGCACTTGATAAAAATGCCAATGCTTACCCTGGTTCAGCTGCTTCAGAATCTCTGGGAAGGGGGCCATAAACCTGGCATTTCATGGTGCCCTCCCACTCTGACCCTTGCACTTTAGTCTTCCGTAAATTGATGTTTGAGAAATACTGTTCTGAGAGGCTGAGAAAGTAACTATGCTCAAGCCACATTTACCATTTCATTTGATGGAATTGAATCTGATCATATTATGCTGACAGATGGATGGACGGATGATAGACAGATAGACAGATAGATATAGATAGCTACATGTAGATATATATTTCAAGAAATGTCACCAATACATACTTCTTTTAAAACAAACAACCCATTTCCATAATTTAGTTTTCCCCCAAGAGCCCTGAGTAAATTTATGATAATCACAACACAAAGAATTGTTATAAAGAAAGTGTTCGGTAGTGGAGGAAAATTGTTCTGTAATAAACATGTCAAGGTATAAGACCGGGCCCAATACCAAAGCGATGGAATTCTCAGTAAAGCGGCTCAGGGGTTTTGAAGTCCCTCTTTTCTACCCTTCGCTTTCCAGGAACAGCCAGCTGAAAACGCTCCTGGCCATCGGCGGCTGGAACTTCGGAACTGCCCCGTGAGTCCCTGTGGGAGGGCTGGTGCTTATTTGCTACTGAAAACAAGGTGGTCCTCTGTGCCCCGTGTCCCTTCAGACCTCACAGTCTAAGGCATGGTATTAAGGATGCACAACAAACAAATAGGCTGCTTAAATAAGTTACTACACCAGAGCCTCAATAATACGTAGGATGAGATTGCTTTTAGACATTTAGATGTGGATGGATATTCTGGAATCCTATTCATCAAGGTTTAGTGAATGGGATTGCAAACAATCTCTTCTTAGAGACTTTCAAGAGCACAGCCCCTGAGAAAAACGTTGGATTAATTTTCTCTATTTACCTTCCGCGGGAAGGGAGGGAAAGGCATGCAAATGAATGAGATTTGGCTGAGGGTGAATGTGCTTGGGGGACTGTTTGGAGAGATCACAGAGAGCTGTGAGGTGAGCAGAGGGGCTCCGGTGTTCAAAGCAACTAGCACAACTTGGCAGGAAGACCAGAGTTTGGATCAATAAAACAGGCAACATTGAGGGGCCATGGCTGTGATTACAAGTAAAGGACAGGAGAAAACCAGGAATGTTCTTTTGTTTGGGCTGCGGATCCTGGTGAAGAGCTTGGAGGCAAAAATAGAGGAGTTTGATGTTACAACAAGGTGTTGGGACTGTGGAGGCAAACCCTCACCTGCCCTCTTGGGGTCGCCCGCAGTTTCACTGCCATGGTGTCCTCTCCTGAGAACCGCCAGACCTTCATCGCCTCGGTCATCAAATTCCTGCGCCAGTACGACTTCGACGGGCTGGACTTTGACTGGGAGTACCCTGGCTCTCGGGGGAGCCCGCCCCAGGACAAGCACCTCTTCACTGTCCTGGTCCAGGTGAGCTGTGCTCCATGTCATTTTTAAAAACTCATTTTTAAATGCCAGTGTGCATTCAGTATCATTTGGTATTAGTTTCTGGAGGGCACACAACCCATTTCATGTACAAGGTCAGTGAGGCCGTGCAGAAAACCCAGCTGCCTGCAACCTCAGTGGGAGAGGAAGGACCTGGATGCCCTCTGTTGCTGTGAGAGTGCTGAAGAATGAAAGATGGACGATTGGTTAAATTTACTTCGAAGAATAGTCATGAAGGTCAACTTAGAGTTCACGTTCATAGACGTTCTCCTCCTCTTGCACAGGAAATGCGTGAAGCTTTTGAGCAGGAGGCCAAGCAGGTCAACAAGCCCAGGCTGATGGTCACTGCTGCAGTCGCTGGTGGCATCTCCAACATCCAGGCTGGCTATGAGATCCCGCAGCTGTCCCAGTGAGTGACCACTGTCCCCAGCTCCTCTGTGTCGCTTGTGTAAGATGTGCTCACCCTTAGTCTGTCTTGCTGTCCAGGGACCTTGTTGAGGGGGCTTAGGAAGGGGTACCTTTTCCTGCAGAGGCATGGGAGATGACCATCAGAGATGATTTTACCTGCTTTACCTGCCCTGCAGGTACCTGGACTTCATCCATGTTATGTCCTATGACCTCCATGGCTCCTGGGAGGGCTACACTGGAGAGAACAGCCCCCTCTACAAATACCCAACCGACACTGGCAGCAATGCCTACCTCAATGTGGTGAGTCCCTATACCAACTTATACACAGACCAGAGATGGTGTCCCACATCACATGGGGATTTGGGGGAAAACATAGATTCTACAAAAATCTTACTTGTTATAACTGTCCGCGTAAGTGGCTAATCAAATCTCTTTAACTATTATTCCACCAAAATGTGTATTAAAAGTACTAACAAATTCCCAGTCATTAAGATCAAACAATTTGCCCGCCAGAACAGGTGTCTAACATAACTAAGCCCCAGGCCATCAGCTCGGTGGGGCCTCCTGGGAACCTGTTGCCATTGCAGGATTACATCATGAACTATTGGAAGGACAACGGGGCCCCAGCTGAGAAGCTCATCGTTGGATTCCCAACCTACGGTCACACCTACATCCTGAGCAACCCCTCCGACCATGGAATCGGGGCTCCTATCACTGGCCCTGGCCCTGCTGGGCCCTACACCAGGCAGTCTGGGTTCTGGGCCTACTACGAGGTATGCTCCCGGCAATCTGAGAGAGACAGAGAAAAGCCACAGGTTAACAATATGAACAATCCAACACATCTTGGCTCACTGAAGTAGTTGGGGCTAAAAGTGGATGCACCTGGCTATTTATAGGGAAGGCAGGATGAGCACTTACGTTGACTGGATTCCAAATACAGAGAGAGAGTAGGACAAAGAGATCCATCAATGAGATTACATCAGTGAACGGGCACTGCTCACTGCCGGCCACGGCATTCTTTGATTTAAGAGCTTCTCCCACATTGAAAATAAGTTACCTGAATGGGACAAAGATTTAGAATCCTAAATGAAGTGAGAAATTTTCTGATAGAGCTCTAGGCCTTCCTTTTCTTATTTTTTTTTCTTTTAATATATTTTATTGATTTTGTACAGAGAGGAAGGGAGAGAGACAGAGAGTTAGAAACATCGATGAGAGAGAGTCATCGATCAGCCGCCTCTTGCACACCCCCTACTGGGGATATGCCCGCAACCAAGGTACATGCCCTTGACCGGAATCGAACCCGGGACCCTTCAGTCCCCAAGCCGACGCTCTATCCATGGAGCCAAACCGTTTCGGCTCTAGGCCTTCCTTTTCAAGTATCTTTCATGTATCTCTTCTCTACTTCCCTCCCCCGTGCCCTCTATCCCTGCAACATGGACCCTTTGCCCACCTTTTGGCCTCTTCCTTATCTCTTAGATCTGCCCCTTCCTGAAGAATGGCGCCACGGAAGTGTGGGAGGCTGCTCAGGAAGTCCCCTACGCTTACAAGGGCAACGAGTGGCTTGGCTACGACGACACCAAGAGCTTCAAAATCAAGGTGGACTGGGTGCCGTGGACCGCTGTGGCCTGCTTACTCCCCTCTGTAGCCCTGGAGCCCCAGGTTGGCCCTGGTGTCTGCACTTCATTGGGTGTCTCTGTCATTACCACAGGCTGACTGGCTGAAGAAGAACAACTTTGGAGGCGCCATGGTCTGGGCCATCGATCTGGATGACTTCACGGGCACTTTCTGCAACCAGGGCAAATTCCCCCTGACCACCGCCCTGAAGGATGCCCTGGACCTGCAGAGCGGAAGTGAGTGACAGCAGGAGGATGTGCAGGGATCTATAAGGGCTCCTTCTCCAACTCAAAAGATAGTTCTCGCATCTGCCCATCCCCATTGACCAGGGGGCATTTTCCCATTTCACCTCCCTGCTCTTGAGAGATAGATGCTAAAATCCTTCCCTATCTTTGAACTTCCATGTCAGAAATGTCATGCTCTTATGGGAAACCAAGCCCACACGGGCGGGTTTTCCAGGTCTTCTGAGTCCTAAAGATATAGCAAAGCCTCAAGAAATTAGGCTGACCTTATCATCTAAGCATTTATTTCTCTATGATCTCTTTATTAAAAGTCTCTTTCAACCCCTCTGGGGAGATTTAACAAGAAAGCCTTAATAGTGCTCACCTATTTCTAATCTTTAATTCAGGAAAATTATCAACTCCCTGAACTTTCCCTGGATTTTCTCTTAGAGCTTATTTGCTCAGGACTTATACTCAGATCATGTAGAAAAGTATTTTTCACATTTGGGTGCTCAGTAAATTTGTTTTAATGGTTTTGACATTATCAGGAAAGAGAGAACTTAATAAAATTAGAGACCAGGCTGGCTTAAAATGATAGCTTTCCCTTCCGAGTGCGGGCCGATCCTGTGATCCTTTCAGTTGTAGGGATCCAGAGCTAACTGTATCCCACCTCCAGACCTCACCGTACCAGTCACTAGTCTGCTCTTGTGTCATTCCAGGTTGCACTGCCCCCTCTCCGCCCGTTACACCAACAACTCTTCCTCCCACCAGTGGGAGCGGGAGCGGGGGCGGAAGTGGAAGTGGAAGTGGGAGCGGAAGTGGGGGCTCTGGCTTCTGTGCTGACAAGGCCGATGGCCTCTACCCTGTGGCAGACAACAGAAATGCCTTCTGGCACTGCATAAATGGGATCACGTACCAGCAGAACTGCCAGGCCGGGCTTGTCTTTGACCCCAGCTGTTCTTGCTGCAACTGGCCATGAACCTGACCTGTTCTCCATCCCCTGGGGTTCTGAACAGTCTTCTCTCTTTATCTTGCTTCTAACTGGAGTTCTGCAATAAAATCCTTCAGTCAAAACACAAGTTGCCTTGGTATAAGTGATTTGGGTGGAAACCTCACTAGATGTGAAAATGCAGGCTGAGGAGTGCTGCGTGAGGACGTGGCAGAGATGACCACACAGTGCTCTGTCTGCCTGCATTGATCGGCATGAAGGCTGGCGGCTGTCAGATGGAAAGGTTTGAAGGTTTGGTGCTGGGATGGGATATGAACATGACGAAGATCGGTCTGTCGCCTGGTGACTATCCTCAGGAAGGAGCCAAAGTGATTCCGTGAGATTAGAGGGCACAGGCCCGCTCAGCTCACTCAGAGAGCAGAAAACCAGGGCATTCTCTCCATGTCTCCTAGCTCCCCGAGCTAGTCTGCAAGCTGTTTAGATTGGCAACTTTGGGAAGACCTATGCAGTGGGCTCCTTATGGGGTGTCTGCCCAGCCCAGGGGCCAGCAGTGTCCCTTTCTCAGGAGGTTGCCCCCCTCCTTGAACCCATCGTGGTGGTCACCAGCCACTGTGCTTTCACCGCATCAGGTCCTCCCCTGGCTTAGCTGGTTGACTGGGGTGGACATCAGACGCCACAGGGCCAATCCGATGATCACCTCTTGGAATACGCAACAGGGAACAAGGACTGGCTGTCGGTCCCTGAGAGTGTCTGTGCCTGTAATGTGTCAGCTCTGGAGCTGTGGTAAGAGACTGAGAATGGAAAGTTGCCCTGGACACAGAGCAGGAACACTAACGGGGAACTACAGAGGAAAGCCACAACACCATGGAGAAAGAACATGTGTAGCAATGGCTTTCCAACTGGATTCTAGCTCCTTCCTGAGGCCCAGATGCGTTTCTGCCTGTGGACTCGGTGAAACTCTCCTATAACTACGTAACAAATTCTTCGCTGTATTTTCTTTCCTTTTCTTGCAACTAAAAGAACTTTGACTAATAAAAAAAAAGAATAGAACGACTCCGGTTTTTCCCTGGCATGCTTCCTATATGTCACACTCTGCTTTAACTGTTTCTCGCATATTTACTCAATGTGAAAGAAACACATCAATTGGTTGCCTCCTGCAAGCACTCCGACCGGGGTCCAGGCCTGGGAGAAGCCTGCAACCAAGGTACATGCCCTTGACCAGAATGGAATCTGGGACCCTTTGTGTCCGCAGGCCAACTCTCTGTCCACCGAGCCAAACTGGCTAGGGCCTTACTGATGATTTATTATGTGCCAGCTTATGTTCTAGGTATTAAAGATGATGGTCAAGTTTGCATTTTAGTGTAAGAGAGCTGGGGAGCCATGAGAAGGGCATAGCAGGGATGGAGGGGTGATGACAATTCAACATTGGTAAAGGGACGCTGGAATATTGTCACAGAACATAGGAAAATCACGCTCCCTATGATTGCAACCAACGTATCGACTTCTGAGCCCTCACGTGACATGCCTTGGAGGTCAAAGACATAAAAATGGGAGACCAGGACCAAAACCGGTTTAGCTCAGAGGATAGAGCGTCGGTCTGTGGAATGAAAAGTCCCGGGTTCGATTCCGATCAAGGGCATGTACCTTGATTGCGGGCACATCCCCAGTAGGAGGTGTGCAAAAGGCAGCTGATCAACGTATCTCTCTCCCTTTCTCTACCTCGCTGTTAAAAAAAAAAAAATGGGAGACTGGGGTCCTCAATGAGCAGGTGAAGGCAAGAGTCAGTCAAATTGGGTATTGTCATAAATGTAATTACATTTCTAGCCAAAGAATCACAAGGCCTGGAGACAAATTAACCTCTATGAGGACATGGGTTTCTGCTCAGTGCTCTTTTCCCACTGCCTTAGCAGTGTCTGACATATTTAATAAGTACTTGTTAAATGAATAAGTCAAAGAAGGAAGAAAGGGAGAGAGGAACTATTAATAACAGGCTCCCAGCTAACAATATCCATAGAGTTACGGGCGAGGACACTGAGCTATTGGGTGGAAAACTTGCCCAAGATGGTGTAGTGAATAATTAGCAGAGCTGCTTTCCCATGTTAGGCCATCCTGGCGCCCTTTACACCACAATGTGTTGGTTCCAAGAGAGTCATGTCACAAAGACCCGGAAGGGACCTCGAAGGCGGGGCTATTGCCTAGCAGCCAGTTTAGGTGGGAGCCTTCATTTTCTTGGCTGAGGTCCACTTAGGAGAGCAGTGGCTCATGGAGCTTGCGGCGAGGAAAAAGGGGATTATGGAAAATATCTCTGAGAAAGATTCTTCTTCGAAGTCTTCCAAGGCCTCGCTGCCCAGACTACCTAAGAAAAAAAAGGGGAAAAAACTGATCTCCCATCCATTCCTTTGGAACTTCGAAGAACCCTTCACGGCTGCCCGTACGTTATGAAAACCCATTTTTTCGATGTTGGAGTCTTAACTGGAAAGGGGTGGGGTATGCAACGGAATTCCATAAGGACCCTGATCTGGGTGGGGGGTGGGGAGGTGCTCCCCTCACCAAGTCATGAGCTTTGACAGGGGGAGGCATCCACCCAGCTGCAAGGGCACTTTTTTTTTTTTTTTTTAATTTATAGGAAGGTACCCTTGGAGTTAGCTGTAGCCCTGAGCATGGAGGTGATGGGTTGGAAGTGCATTGGACATTTGTTAAATTCCAATGACAGGTCAGTCCTTGGCTGTGCAAGGTTTGTCCCATGGTGTCTCCTAACGTCCCACGGCAGCCATAAGAGGCATGAATGGTTGGAGCCATTGTATAGATGAACCAAGGCTTCGGAGACTGGGTAACTTCCACAAGTCACGTTGCTAGTAAACGACAGACTAGGTAGGACCTGTTGGGAACCAGTTCCAAGTGGCTTCAAAGCCTGTGTCCATTCTCCTACTGGCAGAGAGAGGCTGGTACGTAAAAAAAAGACTGGAAGGTGGGATTGAGAAAGTTTATTTTCCTCTCTTCCCAACTAGGTACATTCATCCTCTGGCAGAATCTGGGTCATGGGTTCTCAATCCTATTCAGACCCAAGTCCTGCTTTGAGTTACCAATTATTTTGTAAGATTCTGAAACATTATTTTGTAACTATTTTATCCTAAAATCAAATTCATGGGTAACATTACCTACCATATATAATTTCAAAAACAACATAGTGCCATTAATTTTCATGTAAAGAAGGAAAAAATATAATTCCTAATAAAATAACATAAATGCTCAGATATAGTCATTTTTTATGTTTCTTATTGACTTTAGAGAGAGGGGAAGGGTGAGGGAGAAAGGGATAGGATGCAAACATCCATGATGAGAGAGAGTCATTGACTGGCTGCCTCCAGCACACACTCCCTCCTGGGGATGGAGCCCACAACCCAACCCAGGCACCTGCCCTGACCAGGAACCAAACTGTGACCTCCTGGCTCATGGTCTGACACTCAACCACTGAGCCACATCAGCCAGACAGATTTGACTACTTTATTTATTTATTTTTTATTTTATTTTATTTTTTTTAAAATATATTTTATTGATTTTGTACAGAGAGAAAGGGAGAGAGATAGAGAGTTAGAAACATCGATGAGAGAGAGAGAGTCATCGATCAGCTGCCTCTTGCACACCCCCTACTGGGGATATGCCCGCAACCAAGGTACATGCCCTTGACTGGAATCGAACCCGGGACCTTTCAGTCCCCAAGCTGACGCTCTATCCATTGAGCCAAACCGGTTTTGGCAGATTTGACTACCTTAGAAGACAATGAAGTAGTCGGACTCTGCACCATATAATGACTAATGAATAAACTACAGAATTAAGAGAGGTTAGATGCCATTTCATACAAGCAGTGTAGGAAAATAAAAGAGCAGAATTGTGTCTCAGTGGGTGAGCATTGACCTGTGAAGCAGGAGGTCACGGTTCGATTTCCGGTCAGAGTACATGCCCTGGTTGTGGGCTCAGTCCCCAGTGGAGGGCATGCAGAGGCAGCAGAACCATGATTCTCTCTCATCATTCTCTCTGTCTCTGTCTCTTACTTCCTCTCTGAAATCAATAAAAAATATTTTTTTTTTAAATAAAAGAGCAGAATTATAAATGGACACCTTTATTCCTAGGGTTTATCTCTTTTAAGTCCCAACTAAAAGCCCAAGGTGTTTTCCAGTTCTCCCTCCTCGTGGTCAGCCTAATTCTTGCCCTCCAGCTTTCAGAGGCTGTTCAAAGTTCCCCTGGAGCCTTCTGCTTTGCAGCCAGCTTTTTGCTTAGCAAATACCCAAAGGGAAGAGCAGTGCCAACTGCTGGGCTCAGTACTGCAGGCTTCCCCTCTGTCTGGGAGCTTGGATCTGCATGTTTCTTCTTGCTTGGAATATCTCTGATCTCTTCAAATACTAGTATTTTATTTAGTCTAGCTTTTTTTTTTTTTTTTTTTTTTCTATCAAAGGATTAGTTGGAAGCACACTAATCACCAATTACTGGTGTGCTTCCATATGTTCCAAGTCCTTTGTCATATGTTCAGAGTCCTTTGTAAGACATGTTTCATGTCACTAAAATAAAATAAAAATAAACACGAATCTCAATTGCATTGTGGGTACCTACAATATTAATGTTGCTATGAATATTAATAAAAGTGATCGAGCGATGCCAGGATTTCTTTATCCATCAGTATTACTGCAATTTGAGTAGACAGAATGCTTGGAGGAAATTATACAATAACTTTGAGACGGCATCTTTGTTTCTCATGATGACCGTCTCCTATCTTCCTGGGCTTTCTGCATTATTTCTTACTTAAAAAACAGTTTTGATGTTCTATGTCAAGTACAGCCAATTATTTGCATAGTGTTCCGCAGGCCACTGAATGTGAGGGAGAACATGAGACCGGCCACAGCCAGGTGTCCAGCCTCCCTGGTCCATTGAGAAGGGGCATCCCGCCAATAATTTCAACAAGTCAAATGCTCCACGAGTGCCCCCAGTGTCCTCCAGGGCTCAGTATCACCTTTTTGGAAATCCTACATTAGATTTGTAAAATCATCCCCCGCATACAATGCTAGCTCAGGGTAAGTGTGGACTCCAGGGTCTCGGTAGGGGCTAAGGTGCGCATGGGGCACGAGTTCCTACAGCTGCCAGTTCCTAAAGCCATCCTAAACCCGGGTGAAAGCTGGTTAGTGATCACATCCGGGACAAAGTAAAGAAGCCAACACCCACCTGAGCCCTCCGTGGGTGAGGGTGGGAGGGAGTGCTGCTGAGCCGGCTGGAGGCGGTCTTCAGCAATAGTCACCTCTTACCTTGCCGCCTCCCAGACACCGGATTGCTCTGGTTCTGGGATCCCAATCCTCTCCACAGCCCTGTGAAGAAGAATTCTCACTCTCCGTGTAGAAAAGAGGAGATGGGCACTTAGACATTTACATGACTGCCCGCCAGGTCAGCACTGCGGAAACGTCCGTGGTTTTAAGGCTTCCAGCCCTGTGACAGCCTTGTGCTCCCTTGAGGGCGACCAGGAGACAGCCCTGATGGGAAAGGGCTTGAGGAACAGGGAAAAGGGGTCTCAGATGGTCCCCAATTCCCCTGCTCGGGTCGCCCTGGGCGCGCACCTCCATGAGCCATCGCTGCAGCGGCTGCTACTAGTCCCTGATCCCAGCGGCCCCGGTTCTGGGCCCCGTGTCCCCTCCATCCCCAGCACAGCCCCAGGGGCCCACTTTCCAAAGCCCTTGGGCCCATCCTTTACCCCCGCAGCCCAGGAGTCACGGGCCCCGCAACGCCATCTGCTGCCAGCCCGGCTGCAGGGCCCACATTCCCCTGGGCTCGGGGTCCGGGGTCCGGGAGGAGGTGCGGGTCCCCCCCTGTGGGTGGCCGGCTTCCAGGGCGGCCCTCCCACCTGCTGCGCAGGCGCAGGCGAGCTCGCCGCAGAGGCCGGGCAGGTAGCGTCCATTCCCTTGGCAACGCGGTACACAAAGCGGTACGCAAAGATGCTATCCCCAAAGAAGCGCAAAAAGGAAATGCTAACCTCAAAGATGGGCAAGAGGGGCTTCGACAAAGAGGGTGAGGAGGGTTGCGGGAGGGCCGAGGATGAAGGCTGGGGAAGACGAAGTGCAGGGAAGGAAGGCAGTTGGGTCCCCTTCGTGGACCTTGGTCTGGTTTTTGCCCAGAGCTCGGCGGCGAGGCCCTGTCCTCTGCTCAGCCTCCCTGTGTCTCCCCGCCCCCTCCCTCTAAGCACTCCCTCAATCCCTCCAGCGGCCTTTCTCCTCCTCCCCGCCCTGCAGGACGTGTGGTTCAGCCCCCCTTCAACACAGGGGAAGAGAAGAAGATCTTTCCGCAGTTCCACCCGCACAACCTGTTGGGAAACAAGTATCTCCCCCTTCTAGGAGCGCCCCACAGAGGGCCTGGGTGCTACACAACAGACACTGTGAGTATCCACCTTTCCCCCAGGGGTGTCTCCGTTCCCCCTCTATTTAAAGATTGCCAAGTTTAGTGGAAGAAAAAAAAAAACTACAGTGTGTGTGACCTTCAGGGTCCCCAACAGGAGAAAGTGCCCTTGTGCTCTGCAGCCAGCTGTCAGGGTCAATGTCAGAGGTGACAGGGCCACCCCTCCCCCTTCCCAGCCTCCATCCAACACAAGCCTCGGCTTCATGTCGTTAGCAGGATAGTCCCCACGCCATTCCCACCCCCAGAGGCTTGTGGCCAATGCCAGTGACCCACCCGTTAGTCCGAACCTGGGTTGTGCCTGTGTTGGCAGGAGAGTTCGTGAAGTGATAGAGGATCAGACACGCTTGCATGAGAGCACATCCAGCTGGTGGTCAGAGGACTGGATTCACGGGAAGGCAGAAATGTCACCCGCTCTGCCTGACCCGGGCGCATTCCCCTGCCACGTGACCTGTTCCTTATGCCCCTGTTTCTATGGGCTTGAGTCACAGAAGCCAAGAAGTCAAGAGAGAGGAACGCTTGCAGAGAAGATTCGTTCTAAGTTCATGCTGTTTTGATGACGATAATGTTCTTCGTGTTTTTCTTTCTTTGTTTGTTTTAAAATATATCTATATATATTCTACCCAAAGAGGTATGACTGGGCGTACAACCTCTCCAAAACCCCGACCAGTAAGAAAGGATACGCGTTGGGAGCCAGAACAACCATGAGATTTAAGCTGAATAAGGTGAGACACGGTTGCAGGTGCTTCAATGTCTGTGTGATCCATGTATTTGGATTGGGGAGCCCAGGTTAGTGCATGGGAGGTTGCCTAAACAATATGCTCTGAAATTAAAGAAATGTAGACATTTAGGCAAAAGCCATTTAAGCCTAGCTGAAAAGCTTGGGCTAATGCATTGAGAGTGTGTGCGTGCGTGTGTGTGTGTGTGTGTGTGTGTGTGTGTATGTGTATGTGTGTGTGTGTGTGTCTGGGAGAGTGAGAAACAATGAGCAGGAGAAGTGGTACCAAATTAGAGTTTCAGTGCTGACTGAGACACCTGATGCTAAAGTACTGGAAGCTTTATATGCATCAAATTACCTTGTCAATTGAAACAAACAAACAAACAAAAAAAAACCCAGCCCATTCTGTTGTGGCTCAGTGGTTGATCGATTCTGAGTCAGGGCACTTGCCCAGGTGTTGGGCTAAGTCCCCAGTAGAGAGCATGCAGGAGGCAGCCGATCAAAGATTCTCTCTCATCATTGATTTTTCTCTCTTTCTCTCCCTCTCTCTTCTTCTCTGAAATAAATAAAAACATATTTTTTAAAAATTCCACCCTGACTGGTGTGGCTCAGTGGGTTGGAGAATCATCCAGTGCACCAAAAGGTTGCCGGGTTCCCAATCACATACCTGGGTTCTCTCCCTCTCTCCCCCTTCCTTGCTCTTAATTCAATAAACATATTCTCTGATAAAGATTGAAAAGAAAACAAGCCCAGCCAGCGTGGCTCAGTTGTTGAGCATCAACCTATGAACTGGGAGGTCATGGTTCGATCCCTAGTCAGGGCACATGTCCGGGATGCAGGCTGCAGACTCAATCCCCAGTGGGGGGCGTGCAGGAGGAGACTGATTTCTACAACCTAAGCAGGATGCATTTTTAGGTAGTTGGACTACACCTATCTTAGTTTTCTACCTATCATAGGCCTGTTTCCATGTTTTGAGATGGTTAAACCATAGCTGATACATAAACCAGAAGAGGATGTGTTCGGGGTGTGTGTATGTTGTGTGTGTGTGTGTGTGTGTGTGTGTGTGTGTTTGTGTGTGTGTGTTTTACTTATAAGGCTTCACATATATACCTGTGTGTCACCTTCTAACATATCGATCTCTTTCTTGGAAACAGGATCTGACACCTCACCCAGCCACATACCAGTCAATAGATCTTCAGGAGGGAAAACAAAAACAAAGTTTTGCTCCATTTAATGTCATGTTGCCTCGATTTGTGAAACGCTCAAAGGACGTGAGTTATCCTGGGTACGTGTCCTCTTTTCTGGGGGCACTTCAACAGAAAGTGATAGGAAAGGAAGGACAGGTGCATAACCACTCATCTTTAAGATTCAGCCTCTTTTGCCTTCCAGATCTCTGGCATCATAGAAGTGTAAACCATAGTGATTTTTTAAAAATATGTTTTATTGCTTTTTTTATAGACAGGAAGGGAGAGAGATAGAGAGCTAGAAATGTCAATGAGAGAGAAACATCGACCAGCTGCCTCTTGCACACCCCCTACCGGGGATGTGCCCGTAACCAAGGTACATGCCCTTGACCGAATCAAACCTGGGACCTTTCAATCCCCAGACCGACGCTCTATCACTGAGCTAAACCGGCTTCGGCTATAGTGATTTGTTTAATAAATATTCATAAGGGTGCCAGGCAGTTCTGTTTGGTTCCATAGATGTTGCATTGAACCATCACACGAGGCTCCTGATTCCTTGGAGCTTACATTCTAGAATCCAGACAGGCAAGGAGCAAGTAAGAAAATAACAGCAGTAAGAAGGAGAGTGGCCATATGATGTTTTAGTCTGACTGTGATACATTCGAGAGTTAGAGGAGACCTTATTAATAACTATACCAAGACAGTAGCCATAAGCTAAGACTGCCATAAGCCAAGCCAGGCAGAACGGTGGCCTGGCCATGTGCTAGAGGACGATGATATAATGTTGAGTGATGAATGGACTGGAGGCTACTTTATCAAGGGTTGTGGAGAGAGGTCTTTCTGGAAAGGTGACACCTAATTAGAAAGACTTTACCCGCTGAAGGTGCTTGCCCAACATTAAAAACCGGATCAGTCTGCTATCTGTTATCAAGGAGTTAGACCTAGTTCAGGGTCAGCTGATAGGATTCACCAATAGTCACTAAGTCATAGACATCATGTCGCATGTTTTTACTTCTAGCCCTGACATGTACAACCCAGTGATAAAACCACCCCCAAAAGTCACCTGGCCAATGAAATTTGGATCTCCAGACTGGGATCAGATTCCACGTCTGCGGAAGAGGACCATAAAAGCTGAGGTAACAACACTGGCTTCTATAGAATACTACCTAGTTCTTCCATGGGGCTCCTAACAGGGAGTCTGTGAAGGAGCTTTGGAAAGTCCTGTTCCCCTGAAATTATATGCACAATTTTATGTGTATATGCATATAGGGATTTGGGGGAAAGTGTACAATTTCATTAGATTTAAAAAAAAACATTTTTATTGATTTCAGAGAAGGGAGAGAGAAATATCAATGCTGAGAGAGAATCATTGATTGGTTACCTCCTGCGTGCCCCCTACTGGGGTTCAAGCCCAAAATCTAGGCTTGTGTCCTTGACCAGAATTGAAACTAGGACCCTTCAGCTACAGGCTAATGCTCTATTCATTGAGCCGAACTAGCTAGGGCAATTTTATTAGATTTTTTTTTTTTTTAAGTTGTGCATGACTACACAAAAGTTCCAGGGAATCTTATTTAATCCTCAAATGGTCTGTGGTAGGTACAGGAGAATTATCTATCTATAATAATAAAAGGGTAATATGCTAATTAGACTGGACATCATTCCGAATGTACTTCCTGATGACGCCAGGGCCGGGAGGAAGCCAGCCTGGGTTCCAGGTGCTGGAGGGAAGCCAGTGCTGGCAGCCAGGAGAAGAAAGGCCTACTCTTGAATGAATTTTCATGCAGCAGGCCTCTAGTCCTATATAATAAAAGGCTAATCTACAAATGGACTGAACAGTGGAACTACCAATAGTGCCCCTCAGCCAGAAGCCCTGAGCCAGGCTCCCAGCGGGCAAGCACGGCTACAGTGGCGAAAGCCTCTCCTGCCTCCACAGCACCACTAAGGATGTTTAACTGATGTTAGTCCCCTGGGGAACAGGCCTCAGCAGTCAGTCAGACATCCCTTAGGTCTCCTAGACTGCGATAGGGCGCAGGCTGGGCTGAAGGACCTCCTCGCAAGTGCATGAATTTTGTGCACCCGGCCTCCAGTCTGTATGTGATAGAGGAGGAAATTGAGACTCAGACAGATTAAGTGACTTGTGCAGGCTACACATGAATCTAGATCTAGATCCAGAGGATGATGGGGAGAAAAAAAACCCTGCTCTTTCCATCATGTCACTTAAATATTAGATCATCAGGGGGTTGTAGAGCTTTCTGGTAAGAGCATGGATTCTGGGGACAACTGCCTGGGTTCAAATCCTAGCTCCAGTACTTACTTGGTGTATGATCTTGGACAAGTCCCCTACTTTTTCTAAGCCTCACTTTTCTTTATCTTTAAAATGAGTATAATAATCGATCTGATAAGGTTGTAAAGATTACATTAAGGTAGAAAAGCATTGAACACAGTTTCTATAACATAACAAATGCTCAATACATGTTAGCTATCATAATCCCAAAGGTGCCTTTCATTTCCTAGTGGAATTTTGGATTCATTTCACAAATACTTATTAATTGCCTGATGTGTTAGTATAATTGTGCTAGGGCCTCAAGGTAACATTCAAGACTTGAACATAGAATCTTTGTTTTCAAGAAGTTTACCGGTGAACTCTTAGAGATTTACCAAATTAAAAATAACAGTAATAGTAATACTTCACATGATAGGTAACTGACAGAGTCACTGCACATACAAAAGCTGAGAGAATCAGCCCTGGCTGGGGTGGCTCAGTGGGGTGGGCCTCGTCCCTTGCACGGAAAGGTTATTGATGCGATTCCTGATCGGGGCACATGCCTGGGTTGCAAGCTCGATCAATGTTCCACTCTTAAATTGATGTTGCTTTCTGTCTCTCCCTCTCCCTTCCACTCCCTTATAAATAAATACATAATAAGTAAATAAATAAATATTATTTTTTTTAAAAAATGGTAGACTCACCGAGGCTAGATGACTTTGGGGAGGGGGTTGGCTGGGTCATAGCGGCCGCAATGAGCAGCTAGGAGGACCCGTGCCCAAGGGCCCTCCCCCGCGTGGGTCTGAGACCGCCGTCTCTCCTTGCAGTTGCCCAGCGACAAGGACTTCAGAAGATATCGGAACCGCATGGCCTACTTGAGCCTGTTTTATGGTTCCGAAGCCGGGCCTTCCTTCGCGTGCTCCTCCTGAGCACAGCCTCTCCCGGATGGAGGACGGAGCTGCTCCTCTCCCTCGGCCTGGCCCCGTGTGGTCCTCTCCTGGGCCAGCATGGGGCCCAGGGAGGGGCGGGGGCCCCTGCGGACCACGTGAGCGCATCAAGGCCGGTTCTTACTGTATTTGGGCCTTCACGGCACCTATGTGGAATACAAAGGCTTCTTTCTAACTTTCCTAAGTTGGGGACTGGTCTGGTTCGTGATCTTTTCCAGAAGGGAGAGAGGGAAGCGTTGGCGTGGAGGGCTGGGAGTGGGGGTGACCTCAGGCAGAAGCCTCCCGCAGATCCCACTGCGTCCTCCTGTCTGGGCTGAAGCCAGCTGCTCAGGCCTGCTCCCCCATACACACCCCTGGGTGCTCCCCCATGGCTCAGTGAACGGACCCCCGGACACAGCCGCTGCTGAGTTTTATTTAGAATAAACGCCTGGAAGCGGAACACTCACACAAAGGACATTTTGGCAGGAACGTCAAAGATGTTCGGAGTCTACCGATTTATTCCATGTATTCATTGTGGGAGGTAAGACTGCAGTGAACAGAAGGGGTCGGGGCAGTTTGAAACGGGGCGGTGGGCCAACAGCCACGCCGGCCCTGCGTGCGGGGTGTGGACGGCGGCCCCTCACCGTCTAGGCGGCCGCGGCGAAGCCCACCCTGTTGCTGGCCATGTCGTAGACCGAGTAGTATTCCTTGAGGAAGACGTCCCCCAGGATCCACAGCGGCTGCCCGTTGGGGGAGGGCAGGTACGTGGCCTCGATGCCCAGCCTGCAGTAGCCGTTGTTCTGAGGGGACAAGGGACACCGGGATATGACCGTTTGCCCTGTACAGACAGACCTCCCCCACCCGGACTCTCCCCTCTCTGCATTCCACAGCACCCTTTGGGGTCCCTGAATTCTTGTTCACCCCCAGCCCCGCCCCGGGGACTCCCCATAGCTGCCCAGATGTGAGCTGGGACACGGGACAGCTGTAGGCCCCAGCCAGCCAGCCAACCACAGATGCTGGGAGTGACGACATACGTTGAGGACATAGGCGGAGGGAGGCAGAGGGAACTGGGACCCGCTGATGATGAAGGTGATGGTGGGCAAACTCTGCACGGAGTCGCAGGCGACCACGAACTGGGAGACAGAAAAGGCAAAGCTGGAGAGCGCCCCCTGGAGCCCAGACGAAGAGGGGGCCCCTTTTCCTGTGTGACTGTGCTTGACCGTGCAGCACAGGCTCTCTCAGAGCGAGAACCACAGGGCCTGACCCTCGTCTTTCTTCTGGAATCCTCTCCTTTCAGGCATCTCAGCTCTTAGACTTGGGTTGTATCCATAGGACTATACGAGTTAGGCTCATTCCACCACCATTTCTAAATCCAGAAAGTACAAGTTACAGAGAAAAGGTGTGGGATCACACACACACACACACACACACACACACACACACACACACACAGCCTGGGCAGCCAGGATTTAGTCTGGGCCCAGTCTCTCGCATACAGGGAGAAGCAAACTACTGATATGTGTGCAAAGAGGAGGAGGGGTGGGGACAGGAGGCTTCTGGGAGTAAACTCCAAAGATGTATTCCTAGTGAAGAGAGAAACCCAAGTGGAACGGGAAAGTGCATTGTGCCCAATGACATTGTGCCCAATGACAGTGGCCAGGCCAAGCTGTGTGCTCCTAAGACCTGCGATGGGTTAACAGCACTTCCCGATAGCCATGGGTCCCACACCCACAGTCTGGATGGAGTCGATATTACTCACCCCTTACCCTTCTTTGCATTGAGAGTTCATGCTGTGTTCCCACCTAATCTGTCCCGCCAGGGGCTCAGGGACCCACCCAGCCCTTCCCCCTCCCTCTGATGGCCTCATTGCCTGAGCGCAGGCTCCCATGTTGAGCCTGCCTGGCTGTGACACAGAGACTCCATGGCTTCCGGTTACTCACATCTCCATTCTGCGCCTGCTGGGCTCCTGTCGCTTGCAGGAAGGAGCCCATGTACTGCTGGGGAACGGCCAGCAGGAAGGTGCCTGTGTCCACGATGGCCTGGCAGCCCTCAGAGCACCAGCCCGTGGCCTGGTTACCGATGGCAAACCTGAGGGGGACACCAGGACCGAGAGAGTCAGGAGTGTCTGCCACCAACATGGCCACCCCTCACCCACCAACCACACAGCTCCGGCATCCTGGCTCTTCCAGGAAGCAGCCACCCCCTGACACCCTGCCCACGTGTGCTTCTGTGCCTTTCTGGTCGCAGGAGTGTTGCCCTCAGTCTTGGTCTGGCAAGCCCTCCAGCTCTGGCTGAAAGCTCTTGGAAGGCAGGAACTGGATGCCAGAGTCTAGCTCAGCCTGAGGGTTTGGTGATTCCTGGAGAAAGCCATGCCACGCCATGCCATGCCAGCAACAGGAAATGCTGTCATGCTAGAGAAGCACCCCACGAGTGTCCCTCATCCACGGGAACTATCTGCACCTCTACTTACTCCTGAATGGCGATCTGCCAGTACATTTCCTGGGTGACCGGGGCCCAGACGATCTGACCAGAATACAGCTGGTTGTCCACACCGCCCAGGATGAGCTCTCCGCCGTACTGACGGGTTGGTTGGCTGAAAAGAAATGTAGCAAGAATGAGTTTCCGTAACCCAGATGGGTCAGGCGCTCCTCTCCCTCCTCCCTTCTCCCCTCTCCCCTTCCCTCCCAGAATGAGGGGGTATTCTTCAGACTTCTCCCGGCTCAAGGTGCCAGGGAAAGGGGAATTCTCAGAGAGACACGCAGCTATTCTCAGAAAGAATTATCAGAGAATTGGAAACACAGACTATGTCCATAAAGAAGATGGACTTGGACATCAGGCGCCTGGAAAAAAGCTATAAAAGTATCCTGCCTGGGGCAAAGCCCCCTCTGAGAGCACCTGGGATGGCTGACAGAGATGCTACGGCTTCCGGGATGGGGGTGCTTCTGTCGTGGCCAGGGGGGTCACCAGGTAATGCTGAGAGGATTGGGATCTGTTGTGTTCACGACCCTGCACCTGCCAGTCATAGACTAAAGGCATTTGGACTTCAGGTTCCCTGAGGATCATGTGTGTAGGGAAAAAAAGCAGGGAGTGAAGTGTGTCACAAAGTTCAAGGCCAGACAGAGAAGGAAAAGCACTGGCTTTCACATCAAGATTTACACCCACATTGGGGGGTGGGGGGTGGATTTCTTAACATTCACAACTTGTTTGTGCTGCTACTTCCTCTCTGGACAAATGAGGCCAACAACAGGATTTGTAAGATGTCGTCAGAAGTTGTTGCTACAAGAACCCTTCACAAAGCCAGAGATCCCGTTATAATTATCATCTCATTATTGTTCACTGGTCAATGGCGCTTGTGCTATAGCTCCACAATTATACTGACTGCTCACAGCAATCTCCAGATTTACTGGATAAATATTGAGGGACTGCTTATTTTTTAAGAAAAGAGTCATTGTAGCCGAAACCGATTTGGCTCAGTGGATAGAGCGTCGGCCTGCGGACTGAAGGGTCCCGGATTCGATTCTGGTCAAGGGCATGTACCTTGGTTGCAGGCATATCCTCAGAGGAGGGTATGCAAGAGGCAGCTGATTGATGACTCTGTCTCATCGATGTTTCTAACTATCTCTCTCCCTTCCTCTGTAAAAAATCAATAAAATATATTTTTTAAAAAGAAAGGAAAAAAAATAAAAGAGTCATTGTATAGTTTATGGCCACAATTCAAAATTCTTCCAGTGTGTTTAAAACAAAATCCCCCCCCCCAAAAAAAATGTGTTTATAAAATTTCAGAAATGCACAGCAAATTGTAGTCCCTGAGCCAGAAAACTCTGCAACCTGAACCCTGCCTGATGCTGAGTTGTCCCAGGCCCCCAGGGAGCTCATTTGCTGACCTCTTCCCGGGGCCAGGCCTCTTACCGCGAGAAGTAGAAGCTGAAGATGGGCAGGCTGAGCTGGCCCTGCTGCAGCATCCCCTGCATGACGGTGGGGGCACTGCCCACCGCCATGTTGGGGTAGGCCATCCCCAGGATGCCATCAAAGTCTGAGTAATAGAAGGGGTTGTTGGGCTCGTTCTCGCTCAGGCCGAACTCTTGGTTCTGGACGACGATGTTCTGAACCTGGGCCAAGCAGACAGAGCAGCTGAACAACTCCACGGGGACAGAGCCTTCCCGGATGGAGGTGCCCAGGGCCTGGAACCTAGACCCTGTTCTGGGAAGAGAAGCTGGCCTCTTTCGTGCTGAGCTCACTCCTGGGCGTGGGTGCGGAAGGTGACAGGGCAACAGCGCCACCCAACCACGTATGTCTTAGGAAAAGGAGTGTGGGTGCTGAGGAGGCAGAGGCGGCTGTTTTCTGGAGTTCTAGCTTCCATTTCCGTGGGCAGCGTCTGGTTTTCGATTGCGCAGCCCACGTGCAAACACAGCAGAGAAACCATGGGTGTTAGGCGTAAAAACACAAGAAAACCGTGAAAGGACGGATCTTCAAATAACCAGGGTGAAGCTGGGTGGAGGAGGAGGCAGACGCCCTGTGTGGTGGCAGATGGTAGGGGTGAAGAGCCGGGAACAAAGTCACAAGAAGACACACGGCTTCAACACAGCACCGAGGGCTTTCTGCAGCCCGGACTGATGAGGAGGCCACGCCTGTCTCGGGAGGAAGGCGGAATGGGGCGGCCTCGGATGCCTTTTCCAACCCTCAGCTCCTGGGAAGGTTTGACCTAACTTGTAATCGTGGATTTCCCTGGGAGCTCAAGGCTTTAGAAATGGGAGCCAACGCACAGAACCTCAGAGGCTGTGAGAACGTCACTCACGGTCACGGTGTCATAGCCCAGGACCACACTCAGGCTGCCGCTCCCGTAGGACAGGGTGTAGGTTTGCCCGTTGTTTCTGAAGGTGGAGGACAGGCTGGGGTTGAACCTGTTGTGGTTGGCTGTGGGAAGACAGAATGAAATATTAGCATCACGCACCGCTTTCCAGAATGCTTATATCTTATTTCCAAAGAAATAATGTCCTGGGTCATCAGACCACATCTGGGATGGGGCTCAGCCTCGGATCCTTCACACTATAGACAAACTGTGTTCACCCAAAAAAAGTCTGCCCCCTTAGGCAGCAAACATTGCCTGAATTCCTTTCAATCCATCATTCCCTGAGGGATGGATCCCTAAAAAATGTCAGGGATTCTGGCCCACTGGAGAGAGAGGAGGGAAAGGGACAATGTAGAAAGATGGGGAAGTTTTAGTCTAGGTCTGTGCCTCTCTCCAAAACTGTTGGCAAGACTGAGGGCAAGATTTCTAGAGGTTTCTAAGTTAAGAAGGAGGAGATTCATGCACCAAGAACTCTGCACTTGACATCATAACCTGGGCCAATCCTAACTCCGCCCCTCACTCAGCTCCCAACCATGGCTGGGGTGGCATGGTGGTATACTCACAGCAGGCCTGGCTCTGGCAATAGGTGGAGGGAACCCACAGATTGGAAGAGCCCGTGTCAAAGAGGACGAGGAAGTTTTGGGGTGGTGTCCCCACACTTATCTCCCCAAAATAGAAAGCCTGCAAAGAAAGGTTGTCACCCTCATTCCGCAGCTTAGCCTTGTCCGAGGGGTGGGGAAGAAGCTGACCCACTGGGAGTCCCATTTTGCCCAAATCATTCCCTCAGGGAATAAGAGGCTTCTCCCATGATTTTCCCACCCCATGTGGGATTCCTTAAAGTGGCTTCCAGCTCCGGTGCTCTGTGTAACATCTTACTAAGAACCATCCACGGGACACCAGTAAGTCAAGATGCCCTGAGCAGACATCGTAGCCTCAAGAACATTCTAATACTTTCTCTAGACACCAGTGTATCTTTCCAAAGGGAGCGATTTTCCCTAGTGGCCTTGCACATGTTTTCCTTCTTTTTTAAAAAAAAAAAATTTTTTTTTATTGACTTCAGAGAGGAAGGGAGAGATAGAAACATCAATGATGAGAGAGAATCATTGATCAGCTGTCTTCTGCACACCTCCTACTAGAGATCAAGCCCAGAACCTGGGCATGTGCCCTGACTGGAATCAACCTGGGACCCTTCAGTCCGCAGGCTGATGCTCTATCCACTGAGCCAAACTAGATAAGCACGTGTTTTCCTTCTCTTTCCTGCAGCTCGTTGAACATCCCTGGGATCTCTCCATTGAGTTGAACATTACCCCTATAGTCTCTTTACCATATAAATGGGGCTTTGGAGAGATGAGCCAGTAATGAAGTAATGAGAGAAAAGGGGAAAGGAAAGGGAGCTAATATCCTATTGGGTACTACCAAAACTACCAACTCATAACTTATTTTGATACTTTCCATAGGAAAGTGAGACTTGGGTTTAGTAATTAGTCCAAATCAGAGCTAATGGGGGGTATAAGTGAGTACTTTTAAATGGTTATCAGCCAAGAGGATGGACACCCCTCCACCTTCACTCACATCCAAGTAGTTAGTGATGGGCTCATAAGCAACAGCATCGTTGTTGAAATGATACTTGGCAGCCGGGTCCTCCTTTCGGTGGTTCTTTAGGAACTTCTCCAGGACTCCCTTCTCCTCCATTGTCTGGCGGATAGACTTGCCTTTTTTAAGAATGATTCTGCAAAGAATAGGGTTTAAAAAAAAAAAATGAATGAGCTTCACCTTGCCCTCTTAAAGCAACCTCTTCAATAATCTGACCAGGAGTTTTCAAATCTCTTCAGGACTCTCTGCTCAAGAAGAGCGAGGTACAGGAAATCCTCCTGGATTTTAGCAAGTTCTAACCACGACAATCACTCCTGGATTCCCAGCACAGAAACTCACTTCATAATATTTGTGGGATTTTGTGCTTATATCTTATTTCCAAAGAAAAACTGTTTCTTCCCAGTGCCTGCTGTAAACCTGGGACAGGAATTGTCCATTCTTCTAAGCCAACAAAACACTCAACCCACTCATACATAAATATGTGTACACACACACACACACACACACACACACACACACACCCTGTCCGTTCGTCCATCCATCCATCCATCCATCCGTCCATCCATCCATCCATTTCAAGTCTTGGCCCCAAATGGGTGTTCAATTCGTGGCACCATCTGCCTGCCTCTCCTAGGGTCCTGCAACCCTTTGTTCTTCCCTAGCTTGTCACGCTCCCTTAGAGCTGGAATCCACAATGAGGCCGCATCCCCATACACACCTTTCCACACCCTCTGAGAGGTGTAGGCAAACCAAGACCAAGACCAGGATCTTCATGGTGCTGATGTTCACCAACACACAGGACACAGTGACAGACCCAAGTGTTGGAACGCACAGCGGGTGGTTGGGTCCCTCTCTTATACCCTGATCTCCCTGCCCTTTTCATCTCCAGCACCTGAAAGTTTCTGCCTTTGTAACAGCAGTTCCCCTGCGCTTTCAGGGATTCTGTTTGTTTTTCCCTTTGGCAAGTATGAAGGACTTTATCTCCTCTGTGGTCTGTTTAAAGAGCCATTAGTGGCTTTGCTGATGGAATCTAAAGATTAGGGTGTGATAACAAATGCAAAGTTTACTGGAGACAAAGGATCCAGTGCCCCTGTCTACTGGGAAGTGGGTGCTGGCGACTTCTGCCAGAACAACGGAACAGTTTGCTCTCTAGCTTCAAAGGGCATGCGCTCTTTTGAGATTTACAGTCCACGCTCTACTCTCTTTCTCCTCCCTTTTCCTCTGATCAGTCCCGTCTATAGCTTTCCATACATCATTCTCACTCCTTATTTTCAACATCTCAGTTCACAAATTAGCCAACATGTATTGAATGCCCACTCTATGCTCACCTCCGTAGTGAGCTCTGGAAGTGCAAAGACAATTAAGAAATGGCCCTGGTGTGCAAATGTCTGCATTCCTGCTAAAATGACCTACATATAATCAAATGACCCCCATTCCCATGATCATATGGTCAATAAATGGTAGAGGTGGGACTAAGTCTTGGTGTGTCTGAATTCAACCTCTACCTAACCACAGCCTCCTCTGAGCCTAGTGTATGGAGGCTCTCAGCTTCAATGTGCATGAAATTATCAATTTTAAAGATAGCAACAACAAAGAGATTTATACTTGCTTTCCCTTTTTTGTAGAAAGGTATTTCATTTTATGAGGGAAAATATATTTTATTTTATTTTATGGGGGGGAAAATTTTTTTCCATTCATTTGCCTACAATGATCAAGTTTTCTTCTGGTCCACGTAAAAAAAATGTAACTCTATACAGTGCTGCCACCTGTTGGCAGTATTTCTGACTTTTAAAAAATCGTGTTTGTTTTTTTTTTTTGAAAATTCAAATTAGAAAGTAATGAAAGTTCATAACATTTTCTCCTCAGCTCACTTTCCTGGGTGTAGACAACTGTACCTGTTCATTAGTCATGCCCGCTGAGCCTGCGCCCTGCCCCCTCCCACCCATGTCAATCTGTCAAATCATCACCTTGCCAGTGGTTCCTAAGACTCCCACCTATCTGTGCCTGTCTCTTGTCACACCCTAGAATCTTTTTTCAACACTTATTGACATTCTATTTTAAGGATGGAGCAGCGGTCCCTTCTTAACCATTTTTAATTTAGTTATTCATCAATAGTGTATGAACTCAACTTTATTCTATGGGTTAAAATTATTATTATTTTGTTGTGCAAATTGTCCCAATTTTGGCCATTTAGAACTCTTTCAGGGTGGCCTTTGAGTCTCTCTGACATGGCCTCATTGATTTTTGAGTACTTCCTTACTTTATGGAATCATAAGATATTCCAGTCTTTTTGTGTGGAAGGAGAAAGGAAAAAAGGGAGAGAGGGAGGGAGTCACATCAAAGAACTCGGATGGATTTTTTGCTTCTAGTTTATTCAACAGTGAAGAGATTAGCTCACTGTGGTTTGGGGGCCTGCTTGGCCACATGAATGGTCTATGAATGGTCAAGCACAGGAGGCTTCTGCCAGGTGACCTGGAAGGAAAGACAAGGGCTTTCCCCAGTGTCTTGTCACCAACAGAGCACAGGCTCCTTGATCCACAGCAGAGTTTCCTGTCTTTAGAGAGAGAGGACTGGTTGAAAGGATCATCGAGTTGACAGAATGGTTTCCATCAACGGGAACAAATGGGGTCACCAAGCAAAAAGGGTGTCCTGGGAGCTGGATGACAGGTCAGAGGGTAGCATCCTGTTCCAGCTTCCATCTAAAGAGCAAAGTAACCTATCAGGGGTCTGTGTCCACCTCCGATGTCCAGTGCTCTTCTCTTAGAGTCTTGGTCTTCCCCTCGGGGGTGACTGTCATCTTTCCCAAAGGGATAATCATCTTTGCAGGTGCTGCAGCCCTCCTTCCACTGGCCTTAATCTTCACTCCAGGAGTCTCAGTCTGAAGGTGCCCAGGGGTTACAGGCATCTGTTCGGGGGTCATAGGGGTCCTGGTCTTTTCCCCAGGGGTCTCAGTCTTCCCTTGTAGCACTACAGTGTGCTTCACAAAGGATGCAGTTTCCCTTGTAGGGGTCACGATCCCACCTCTGGGGGTTGTAGTCATATTTTCAGTGTTTCTCTGGGTCTCAGTGGCCACACCCTCTCCTCCTGAGAGCGAAATCCCCAGAACAGTGGGCAGTGCCTCGGTCACAGTCAGCCTTCCAGGGCCAGTGCTTGAAGAACTCATAGCAGACGAAGGCCAAATTTTTGGTGAAAAAGTTGAACTGGACTCTACAGAAAATCATCAGAAAAAGATGAGAGTCCTACCCCTTCCTTCCCACCCCATAACTACTAGCAGGGCTAGCACCACTCCAGGGCAGAAGTACCTGCTCCCCAAATCCAAACTTGGAGGATCTCACAATGCATGTACTTGAGGACACAGATAAAATCCCACCACATGGAAGCTCTGCTCCCCTACCCCATCATGTTAACATGATCCCAGGTGCCCATGGGCCCTCAGGGTATTTGTTAGATTCCTGGTGAATTACCCCAAGAAGTAGCCTGCCAATTCTCTGTCCTTGAGCCTTCACTCTGACCTCTCTGGTAGCACCTTCAGCAAGACCTTGTCCCCCATGGCCTAGTTCTTTACTGTTGAGTCCTCAAGGATAAACCTCCTCTGTCCCCCAATGTAGGAGGCACCAGGAGCAGCACTGAGGTCAAGAAAGCTGCTCTGGCCTGGCCAGTGTGGCTCAGTAGTTGAGCATCAACCCATAAACCAAGAGGTCACTTATTCAATTCCTGGTCAGGGCACATGCCTGGATTGTGGGCTCCATCCCCAGTAGGGGGCATGCAGGAGGCAGCCGATGGATGATGTTTCTCTCTCACCGATGTTTCCATCTCTCTATCCCTCTCCCTTACTCTCTCTAAAAAACAAAAAACAAAACAAAACAAAAAAAAACTATTTTAAAAAACAGAAAAAAAGAAAGTTGCTCTGGACAGTATATCATAAAGAATCAGGTCGGAGTCTCATCTGCACCACTGTATAGCTGTGGTACCTTTTTGAGCCCTAAGCTCCTTATCCATAAAATGAGGACTATCAACCATCAGCCCTAGCAACCATCAATCCCAGGCCATCTCCTAACTGCCAGGGAAGGCTCTCCTATCAAAGAGACAGCCAAAGAAATCTAATTTCCTTCTGGCCCTTGGCCATGAAAGCAGGAGATAAAAACAAATAGAGACATAAACTAACAGATACTGAGTGCTAATTATGAGCCAGCACAGATTTCATTCCCTATCTCATCCGGTTCTTATAATAATGCCAGGAGCATAAGGATGATTCCCATCTACCAGATACAGAAACCAAGCTCGGAGCGGTCCAGTGGAACACACATCCAAACCAAGATTAGAAAACAGATTGGCCTGAGAATAACCAAAGCTCATTCTCCTTTCTCAACGTCATGTTGCCTCACCAGAGCCTTTAGATCTAACAGGAGGGACCCACCCAGGGCCTGCATATACAACCTCCGACCCCAGCTTCCAGGTCATGCTACTCACCAGCCTGTAACAGGAGGTTCTTTAACACAGAGACCAGGGGGAAAGGGCCGGTGCCACAGAAAGTGCCCCCGACGTCGTCCAGGTCCAATGTCCATACCATGGCCCCCCCGTAGTGCTCTTTCTTTAGGAACGATGCCTGCAAAGGAGTAGTCAGTCAACCTGCTACAGTGGCCGCCTCCAGATGGAGCACGATGGTGGAAAAGCAGAAGATGGACTCCCGGGAGGCGTATAGCCTGTGTTTGAATCTACCATTTTTTAGCTATGGGATCTTGAGAAACTGAGATTTCTTCTCTCAAAAGAAGAGAGTTAGGTTATATGGAATTAGGAAACCCCATTTAGTTCAGGTATGCCTAAAACTCACCCAACGTCATTACCCTGGCATTTTCATTCTTCATCCAGTGCATGCAGATGTGCGCACACACACACACTCACACACAGACACACAGACACACACACACAGCACAGACCAGGGCCTTGGGGCAGCCAGATGGAAACTATATGCTGGGTCGAGAAAGAACCAAGGCCTCACCTTGTGCCTGAAGCTGTTGGCGTCATCATAGCCGACCCACTCCTCCCCCGTGTAGGCATAAGGGACAAGCTGATGTTCAATCCAGCACTTCTTCGCTCTCTGGAGAAAGGAGCAAACCTGCCAGGGGATCGCAGGTTAGTTCTGTGAAGGGCCATGGAGAGAAGCACCAGCAGACACGCTGTTCCTTGCCCAGGAACAAAGAATTCCTCACCAGGGAGTGAGAAGAAGGCAGAACAAAACAAAAGGGTGTGGGGCCGAAACCGGTTTGGCTCAGTGGTGGAGCATCGGTCTGTGGGATTCTACCTGTTCCATAAGACCCTTCCTGATCCTATAGCCACACACACTGTGCCTCTCATGGCCTTCTCTTGGGTGTTACACCCCCTTGGGTCTTTTCGTCTCTTCTCCACAAAACAGCAAGCTTTGCTGAGACTGGGATTAAAGAAGTGGAACTGGGGTAGAGAAGGAAGAGTCTGTGGTAGAGGATATTTTTGGAATCGCTTCAAAATAATCTCGTAGTGGGGAGGGAGTCAGGGAGCGGAGATGAAACGATTGGCCAGGAGAGGTTAATCAATGAAACAGGGTAAGGGATGTATGGTAGTGGCGTCAGGGAGAGGAGGTCACACTATTCTTTTACTTTGAAAATGTTTGAAAAGTCACATAGGAAGCAAATACTAAGTATATTTAGGCCAAATAGTAAGTCAGGATTGGTGTGTGTGACATTTAAGATTCTTTTTAAGAGTGACTTATCTGCCCCCCTTTATTCAGATTCCACCTCGCCCCTCATCCCTCACAAAGGACTCAGATATCTCCCCTGGAGAAAAAGAAACAACCCCAGAGAGTAGCTTTCCCCTGCCCCAGGAAACTACCTCTCGTTCCTGTCTGTAGCCCTCACTCTTCCTTTGCCCCTTGACCTTACTCTTGCCCATGCTGCAGGTGGCAAAGCCTTAACTAGCAGACAGAGGTCCCTGTCCTGTCACCTCATAGTAAGCCAAGAAGCCGGGCTGCCTGGTGTACTTCCCTGGAGAGGCAGGTCCCACAGCTTCCGCCTGCAGCCAATGCTCAGAGGCCTTGAGGAGGCGAAATGTCCGCCCATAGGTGGGGAACCCCACGAGAAGCTTCTCGGAGGGGGCTCCCAGCTTCCGCCAGTAGTCCATGGCTTGTGCCTGCACATAGGACATCACAAACCCTCCTGTTACTATGGCCTGGGCTCCAGGGCAGAGATCCGGCTGCCTCTGAAACCTTCCCTTCTCTTACCACAGATTTGGGGTCTCCTGGCTGAGAGAGCAGGGGGCTGTTGTGCCCTGTGAACTCTTCCCAGCTCCCATGTAGGTCGAAAGTCAAGACATTAATGAAATCCAGGAGCCTGTAATGAGCAGGAGGAGGAAATATGTATTCAGTTTGAGCTAGCTTAGGTGTTTAATTAAGATCATCACTGCACTAACTAGCCAACTAACTAGCTAACTCGCTGTGCGTTGGCCACCCAAGCTTCCTAATGGGCCTGCCCATACTGGGCCATCCACTTAAGATACTGCCACTAGAACAAATTACTAGACAGGGACCACTGTGCCTGGGGACCGATGCCATCCTGAGCATCCTGTATCCATGGAAACAGACAAGGAAACAAAGGCAGTTGGGCCTGACACACATACTAACAGGTCTGCAGAACCTGACGTGATAAAGCAATACTGTCCCACAGCAGCGAGAGGGCTTCTGTCCGTCTGCACTTCCAGGGATGTTGAAACCCACCTCATCCGGAAAGCTGTCCTTAGTGGCCAAGTGTTACTGAGCCCTTACCAGGTCGCTGGTGGAAGGGTTTACGTGGCTTATCTCATCTCATTTCCATCGGCCAATACTCCAAGTACCGTGACTGTCTCCGATTGAAAGCTGAGCAACTGGATCTGGGGTGGCTTAACCAGTTTGCCCAAGGACACCCCGCTGGTGCAGGCAGGACCCTCAGCCCTGCCTGACACTCCGCGCCCCCTGGGCCTCCCACCCTCCCGCTCACGCTGAAACCGCTCCCTGGTGTAACCACTCCCAGAAGCACCCCAGCCTCTCTCTGTCCTGCATCTGCCTCCGTTTCCCTTCTGTAAACGCTCAGGTCTTGACATCTGAGCGAATGAGTCCAGAGCTGGCCTGTTCGGGAGGAGGAGTTACGAGCCATTCTCGGTCTGGCTGTGGAGCCTGCTCTGCAAACTGGGCTCGCCTGGGCCTGCGCAGGCTTCGTTCTGTGTCAGTGGCTGGTACTCAGTGGCTCTCAGGGCCAGCCACCTGCCAACGGCCAGTGTCTGCAGTGTCCTCTGGGACAGCAGAGGCCGGGCTCATGGGACTCTCTCCCTGAGACCTAGCAAGGGACGCTCCCCATGATGATGTGGGGGCTGGTACCACATCACCTCACTCTGACTCCTAGAAAGCCAGGCTCATGGAGCCGATCTTTGTCCCCACCCTGGGCCTGGGGTCTGAGTTCGAAACGCCTCCTGCCCTTCAAGGTGCCCCCCTCCGAGGCGGCCCCGCTCACCTTCCCAGACAGGGCACGTCGTAAGCCGTCTGGATGATCTGCGGGTCCCCAGAGACGGCAGCCGAGAGCAGCAGCCTTGGACACGTGGTGAGCTGGGCCTCCTTCTCGAAGGCCAGCAGCAGCTCCTGGGACGTGAGAGAGGGACACGCAGAGAACCAGGCAAAACAGTCAGGGAGAGAGGACACCGCTCAGGAAGCCTTCACGGACAGAGCCTGGAGCAGGCTCTGGAAGCAGAAGGTGGGTCAGGCCAGGCCTGTCCACAGGCCCTTTAGAGCTCAGTGATTGCATGGAGCGGCGGTTCTCCACCTTCCTAACGCCACGGCCCTTTAACACGGCTCCTCATGGGGTGGGGCCCCCCAGCCATAACATTATTTTCGTGGCTGCTTCATAACTGTCATTTTGCTACTGTTAATGAATCATAATGTAAATACCTGTGTTTTCCGAGGGTCTTAGGTCACGACCCACAGGTTGAGAACCGCTAGCAGGGTCACCTACGACCAGCGGAAAACACAGATATTTACATTACGATTCATTAACAGGATGAAAATAATTTTCATGAAAACAATGTTATGGTTGGGGATCACCACCACATGAGGAGCTGTATTAAAGGGTCGCGGCTGAGAACCACTGGCACAGAGGGTGGCAGGCAGGCTCTGGAACCAGGGTTCGGACCGCCTGCCGGCAGGAGCCCAGCAAGCTGCCCAGAGAAGGCGTCCCCGGGCGGGAGGCCTGGGGCCAGCGCTGGCTATGACAGAGCAAGAGCCACAAGAGCCACCGCGGCTCACCTGCCCCGCGGCTCTTTGGCCCCTCACCTCTAGGGTGGTGGCAGGAAAGGAACATTCCCTGACCGCTCTCCTGCCCTAGCCCTTGGCCGCCTGCTCCTCCTGGGCCACCAGCCCACCTGGGACCAAAGTAGAATCGTTTCCAGATTCGGGAGCTGCCCGCCGGGCCTTACTTGAATCAGGAAGAGGAAGTTCCACCGGTCGTGCGTGGGGCTGCCTCTCTGCCCAGGGTACAGGAAGCAGAGGTCCAGGCCATCGAAGCCGTGTGTCCTCAGGAAGGATACGGCCGAACTGATGAACTTTTCCCGGGTGGCGGGTGTGGACAGCATGGCGGTGAACCTGCGGGCAGACGGGGAGGGGTGTGTGGCAAGGAGCTCTCTCTGTAAAACCATGACCTCCTGTAAGGTGCCTTGGTCCCTCTCCCCATGAAGGGCACGGGGAGGTGGCTGGAAGAGAGGAAGGCAGGTCTTTGAAAATCTCAAACCGTCTTCCAATTCCTCCCCAGTCCCAGGGCTGAGTACCCAGGCATAGAGATTTGGACAAACACGAAGCCAGCGCCGGCCTGGGGTGGAAGGCGGGCTCAGCATCAACGGCTGCAGAAAACACAGTGCCCACAGGCCAGGCCCTCTGCCCCTGCTGTGCCCTCCTGGGGAACGACTCCATCCCCACCACCCGTCCTCCCTCGGACATTCTCTCCCTGGCCTGACTAAGGGAGGGAACCCGGGCCAAGGGCCAGCTTGTCCACAGAGATCTCAGAGCTGATGGGGGCCTGGCCGGCAAAAAGTGGTCCCAGAGGCCCAGGCTCTTTAGGGGGTCTGGCCTCTCGGCTCTTTTGTTCATTGGCTGTTGGATGATGTTCTATTTTTTTTTTTCTTCGTTGTTGGAAAACTAATTTATGGGAGTTGAACTTTAAGCAATTCTGGGCTAGTTCTGTGTGCTTGGTTGACACAGCCAGAGTCAGGGTGAGGCAGGCCACCTCCTAGTCCCGGGGTCACTGAGGGACACCTGCATGAAATGTGGCAGGTTCTTTAATACCTCCCACTCCTGCTCTCTTTTCTGCAAATGTGGGATGCAAACAACCACCCTGAGGCCTCTTGTGTGTAATTCCCCATCCCGCATCTGCAATGGCCAGTGCTCAGAACCTGGCCACAGAGGGAGAGGCGTGGCCACAGAGAGGCGTGGCCACAGCGGGAGAGGCGTGGCCACAGAGAGGGGCGAGGCCTGGGTGGGCGGAGCCAGTTCTCACCCAACATCCCAAGTCCTCCCACTGTCTCACAGGTGCATCCTGGCACTGCCAGGCGGCCAGGTCCCCCTCTCCTGCCGTTCCTTCCTCCCAGGCGAGGAGGCAGGGTGACCTCTACCCCTGGCCTCAGCCATGACATTGGGGAAATGCTCCCTCAGGGAACACCAAGGCAGTTTTCACCTGCACGCTGCCTCCCTGTGGGGTGAGGGGCTCGCAGAGCTGCCGCCATGTGCCAAGGCCCTACGTGTGGCATTTCATGGACGCTACTTCCTTCCCACACCCACACCCCGAACAGCCCTCTGCGGTGGATATTTGTAAGTACCCATTTATAAAGCGGGGACACTCAGGCTCTGTGAGGGTTAGGGTTCCTTCCTCTGGCCCCAAACAAGACTCCTCCCTAGTCTGAGACAAAACCCCTGCCTCTTATGAAGGGTTGGGGGACGATTATGAGGACCCCATTTTGCCCCTCATTTTCCCCACCCCCTTTCCCATCACCTGTGAGAACTTCCCTGAGTCTCTCACCCACAGGGAGAGGTCAGGGGGCCCTGAGTCTCTCACCCACAGGGAGAGGTCAGGGGGCCCCTGAGTCTGGGGCCAGATCAGGACCTGGGCCAAGTGTCTGCACTAGCTCTTCCGGCTTCCCCCCCTGTCCTGTCCTGGTTCCTACCGGCCTGCTCCACCCTCCCACCTGCCATCACCACCCGGAGAGAAGATGGGGACGGCAGAGTCTCACCTTGCTGTGCCGAAGTTCCAGCCGCCAACGGACAGCAGAGTTTTCAGCTCCGGGTTCCTATGAGGTGGGAGAGGTCAGTGGGCAGCTGCATTCATTGGGGGGACAATGGGAAGTAGGGGTGGGAGGGAGGGGAAGAGGTAAGGGCAGGAGGAGGGAAGGAGCAGAGCAGGGCACAGGAAAGGGGAACAAAGGAGGAGAGAGGGCCGTAACCCACCCACAGGAATCCCCTTTGGGGCTCACAGCTTGGGGATTGCAGGTGAAAGGTGGCAGGTGTTTGTGAAGCATTTGGGATGAAACACTTTAAAGGGGTAAATTCCTGGAATCCTCCCACTGGCCTTAAAGAGGGAGAGTTGGGGGCAGCAAGCCAAGAAGAGCAAGAAGGACATTCGGACAGGCAACAGCCACCGCAAAGAAGCTCAGGGTGTTATCAGCAGGGAGCCCCAACTCAGGACCTTCTGGAGTCCTGCTTGAGAGGAGGCTCAGACCAGAAGAATGGAGGAACGTTGACAAATAACAAAAGGCTTAATTCTTGCCCTTGCTCAGTAGTTAGAGCATCAGCCCATACACTGAAGAGTCCTGGTCTTATAGGTTCGATCCCTGGCCCCGGTTGGGGCCCATGTGGGAAGCTACCAATCAATGTGTGTCTGTGTGTCTCTCTCATCGATGTTTCTCTCTCTCTCTCTCTCTCTTTCTCTCTCTCTTTTTTTTCCCTACCACTTTCCCTCCCTTCCACTCTCTCAAAAAAAAAAAAAAAATCAATGGAAAAATATCCTTGGGTGAGGATTAACAAAAAAAAAAAACAAAACAAAAAAAAAAAGGGGAGGAGGGGTGTCTTATAATAATTCTCTTCCATCTGTAAAATCTGGAAGTACGACCGCCGCGTCCCATAGGAATCCACCTCTCCTTGAGCTTGTTGAACTCCGGGTAGAGGATTTTCTCATCCTGGAGGTCCTTAGCCACCATCTGATTGTCATTCATTGAGGCAAAGGCAAATATCAGGTGGGTACAGAGAAAGGGGTCCAGGTCACTGGGCAAGACCGAGGCAGGGCTGGGTCGATTGAGTGCCCAGTTGGTGAAATAACACACCAGTTTGTGGGCAGCACCTGGCAAGGGAGAGCATACATTAGTCTACAAGAGACTGAGGGTGGGGAGGGGGCTCAGCTTCCACAGAGCATCGTGGACACAGTCCCAGAGGCCAGACCACTGCAATCCCCCCGCCCCCTTACACACACAGACATACACCCCAAGCCACACGGAGCCCCCGCTGCTGAGGCCCCAGAAGGAAAAGAATGGCCTGGGAAATCCTGGTCAGAGCAGGTTTTCGGGTCTGGGTCTCAGCACAGACAGGGACGCAAACAGATTCCTCTGCTGAACTGGATTGGGTCGGTGACCCTGCCACAGGACCAGGGTAGGATGAGGACTCAGGGGACACAATGCAGAGCACGACTGGCCAGGGAATCGATCTGGCTCCAGAGGGAGGGACTCGGTCTCCTTACCATCCCGGGGTCTCAGCGCCAGAGCCAGCCCTGTGGCAAACAAAGGAAGGGATGACCCGCACAGTCAGTGCCTGCCCAGGGCTCAGGGCCCAGAGCGAGAGACACACCCAGATCGCCTCCAGCCCTGGAGAGCGGCCACTGGCCCAGCACCTCGCTGCCCATTTACTTGTTACTTGTCTCTTGTCTCTAAGTTGAGTCAGTGGGGCCAGACCTATCTACCTTCTTCTTACTCTCTGAACACCCCGTAACTACACACAGGCTGAGTGCGGGGACAGCCAGGACTCTCAGAAGTCCCGGGAGAGCCCCAGGCCAGCGCTGCGCAGCCCTGCTGCCGGTGGAAAAGCAGTGGCATCCGGGCCTCTCCGTACCAGGATTCTGATTCCACTGGTCCGCGGGAAACCAGCCATGAAGTGTTTACTGTGCAGCCAGGTTTGACAGCCACTCCCTCCTTGCTCCTCCCTGGGCCCCTCTGGCCTTTCACTGTGTCCCGTCCCCCTCCCTCCAATCCAGGCCACCAGAGGCCCAGGCTGCTTGCTGGCCCCTGAGGGATGGCATGTGGAGGAGGCCTGGTCCCTCCAGGATGCGGGACACACTCACCGACCCACAGCAGCAGCCTCCCCATGGCCACGGTCTGGGAGCTGCGAGGCTAGAGCTCAGGCCCCTTTATAGGAGCGTCCCAGGGACAGCCGTAGGGTAGCACTGGACAGCCCGGCTGCTTGCGCGCAAAACAGGGACAGTGATGGATGGATGGGCTGCCGCCCAGAGTCACAGTGACCCCAGCACTCCGGTCCTCCCTCTCCAGCTCTCAGAGCCAACAAAGCAAAGCTCCGTCAGACAGTGAACAAGGAGTGAGTTGGCACCATGAGCCAGGGGGAGGGCAGCCCTTCTTCCTGGTGTTCAGCCCCAGGGACTGAGTGTGCCATCTGGGCACTCCGAGAGTATCTAATACAAGTGATCTAATACAATGGTTTCTGCTCCTAGTCTAGTGAACATCCCAAGAACTAATGTGTCCTTTCTCTCTCTTGGAGAAGTGAGTGTGTGTGTGATCTCTTGCAGAAGTGTGTGTGTCTCTCATCTTTCTTGGATGGGTGCAATGGGAAAAACATGAGTTTTTTGTTGCCTGGAGATGAATTCCTGCTTGGCACCACCACTGGAGCCATTGGAATCCCACCTTTGCACGCATCCCATCCTCCATTCCTTAGGCTCGTGATTGGCAAACCGCAGCTCACGAGCCACGTGTGGCTCTTTGGCCCCTTGAGTGTGTCTCTTCCACAAAATACCAGGGCCTGGGTGAGTCTATTTTGAAGAAGTAGCATTAGAAGAAATTTAAAAAATTTGACTCTCAAAAGGAATGTCAATCATTGTACTGTTGATATTTGGCTCTGTTGACTAATGAGTTTGCCGACCACTGCCTTAAGCCATTGCCAGCCTAAGTCAGGAGATAATTAAGCCTCTGAGAGCAACTGTGGGTCAGGCTTGGCAAGTGCACTGTTGGTTAGGTGACTCCTGGTGTGACTTCTAATCTGGGGACCTTGCCCTGAGTTGCTGCAGTTTCTAGCCCATGTGCCCTCATTCTTGTTACTAGGTCTCTGCTTTGATTTCTCTTCCTGATCTACTGTGGGCCCTTCAGTTGTTTCCTAGGACGTGGGTCCTCAGTCTTGCCAAGCTTCCGGGGCCTTATTGACTGTCTTTGAAGACCTCCTTGATGTAGAATGCCTACCCCTCTCTTCTTCTGAGCCTCCCCTCACCACCAGCACCACTCTCCTCCCCTCCCCCAGCCCCAGGTTCCACATCACTGAGATTTCACGCTCGGTTTATGCCCTCCTGCACAGACTCCTGCCAGGGGCACTGGCTATTGATGCGGAACCCATCACAGCGCCCCGTTTGCCTATCTCAACCTCATTCACCTGCGCCAGGGCCACCCCTTCGGGCTCCTGTTCTATTGCAGTGGGCAAGGCTGGAAAGCAGACCTAACCATTTCATTCCCCCAGAAGGGACTGATAATGCCGAGGAAAATGCCAAGACACAACAATGGATGCCCAGGAATGACCTCTGCTTCATGCAGGGATGACCGTGCCAGAGTGGGAGACTATGCCCCTCGGTGTACAGCAGATGATGAATAGTAAGAAGCTGAATGGGTTATGCTGAAAAGCAGTGTGGCATGTTACTGTTTGTCCTCAATCTTTCTCCTCGAGTTCTTGTCAGAGAACACCACCATTGTTTTTCATTTTTACACACCCACACGGTACTTAGACATACGCCCTGCTGGGGCTTAGCCTGTTCCCACGAAACGAGAAGACATCCACAGATCTTACAGGGGACTTACTGAAGAATTCCTTACAATAGTGCAGCCCCTCCTGTGTAACACTGCTAGGTGAAGACCAGACCACAGAAGGAAGTGGCTTAGTTTTAACAAAGCATTTGACCAAATCTTTCATGAGTTATCCCGAAAGAATTGGAGAGGTACGACTTGAACAAGATCAGTTGGTTGGTTGGTATAACTCGAGTGCTGGCTACAGATCAGTGTGAACATCCAAGAGCTTTACCGCGTCCTTTAAATGAATGTAATAGACTAGAGAGCACTTTCCAACATTTAATGTAAAATGATTTTGGTTGTACGAAGTTTAAATTTTTTAATGTTTAGTGTGTATTAGAAAATGTATAATGCCCCCCCAAAATCATATAAAATTATTTTAAAAATTGAGGCAGTTAAAAACAACACTATTTTAATAAAGCAATAGAGGTCAGTACTATGCCCAAACCCCAGGTAAAGGGTTTCCTACAGAAATGGGAAAGTTCACTTTGAAACTATTTTTTTTTGTTTTTTTTAAAAAAATATATTTTATTGATTTTTTAGAGGAAGGGAGATAGCTAGAAACGTTGACCAGTTGCCTCCTGCACACCCCCTACCGGGGATGTGCCCGCAACCAATGTACATGCCCTTGACTGGAATTACTTTTTATATATTAATATTTTTGTTGATTTCAGAGAGGAAGATGAGAAACATCAATGAATCATTGATTGGCTGCCTCCTGAACGCCACCTACTGGGGATCAAGCCCACCACCCAGGCATGTGCCCTTGACTGGTATCAAACCAGGACCCTTCAGTCCACCAGCTAGGGATTGACCTGAATCTTTACTTATAAAAATGTGTCCATGTTCCTTCAAACTGCCCCAGTTCCATGCGATTTTTGCTAAGCTGAACATGCAAGTACCAAAGTACATGATGGATTATATTTCATTTCAATACGCTCAGTAACTGATTCATGATTTCTAACCGCCAGTCCAACCCCAGTCACCCAATGTTTAGCTAAAGTTCCAACCAGCTGCTCTGGGGGCGTAGGACTGAGACCTTGAGAAGTGAAACATGTGTAACTGCACGTACGACGCGTTGGAAAAGACAGGCCCACAAAAGCCTAAACGTTTTATTCCATCAGCCAGGATCCACAGAAAGGGCCGAGGCAGGTCAGGCCCAGGCAATTTTCAGTTAAGAGAGGTGGCAGCCTTTTCTCTGCAAGTCCTAAGTCCTTATGTCAGTTTTTAACTAACTGAAATGCCCTTAAGCTCTCCACCATCCCCATCCATGGCCTCTATGATAGAAAAACCCTCGTCTCGCACACACACAGCTCTGCGGGAGGCGGGGAGGCAAACACAGGCACCAAACTTTATTCCGCCAGAAAATGGAGGTCGAACTCAGTTTAATGGCAAGATGTGCAAACTGGTGAGTGGCGTGGCTCTTCCTCCAGCTTAGCTGGCCTGGGCTTCTGTGAATGGAAGCACTGTCCATGTTAAAAGTGAATTAAGTTCTATAAAAAAAATTGAGCTGCTCCCATCTCTCTGAGTAGTATAGGAGCTGCTTCTAGAACCCAGGAGTGCCCACATCTCATCCAGACTCAGCTGGTTCCGCACCCACAGCTACAGGGAGCATAAAAGCCTCATGACCTCTTTTCTAGGGGGTGGAGATGGTGGGCTTCGGGAGTTTTTATCCTCCTCCCTCTTCTGACCAAAAAAAAAAACACGACACACACACACACTCAGACACACATACCTATCCATTTCCCAGACAGTTTCTCTCCCCTGTGACTCCGGGATCCCAGAATCAGCCATCCCAGGCTGAGAGACGTGCCTAGTGACTGCCCAGGTCTGGGGTATCAGCTGGCCTGGATTTGAAAAGGCTCCTGTGTGGTCTCCCAGACTGAGAGGGCAAAGGACGAGGCTACTCCTGGGGGATGTGCTTTTTGCCTTAAACCGTCTACTTGGCAACACTGTTAGGCGCAGGGGCTGGGAGCGGTTCTGTGGACAGCAGGTGGTGGATGACCTGGTGGTCCCAGCCCACGGTGGTGAGGAGGGAGGGGTTGAGCGGAGACCATGTAGCATCCCTCACAAAGTCTCTGTGGGCTCGGCTTCTGAACCTGGAAGGGGAAAGGAAAGTGTGAGCGTGGCAGGGACAGGAGGAGAGCACCCACCAGCTCCAGGCACATTGCTGGGCTGCATTACACACACTCCGTCATAGGTATGACCCCAGAGGACCTCACGGAACCTCATTTCCATGGATGAAGAAACAGTGGCTAGAGCAAGAGCAGGGCCCCGGGCCAAGCTCAGACCGCAAGTCAGGGCCAAGAAGGAAGACAGACAGACCTTCCACCTGGTGCTCTTCACCTGGTCACAGGCTCCAATTCACTAAGCGATGCTTTGTGTGCAGAGGGCAGGCTGCCCTGGGACATGGCATGCCAGTCTCAGAAACGCCGCCCGCCACCACATTCCTCTCCCAGGGACAGAGTGGGCCGTGAAGCAGCCCCAGGAGGGAGGGCCAACACCCCGCCGCTTCCCCCACCTGGTCCCCTTGAGAGACAATGCACTTTCCTGAGAAGGAAAAGGACCGGCACTGCTGCTCCCCTCCCCGCTTCCCGCCCACAGCTCCCCGTGCACTCACACGTTGGACAGGCTCGAGTCCAGCACAGCCAGGGAGCAGTCTTCGCTGACGGAGGCCAGCAGGGGAGCGCTAGGAGAGGGAGGGGAAGGGAAGCCCGTGGGTCCCAAGACAAACCCTGATGGGCCAGCTCCCAACCCCCAGTCCAAAGTGACGGGAGAAGGGGCCTAATCCCCACGGTGGGTTAAGGTCTGGCTACCACTCAAGTGGAAATGGTAAATTCCGAGGAAAGATGAGGGAAATGGAAAATATCCAGGGTGGACAATCGTCCTGGCAACTAACCACCCCATCTGGTCCCTCCCTGCAGCTCCAGCAATAACCCAGAAACACAGGATTCTCAACCCCGCTGTCCCAGAAGCCCGAGCAATTCACTGTGTTGGGTGCTAAGCTGGATGTCAGCCATTTGCAGACAGGGACTGCACAGCCCAAAAAAGACCCGTCTTAAGAGACCGCCGACATTCTGAAACCTCAGCAGAGCCGGGTCTGCTTTAAGACACTTCCTATGCTTGGCTGACATAAGCAGGTCCCCTCGCCGGGCCCAGGTGACCCAGCAGGCCCTGATGACAGTACCTGTGCGGGGAGAACACCAGCCCCGTGACGCACTGGGAGTGCACAGCGGAGCTGAGGACACAGCTTGCACTCTTGGTGTCCACCAGGGAGACAGTGCCGTTCTCATCGCCTGCAGAGAAGCAAGAGCGCAGTGCAGGGGTTAGGAGTGAGGGCGTTGGGAGTCAGCCAGACCTGGATTTGAATGCCAGTCCCACGATGTACTGGACAAGTTAACCCCTCTTAGGATCAGTCTTCTCTTTTGTCAAGTAGGATTAAGTAGCCATTGGGTGGTTGTGAAAATTAAACTAATGGATGATGTAGTTATCAGTTCAACCGCAGACCCTGTCACCATAATAGCACGCCTATGCACAGAACGAAATTCCCCCTATAGTAAGTCTTCACTTAACATCACTGATTGATTGTGATTGAAGTGAAACAACATATAATGAAACCAATTTGCACAGCTCGGTGATATAAACAAGTTTTAAGTTCCTGTGGCATCTCGTCGATGTTGTGAAACGATGCTGAATGAAGTGACATTATCCAAGGACCTGCTGTGTCATGGCCCCCGTGCTTTGTGGCCCACTGACTTCTAGTCACAGCCAGGTACAAGAGCCAGAACAAACAGTCAGGGCTCAAGTCCACGGGGGAGGAAACCACCGTGCTGTCCAGAGCTGGACTAAAACCACGTCAGCACCATTTAGTGGCGGCCAGGTGTGCGGAGGCAGAGCAGCCGGAGCCCTGTGCGTTACGGAGCTGGCACTCTCTCTCTCATCCTCCCCTTCCTAGAGTCAACACGCAGTCTGAGGTGCTCCCTTACCCAAGACAAAGACTTTGCTCTGCTGAGGATGCCACACTAGTGAGGTAGGAAGGTAGCCCGAGGCACTGCAGCCTGCAAAGGAGAGGAGGGTTCCGTATGAGGCCCGGCTCCAAGGAGATGCTTCTCAGGTGACGTCAGTCTAAGTCCCGGGAACTCTTTATTCCGACTCTCAAAGCCACCAAGGCAGCCGGGTCCTCATCCCTGACCCTCATAACTTCCATTTACCCACCAGCCTCCTGCCCTTTCTGGACACAAGTCGCAGGCGAGTTTCAAGCATAAACATGAAGATTTCAGCTCTGGCCCCCGTGTTGACCCATCCAGGAACTGGAAAGTGAGTCACCGCCCAGGAACCAGCCCTTCCGCTGAGGGCAGCAGAGGCTCAGTGGGAAGGAGAGTGGTCATGTAGCTTATGTACAGCAACTGGCCTCTGACAACTTTCCCTTTGACTCTGGCCAAGGAAAGCCTTTCCTAGGTGGGTCCCAGTCCCTCTCTCCCACGGCGCTTTCTCAGGCTCACCCATCTGTGACGCTGGCTTGGGGCAGCGGGTATCCCAGAGTAAAATTCTACTGTCCTGGAAGCAGAGGAAAGAAAAGGCTTTAGGACCCAAAGCAGCAGCTGGGCCAGGAGGTCTCCACACCAGACTTTGGCCTCGGGGGCTGGAGTGCGGCTGGGGAGTGGGAAGGGAAGAGGCTGTATCTCACCTCACCGCACGAAAGAAACATGGAATCCTGGTGAGGAGAGGCAGCAACGCAGGTGACCTGCCCGGAGTGAGCTGTACAGGAGGGAGGGAGAAATGTGAGAAGCGAAAGCCACTGCTACCCGGCAGCCAGACCCTATCAAGGGGCAGGAGGGAGGGGCAGAAGCAGGCCTAGGCTCAGGATGCAATGTAATAAATTTCACAAGAGATTTTGAATGAAATAAAACCTAATAGGAGATGTTGATGGAGTTACAAAACTTAAAAAGGACTTGGGAAAAATTAATTAGCAAAGACAATGAGAGAGAAATTGGGGCTGAGTAGGAACAGTGAAAGATTTCATAGTGAACATTCTAGAAGAGTAGTCTTCATACTGCACGATGCATGCCTCACGGGAGTTCTGGACACTAGGCTTTAAGGGAATAGATTTCCTGAATGTTCTCTTTCCTCCAAGTGAATGAGTAGCTGCCTGCAGTAGTCAGGCAGGAGAGCGAGGACCTGCTGCCCCTAACATTCAAGCAAAGTTCAAAAAAAGAGTCCAAATATAAAATAAAAATAAAACAGCTGCCCTCGCTGGTTTGGCTCAGTGGATAGAGCATCGGCCTGGGGACTGAAGGGTCCCAGGTTTGATTCTGATCAAGGGTCATCTCCAGTAGTTGCGTGATCATCTCCAGTAGGGGGCATGCAGGGGGCAGCTGATCAATGATTCTCATAATTGATGTTTCTCTCTCTCTCTCCCTCCACCCTTCCTCTAAGTCAATAAAAACATAAATAAATAGATAGATAGATAGATAGATAGATAGATAGATAGATAGATAGATAGATAGAACGGCTAAGGCAGGACAGGAAAAAAAAGAGTGGGCACTCACCCCGGTATGAATTCAGTACCATCTGCTGAGTGAGGTCCCAGACCTTGATGCTAAGAAGCAAAAGGAAACAGATTCTTCAGTGGATTACAAAATCTCCAGGGAAACCTTATAGATATGCCATAATTAGTCACTGGGGTCTTATAATGAATCTCAAACGTTATATAACATAATAAGGCTAACCAAACAGAGAAGACACCCAAAGGAGGCATAGAGGCAGGAGTGCTGAGAACAAGGACTCACCAGAAGTCTTTGCTCCCGCTGACAGCCTGCGTGCCGGAGCGCAGGACCCCGACTGTACACACTATGTCATCGTGCTCATACTTGCAGAACTTGCTGACAATGAGCGTCTCATTGTCGTCCAGCTCCCACAATTCCACAGCACCTGTCAGGGATGGGATGGAGGGTGAGGGAAACAAGCTAGAATGATACCAACCCAGTAGTTCACTTCTAGGGCTTAAGTAGTCCATTGTCACTAAGCTAACCAGGTGATTCCGATAGAAGCAAAATCCCTATCATTAGAGGGGTTCGCTGTCTTCCAAGCCATTTGCCCTGATGCTGGTATTACTACTTTCCTAACAACAGTCCAAACAATTAGGTGGGGAAGGCTTCTAGGAAAAGATGAGCCAGCTGGTAAAATCCATCACTCCACTTCCAGGGAGAAAATACTGGGAAATAAGTTCCTGGGAGAAAAGGGATGGTATCGCCACAATCGTCTATGTGCACACAGTCCAGTGTGGTTAAAGCTTCCCAATTATAATAAATACTAGTAGCCCTGCGCACGAATCCATGTACTAGTAGGTCACTGCCGCCCTTTAGTAGCTCCTCCAAGTCCCCTTTCTCCTCCCCTTCTCCCCTCCCCTCATAGCTTGCAGCCCTGCTCCCTCCAGTAGCTCCCCAGCCCAGTAGTCTGCTGCTCCACCCTCCTGCAGTTCTGTGGTTGGTCCTTATGCCTCAGGGCATGATGTATAATTAGCATATTCCTCTCATTATATAGGATGATTTGTTGAACGTTTTCAATAAATGTCTTGCAGTCTTTAAAAATACGTTGAATAAGCCGAAATCGGTTTGGCTCAGTGGATAGAGCATCAGCCTGTGGACTGAAAGGTCCAGGGTTCGATTCCGGTCAAGGACATGAACCTGGTTGCGGGCACATATCCAGTAAGGGGTGTGCAAGAGGCAGCTGATAGAAGTCTCTCTCATCAATGTTTCTAACTCTCTATCCCTCTCTCTTCCTCTCTGTAAAAAAAAAATCAATGAAATATAATAATAATAAATACATTGAATAAGTCAACGGCTTGCACAGTGACTGGTTAAGTACTGAAAACACCCCAAAAGTTGGCTTGAATATATGTAGTGTTCAAGGGCCACTGCCAGAAGCTCAATTTTGAATTTCATGTAATGCCTGCCAACACGCCAATCCTGATCTTTTTTTAAAAATAACAAAATCTCCACTTCTGAGTCTGACATTCAAAACAAAGAAAGCAGAATAGAGACATTTCAGGAGAAAATGGGAAAATGTGGAAAGCGACACCAGAGATTGGCTTCAACGCTATCTCTAAGATTAAGACTCTCCTAGATCTGGATTGGGGGGTTATGGGGCAGGAGTTCTCCTTAGGGACCAACACCCTCAAGCTACCCTAAACACCGAGTGTGGGGCATGAAAGATTGGACCTAGCCCGACCTGTACCGCTTAGCCTTCATTGCACCTTTGGGGTTGAGGTTCAGAAAGTGACTCACCTGAATCGGAAGCCACTAGGATACCTCTGTCCCCGACCCAAGTGAGGTCAGCTACTCCGGCCTCCGTCTGGACTCCAGCGGAGCAGAAGCCTTCGTTGGGGGCGGCACAAGGGTCCTTGAAAAGCCAGAGGGAGCCAGCCCAGCAGCGGCCACTCAGGCTGGAAGCCCCGAGCAGGAGCGCCCCATCTAAGGGAGGGACAAGCTGTCAGCGCGTGGGGAATGCAAGGGTTCGTCTCCATGGCGACAGCTCCGAAACCCACGCGGGCTGAGGCTGGACGTGAGCTCAGGACCGCGGGGCACGGCTGGGGCCTGAGTTCAGAGAGGGATGGACGGGGTGGCAGGAGGGGCGGGGGCGGGCCAGAAGGAAGGGTCTCCGGAAGGGTCGCCCCGAGGGGAAGGGAGGGAGCCCCAGGCCCGGGATCTCGGCTCACCCGACCGGTACCGCGCAGCCTCCAACTGCCGCTCCATGCAGGCGGGTGCATTAGGGGGAAGGTTCCACTCGCGATCCTCCGGGGGCACGAGGGGGGGCGGGGTCTCCTTCCTCATCTCCACGGTTTCAGCGCCAACCTGGACCCAAACGGGACGCCGGCGGGAGACTCCAGCTCCGACGGTCCCCACGTGGTACCCCCACCTGGGCCTCCGCCCCTCTGGACTGGCTAGCGGCACTCTACATCTCGCGAGATTTGCTGCTTCGGGCTCCACTCCGCTTTCCAGCGGCCGCCCTCCCTCCGCGACTGGTAACGCCGCGCAGCGTGCCTCTTCTCGCGAGAATAAAGAACCGTGAGCGGAAGTTGAGGGAACGGAGGCTCGCGTTCTCTTCTCGCGAGACTTGCGGGCGGCCATCTTGCTCGGGCTCGGATAGAACCCTTCGCCCAGGTCACCGGGACGCCGAGACCGCGGAGCCTGCCCTCGCTGACCATGCTGTCCCGGGTGGTGTTTTCTGCAGCCGCCGCCGCGGGTGAGAGGCGTAGACCCGGGTGGGGCTGCCAGAGTGACTGTAGAGAAGCGCGTCCAGCGTTTATTTATGCGGAGCGGGCGGGAGGAAAGGGGCGGAAGAAAGGCCAGCGAGCCTCGGGCCTGGGCGGGGAGGTGAGCGTGAGGTCTCGGGGGGCAGTAAAGGGAGGCGAGTGGCCTTGGAGGTCGGGCCCCGCGGGGACCGAGGGAGGGACAGTGAGTGTCACCTTGAGCTTGCTGACCCGCGCCGTGTGTGTTTGCAGCGCCCTCGCTGAAGAACGCCGCCCTGCTCGGCCCAGGGTAAGTGAGAGGGGCCTGATCCCCCCCTGCGCCCTTGTTTTAGCCTCGCAATGCGCTTCTCTGTGACCTCCTAGCTTTGGGCCAGAAGTTACCTTTTTTTTTTTTTTTTTAAGTAATTTTGGGGACGCGTAGTCTCCTTCAAACACTTGGGCTTCTGCACCACCTAGAATATCGTCGTCGTATCCCAGAAGGGCAAAGTTGAAGGGTTTAGGGGATGTGTTCTAACTATATAAACTGGAAAGTGGTTTGAGGTCTCCTAAGCCCCGCCCCTCTCCCTGGTGACCTTGAGCTAGCCATAGCCGCCGCACCGCGAATCAGAGTTCCTGGCCTCGGCATGTTTGCAGACCCAAGCACAAGTTTGTGCTTTGTTTTTAATTCAGTGCGCGGGGGGTGACGTTGGTTAATAACATTAAGTCTCAAGGGCACGGTTCCATAACACATCTCCTGCATATTGCATGGTGTGCTCACCACCCAGAGTCTAGTCTCCTTCCCTCCCCGAATATTTGACCCCCTTTACCCTCTCCAGCCTTCCCCCAGCCCTTCTCTGGGCACACCGCTGTCTGTGTCCATGCGTTTATTTGTTTTGTTCTGTTGCTCTCTGTTTCCATATCCCACCTATGAGTGAACAGGCTCTTTAAAATAAAAATGAAGCCCGTTGGCTTGCATTCTGTCTCCCAGATTCGGACTTTTGCTGCCAGGCGAGAAGAGTTAGCGATGGATTCAGTAGCTGTTTATTTGCCAGCCAGAGAGAGAAAATGAGGACGGCTTTATGGAGCTCACTCTCCACAGAGGAGGTACCTACCTGTAGGAGCAGGGTTTAGAGCGGCGATTTTCAACCGGCGTGCCACAAGGATTTTACAACGGGAGGCTGGTTGGATTTGGCAGTTTTTAAGCGAAAGGCACACCGTGCAGAAGGAGCAGCATGTCGCCTGTTTTTGGTTTTTGTTTGTTTTTGAGAGCTGTACTTCTTTATGGCTAGAGGATAGAAGAATGAAGGAAGGAAGGTGAGGATCTAAAATTTGACAGGTGCTCCATCATGTGTGCTGTATTAAGTAGTTTTGTTTTTTTTGTAGGCTTTACGTAAAATTTGCATTTTAAAAATATTGGCAGCAGGGTGCCAGGGGCTAGGATAAGAGGTATTTGACTAGAAGAAGACAGACCGGGTTTTGAATTATTAAGTTCAAGCAGGACATGAGGGCTTGAACTACGACAGCCAGCTGAGGAGAGGATTTGTGTCCAGTTCTCCAATGCTGTGATTAAAACCGGAGGTCCTCGGCCTGGGCCAGTGCTGGGACATGGAGGGGGGGTGCTGCACTAGATCCTTCCAGTGTGTACAGACACAGGACACAGAACAGTCTACTTCCCCAAGTATTGTCAGCAGTCCCAACTGTCATAGTGCTAAGGTTGAGAAACCCTGATTTAAATGAGAGAATCTTGAGCATGATTCTCAGATTTCAAAAGTTGGTGGGGTGTTGAAACTAAAAGAAAATACTATAGAGTGTAAACTGTAATTCAAAAAGATAAAAAACAGTAATGTTAAAAAGACAAGCAGTGAACCACAATCAAAGAAATAATATAAACTCTTACATTGCAAGGGGCTAGAGGTACAGAGAGTTGGGAGGGGCAAAAGCATATCGAGTATTTGAAGAAGACTGCTTGACAGCTAATAGGAAAACGCCTAGTGGATTTCATTTATTTCATCTGAAACAGTGAGACCCCAATTTGCTATAACTGCTAAAAATGGAATCTTAGGCTACTTCAGTACAAGAATAATTTGCAACAAAATCAGAGAGCTCCTTGTGGTGTACAGTCAGGATTGTGTGGGGAGTGAGAGGTTTAACCCAGATACACTAGTAAGAGCGTTATCTTCATACAGAGAAAGATAAAACCAGAACCAATGAAAGGAGGTTTCAAGACATACATAGCCGTTCAATTCAAAGATGAACATAATTTGAGCTTTCCTGTTTCACATAGTGCTGGTCAGCACCCATCCCAGAGAATATTCAAATAGGTCACAGTTCTTACCATCAGGGAGCTCATAACACAGTGGACATGTAATAGTTAGCCACTTACATAGGACTCTAACACATGCCAAGTATCATTCTAAGCAGGTTTAGGATTTGAACCCAAATAGTTAGCCTTCGGTCTATGTTCTTTTATATTTCCATGCTGATAATAGATTACTGATGAGGCTTACAGAAGGGATTCTAGTTTGGTGTAGATTAGATATGACTTTATGTAAGCCATTTGTCCTTGTCACACAGCTAATCATTAACCCTAACCTTCCTGTTCTTGGTCTGTTCTTTCTGTTATGACCTTTTTGTTCTTGGTCTTTCTCTTGCCTCAGTCCTTATCCCCATTCATTGTTTCTACTAACTTCATACACTGAATAGGCTTTAAATGTGTGTAATTGCTACCTTAGGGCATTGCAGGCAACAAGGATCTTTCACACTGGGCAGCCAAGTCTTGCCCCACTACCACCTCTTCCTGAACATGGAGGAAAAGTTCGTCTTGGGCTGATCCCTGAGGAATTCTTCCAGTTTCTTTACCCTAAAACCGGAGTAACAGGTGAGCATTTACCCAGTATTGATAGCATGTTTGGACTGTGTGATTTATGTTAACCTGGGATTTGGGCAGCCGCTTACCTCTTCACGTACACCACAAAAATCAAGCCAGTTGTTTTAAATGTACTTGTGGAAGTGATTCATAATAACAGTTTAGTTGCTCTAACTTGTCTTTGGAATAAATTTGTATGGGGTTTTAATTTGACTTTTAACATTGTTTCCATTTGTTGATAATAATAAATTTATTGAATGCCTGCTCTATGCCAGGCACTGGTCTAGGCATGCAGCGGTGTGCCATCACAGAACGTATATTCTATTGTAGGATACACAATTAAGAAAGAAACAAGTCACTGTAATATACTATCTAATAGAAATAGCTGTGAATTAGAATAAGGTCAGGTAAGGCAGTAAATTGTATATGTAAGTATGAAAACAGAAAGTGGGCTGTGTTTGTTTTTCCCCTTTCAAAAAAGCATAAAATGTTGTAAAACATTGCATTTTTATAATGCAACTAGAGACCTGGCGCATGGATTTGGGCACTGCTGGGTCCCTCAGCCTGTCCTGCACGCTTGTAACCCGGGACCCCTCTGGGGATGTCGGATGGTCCAGAAACGTCTGTTGAGCAGCTGTGCTAGGCACTTTATTTTTTTCTTTAACGTTTTTATTGATTTTATAGAGGGGGGATGGAGAAAGTGATAGAAATATCAGTGAGAGAAACATCGATTGGCTGCCTCCTGCACACCCCCTAGTGGGAATTGAGCCCACAACGTGGGCATGTGCCTTGACCAGGACTCAAATGTGCCTGGGATATCACTCAACCATTGAGCCACAACAGCCGGGCTGTGCTATGCACTTTACATACATTATTTTTAATTTCATCAACCCTGTGAAGAAGGTACTGTTTCCATTTTACAGATGCGGAATCTAAGCCTAGAAATTACTTACATTCCCCAGTTTCTCATAAGTTGTAGAGTCAGATTTCTTTGAGTTCAGATCCTTGTTCTCTCAACTCTACCATAATGCTTCTCAATCCAGTGTTCTGTCTTTGAGTCCAATTATTTTAATCATTATTTGGCCTTCAACTAATTAAATGCAGAATTATCTTTCTATCTTACTCATCATAAAATAACTTCTTCCTTTCTTCAGGACCCTATGTGCTCGGAACTGGGCTTATCTTATACTTTCTATCCAAAGAAATCTATGTGGTTACTCCAGACACCATCTCTGCTGTATCAACAATAGGGTTGCTTGTCTATATCATTAAAAAATATGGTGCCTCTATTGGGGAATTTGCTGATAAACTCAATGAGGTAAGAACCAATAAACCTTATTTCCCATTTGAGACCATAGTAGAAGTATCAAGGCCATCAAGTGATGTTTTTGATGATATATTCAGTATAATTAAAAATTAATCTAATTATAATGAGTACAATTACAGGTGTTTATATGCTACTAATTTGAGATCAGAAATCAGAAATTTTTAGAAATCTACCAAACTTTCTCCAGCTTTTCCATGGTTTTGTTCATCCAGCAGATATTGTGTAGCTGTCATGGGCAATTCTTTTCAAGGATTTGTGCATTTCTCCCTATATGTGTGTATGTTTCTGTCTTTTTATAAATGAGGGATATAACTTTGAGGAAAAATGAAATGAATTTTTTTTTTTACTCTTGGTACTTTCACTGATCTTTGTTCTAAATATCATAATTGCAGCAAGAAATTGCCCAACTAGAAGAAGCGAAACAGGCTACCATCAAAGGCATCCAGGATGCGATTGATCTGGAGAAGTCCCAGCAGGCACTGGTTCAAAAGCGCCATTACCTTTTTGACGTCCAGAGGGTAAGTTTCAGAACTTTCTAAGGAGAATGAAGTTACTCATTTGTATGCATTAAAAAAAATAAATAAACTCTCTTACATGAGGAATGGCTGGAGATTGAGCATATTTTACTTAGAAAAGAGAAGATTTAGGTGGGGGTTGGCAGTACAGGCTGTTTAGACATTAAAGACCTATCAGGTGTGTAAATGTTATTACTCTAAATATTAGAAAGAGCTAAAATTATAAATCCACATAAAAGGAAAATGGTCATTAAGTTACAGCTGATTAAAGAATGGAATTCACTGTGTAAGGCACGTCACGAAGAAACACGTTTGCTGTAAGAAAATCTGATACTTACATTCCAAATTTATAAGCAGATTCAGATAGTAGTAGAGCTTTTTACCATGGTCAGAGCAGAATTAGATTCTAAAATATTGTGGTACGATGTTAACTAGATTCATTGTGGTAATCGTTTCACAGTATATACAAAGTCATTGAATGCGTGAAATTAACATAGAGGTCAATTACACTCAATTAAAAAAAAACAATTTGTAAACTAAATGTTGAAGTGCAAATAGTTTTCATCATTTCTTAATTTTGCTTCAGAATAACATTGCTATGGCCTTGGAGGTCACTTACCGGGAACGGCTGCATAGAGTGTACAAGGAGGTCAAGAGTCGCATGGACTATCACATCTCTGTGCAGAACATGATGCGTCGGAAGGAACAAGAGCACATGGTGCAGTGGGTGGAGAAGCATGTGATGCAGAGCATCTCTGCACAGCAGGTACATGGCGTTTGAAGCTTCTGGACGTGGAGTGGGGTCTCTGACAGGTGTCCGCTGGTGGCCCGGCCAGTTTTTAGAGACAATCTCTGATTGGTTTTTCTGAATGGTAGAACCTAGAATATGCTGCACCGCTACCTGGGTGGCTCCCGCCTCCTCCTTTAGAATTTGGCTAAAAGGCCCCTTAGCTCAGCTCAGAACAGTAGATTGTTCAGAACACTGGGTGTTGCAGACTGTGTTCAAGTTCATCATTTGGGAAACATTAACCAACACATTTAATTTCTCTATAAAACAGGCTGGACAAGGCTGTTTCTGAGCCCCTTCCATTTCCTAATTTCATGATTTTCATTCTATTCCTCTTTCCCAATACCTGATTTATTGGTCTTGAACAGAAATTTACCTATATTTGATTTCCTTTTTAAAAATTATGTTCTTTATTTACTTATGACATGATTTCTTCTTTCCCAGATATATAGTGTTATATTAATGAATTGTTTTTTTTAATAAACTTTTATGTAAAAATAACATATCTTTAAAAGCTGGAAAATGTAAAAAAAAAATGCAGCAAGTAAAAGAAGTTATTTTCATTCTTAATTCAGTATTGCTAATGTTTGCTCTTTTCAAGCAGCTAGCAGCTGTATAGCTCACACCAATGGCATGTGGTTTCAGGAGTAACTGGCTTCAAACTTGACAAGGATTTCACTTATAAAAGCTATGAGCTAGGGGATTTTTTTAAAAATAAATTGTTTCTTCCCTGTGTAAATAAGTAAATAATTCCTATTAGTCTATTATATTAAGTCAGTAATACAACCAAAGATTGTGTAAGAATCTCAAGGCTTTGTATGAGATAAGAATTATGTGTTTATATCTTTCCGTGATTTGGAAAGATCTAACCAGATTTCTCTTTCCTTATCACAGGAAAAGGAGACAATTGCCAAGTGCATTTCAGATCTAAAGCTGCTTGCAAAGAAAGCTCAAGCAGAGCCGGTTATGTAAATGCATCTATCCTGACTGAGAGAAGGCTAGAAACACTTGAGTGACTGACTGGAGACTAGGCTGTGACAGAGGCTTTCTATGTCGCCATCTGCTGGAGTTACAGTTTACACTACTTAAAATGAAAAGCGCGAGTTTCATCTAGTGAGAGAATTAAAACTATATTGGCCAGTAAGATGTTTATTGTCCTTCTTGCTGTGTATTTTGAGTTCTATAATCACTTTTGAATCAGCAGTTTCCTTTTACTACAGTTTTGAACCCGACTAAAGATTACCAAGTTATAATTTAAATTTGTAATTAAATTTGAAACAATAAATGACAGTTGAAACAAGGCTTTTTTCAAATTGCATAATCTTCTGAAATACTATTTCAACATTTGCCATATGGATAAAAATTAAAGATGTCATTGAAATGATATTCTTGTTTATAAGACCATTATTATTGGTAAGCTGCTTCTGGCTAACTGACAGGTATGGACAATTTAAGGGTTTTTAAAATAATGAAAGGGACTATTGAACATCAAGCCATTCCATTTACTTTGTATTAATTTTAGTAATATATCAATGGAAAATATTATCAACTCAATGTGTCATAAAATTGCTTTTAAGAATCCAGTAGATAGCCCTAGCTGGTTTGACTCACTGTATAGAGTGTTGGCCTATGGACCAAAGGATCCCGGGTTCTCTTACTGTCAAGGGCACACACCCATTTGCAGACTTCTCCTGGGCGTGGGCCCTGGTCAGGGGATGTGTTTCTGTCTGTCTTTTCCTCTTTCACTCCCTAAAAATCAATGGAAAAATATCTTCGGGTGAGGGTTAACAAAAACAAAAAAGAATCCAACAGATAAAGTTCTGCACTTCCATAGGTTTGTCTGCATTTCTTTCATGTTTACACGTTTTACTTGTACACAAATGGGCAACTTACATAATAGGAAATATTTGGAAATTTGTATCCTATGAGTACTATTTTCTTGACTTTCTGTGATTTTAACTTAGTAAAATTGGTCCAATATTTATTGATGGCTAATATATTCATTTACTCTAGAAATCAGATTGTATAAGGAATTTGACTTGATGCTGTCAGTGAGCTGGTTAAAGCAGTCCCTCTCTTTGTTTCTAATGAAGGAGCTTGAAGTTCACAGAACAGCCAGTTAAGAAGGGATAATGGATATAAAGTGGGAGAGGGTAGGAATGAGTGAAAATCACAAGTACACACTGACATCATCAGTTTTATTACCTCTGACCTTGATGGTAAGATTGTCCTACAAAACCCTAGGCCCTTCATCACACATACGTAGTGCGAAGGTTGGAGAAGCTGAAGGATGATCCAGAGAAAGATTGGGAAGTTGCAGACCTGGCTGCAACGGAACTGGTGGACCAACAGATGACAACATACATGGGCTGCAAAATAGTCGCCTCACATCCGCCCTCTAAACTTGCTCAAGAATCTCTTGCAGCTCACTCTCACTAGAATATTCAAGGAAGAGAATTCTGAAAAGTATAGTTCAGTCTAACCAAATCGATGTTATGAACCACCATATGTTAACTATCCTGCCAAATGTTAACCGAATGAGTAAAACTTGAAGCAAAAATTCTGGTCCTTAGAAGTCAATGAAAGCATCTAGTAAAACATGGAGAACAGAAAAGCCACAGGTTGGAAAAGAAATGGAGTCTGGCTGGCATTGAGAGGAAGTTAGCCAAGGAAGTTGGCATTGGAATCCAGGAAGGTGGAGCAGCATCTGAGTGTAGAGAAGCCCTGGAGGAGAGTAGCATTTTTTAAACTCAAGAAGTTAAAGAGTAAAACATAAGTAAGGAATTATATTCCAGTCCCTAAATTCTATGCTTGGAAGTTAGACTTTGTTCTGAAGACGGGAAGCCAATGAAAAAGGTCTAAAGCAGAGAAATGATGATTAGATTCTTGTTTCAGAACAATCGGTAGCAACAAGAAGGTGGTTTGGAGATAGGATGCTCGCTCATTCTAACTAAAGGGCATTGAAGACCTTAACAAAAGGCCTTCGCAGTGTGGATGGGAAGAAAGGAGTTATACTAGAGGCAACATTAGTAGGACTTGTGCAGGGAGACTATGGAAGAAGGAGTGATGAGTTAGTTTTCTCGCTTGAGAGAAGAAAAGGAGGCACTGTTTACTGTGATTTGGAATAGGAGGATGTCTCTTGGTCTAGGTCAGTGGTCGACAAACCGCGACTTGCGAGCCACATGCGGCTCTTTGGCCCCTTGAGTGTGGTAAAGCCACTTCTTCAAAATAGACTCGCCCAGGCCAAAAACTGACTTCTGCACATGGGTCATGAAGTTTCAGTCGCACTGTACATGTGCGCCCACACGTTGTATTTTGTGGAAGAGCCACACTCAAGGGGCCAAAGAGCTGCATGTGGCTTGCGAGCTGCGGTTTGCTGACCACTGGAATAGTGAAACTCCAACTCCCCCCTCAGGTTTGGCTTGTGTCTCTCCAGGAAGCCCACCCTGGTTCCTGTGTCACAGGCACACAGCCTGAGGGGTCTGCTCCTTCACAGCCATGGGGTTGCTACCCTTTGGTCCCAGCCTCCTACTCAGAGTTCCATGAAGGAGGAAGGCCGTTTTTTGCTCACCGCGGTATCCTCAGAACTTACGCTCATCCATGGCACACACAATTGTTCACTGTGGCGTGGGTGAAGACATGAATTCTCTTAGCCACTGAGATTCAAAAACTTGGCATCATCATTGACTAAGGTGACCAGACGTCCTGCTTTTTAACAATTTGTCCCGCGTCCCGCGGCGTTTTAAAAAAAGTATTCACTGCGGGACTCGGGACAAATTGTTAAAAATCGGGACGTCTGGTCACCCTATCATTGACTCATCCTGCTGTTTCATTCCCGGAACCATGTCCCACGTCTTAGAACTTCCAACCTTCAAGCAGGTTTCCTGGGGCTTCCTCCCTGTTCCTGCTGCTGGTGCCTCTATTAAATACCTAAAATGCTGGCTTTTGCCCTCCTCTCTTCCTCTTCCCACACCTCATCTTGTGTGATGTAGAACCCTCTTTAACGGCCATGTTTATTGTGTTCCAATTAAAAAATCGTTTGTGGCTCCTTATTAACAACATTTATTGCTTGGATTGAGAGGCCTTTACGATTTGGCTGAAGTACATCTTTGGAACGATTTTTTACTTCCCACCTCTTACAAATGCCCCACCCTTCCCCCTTGCTGATATCTCAGAAATCCATCTTGGGGCTGAGGCACTCCTCACTCACACTGTTTCTCCTCCCTCTGTCCAAACCCCACCCTTGCGTCAAGCCCAGCCCCAGGCGTGAGCATATAGCCTACCCGTGGTCGCAAACTCATTAGTCCACAGAGCCAAATATCAACAGTATGTACAACGATTGAAATTTCTTTTGAGAGCCAAATTTTTTAAACTTCTAATGCCACTTCTTCAAAATAAATGTATTTTGTGGAAGAGCCACACCCAAGGGGCCAAAGAGCCGCATGTGGCTCACGAGCCGCAGTTTGCTGACCTGTGGGCCTAGCCCTAGTCTGACTCCCAGCTCTGCTAGCTCCTCCCTCATTGAGTTCCCCTGTTCTCCCAGGCCTCGCTGCCTGGCCACCTCTGTCCTGTCCTACGGTTCTCACCGTACGTGCCTGCACCTGCTCCTTCCGGTCACCCGTGTTCTCTAAAGACGTCCTCTCATTCACTCGTGAGCATGGCATCCTGCTGCTTCTCTTCATGGCCTTTAAGGCAACCCAGGATGATCCCTTCGCTCATTTAGCACATCTTTCCAATTAGATGGTAGCGCCAACAGGAACCTCTCTGTCTTGCTCTCAGAATTACCCACCACACCCAGCCCACTGTACGACCCATCGTAATTATTTACTGAGTATATTTATTGATGCTGTTTTATGAATAGACGTTTATAAATGATTTGCCTTCTCTTTCAAGGGCTCTCCATGCTCTTAACACACAGTCTGCACAGCGGGCACTTAACTCTAACATGACTGTCCAGTGTCTTTTATTGCTTAGAATAAATGACACAGTGAGATGCTTGATGACAGTGATCATGTCATAACTGCTGTGACCCCCATAGTATCCGCTGTGTGGTTGTTCCAAGTGTCCGTAATTAGAAATAAAGTCTTATCCCTTGTGCTCGAACATTCATGTGTCCAAAGATACGAAAGTTTTCTGCTTATGGGATTAAAAAAAATTCAGTGTTGGCCTCAAAGAGGAAGTCTGCCCTCAAGTTTAGTTGATTGACAGTGGCAGCAATTATTTCGTCATTTCTAAAAAAACAAGAGTAGCCACGGAAGCAAAAGTTCAGTTTTAGACGGGGCATTTCATGACTGGACTTTTCAAGGTAAGTGTCTTTATCCCACGTTTTTAATCTAACACAGAATAATTGCTCTCCAAAGAAAAATGTCCTCTCATTGGTAATGGTTTCTATCATTTCTTTTTCTTTACAACTTTATTTGGTAGGGGGGGAAGGGTTATATTTGAATGCCTGTGTTGAGTTGGTTAATTTAATGGCAATCTGGAAGATTCTCTCTGGTGCCTGACAAAACGTGAAAGGGTATGTATGGCATCGTTTCTATTTTAATTTATGCTTTTGTGACTGTGTGAGTGTTTTTAAAGGGACATGTGTTTCTTTTCTCAACCTGGATCTGTAAGTGGCTATGGCCCTGTGGTTCTGTGGGATGATTGGGTCTTTCAGGGTTGGATGACTCAACTTTTTTTTTTTTTAAATATATTTTATTGATTTTGTACAGAGAGGAAGGGAGAGAGATAGAGAGAAACAATCGATGAGAGAGAGTCATTGATCAGCTGCCTCTTGCACACCCCCTACTGGGGATCTGCCCGCAACCAAGGTACATGCCCTTGACCGGAATCGAACCTGGGACCCTATCCATGCTCTATCCATTGAGCCAAACCGGTCCCGGCGTATGACTCAACTTTTTGTCCAGGTGGTAACGTTTCTTTGGGAGAGTTGCAGATTCAGAGGCACTGATGTAAAGGTTAAGATTATACAGATCCCTAGCTGGCTTGGCTCAGTGGATAGGGCGTCAGCCTGTGGACTGAAGGCCCAGGTTAGATTCCAGCCTAGGACACATGCCTGGGTTGTGGGCTTGATCTCCAGTAGGGGGCATACAGGAGGCAGCCAACCAATGATTCTCATCATTGATGTTTCTATCTCTTTCTACTTCTCCCTTCCTCTCTGAAATCAATTATACACACACACGCACACACACAGAAATCTACCATGCTCTTCTATTTCACCTCCCAGGGGTAAGGTCTAGTATAAGTTAATAGGATTAGTCCCTACTCCATTTATTTAGCACAAACATATATTTCAATATATTTAAAATGCTATCTAAATATTTTATGGTGCTTGACAAAGAGGATCATTGCCTTTTGAGTGAAAACAGGAACAGAAAAAGTGCTGGGAAGCTAGTTTCCACTGCTGATTCTGCTGTTTATGGTGAGCGTCCGGTTCTCCCAGGTCACACTTCTCTCACCCGCTTCCTCTGTGGCCTTTCTCACTGTCCCACACGCATGATCTGAAAACATCTGGTCAGATTGTGAGGTACTTCATAGAAGGTTGCTGTTGCTACTGGTCCCTGGCAGTGAGGTCCTGCTTCCAAACCTCCCTGATGCCACAGAACTTGGAGGATTCAGTTTTGAGAGCTGAACAAATAACTAGTGGCATTTGTTGTCTAAATAAATTACCTTTAAAACACAATAGATACAGCAAAGCCAAAAATTCTTAGAATGGGTTTCCTTAAATATGAAATGAAAGTGTGGCCTCCTAGAACTGTTTTATTTTAAAATAATAACTTGTAAATAATAAACAGGGAACTGGTTAAACAAGCCATAATACACAGCTGTAACAGAAAAATCTATCACCATGAAAAATATTGAGAAAGTTTTTAGTGGAATGGGAGAATGTCTATAATAAAAAGCTTTGTGTGTTTTTTTAATGGATATATGAAGATATATCTCAACTAGCCTTTTAAAACATGCATGGCAAACACTCTGATTTCACTTATATGTGGAATCTTTAAAAATCAAACTCATCGACAGAATAGATGCCAGAGACAGAAGAGGGCGTGGGAGGTGTTGAAAATTGGTGAAGATAGTCAAAGGTATAGACTTTCAGTTACAAATAAGTCCTGGAAACAGCATGGTGATTCTCCTAAATAATAAAAGGCTAATATGCAAATCGACCAAATAGTGGAACGACCAGTCACTATGACGCACACTGACCACCAGGGGGCAGACACTCAATGCAGGAGCCGGGTTCACGCAAAGCTAAGGATGTCCAGCGCCGTCAGTATGACACTCCCTGAGGGCTCCCAGACTGTGAGGGGGCACAGACCAGGCTGAGGGACCACCCCCACTGTCCCAAGGGCACAAATCTTGTGCACCCTACCTCTAGTAGTTAATAATACTGTATTGCACATTCTAAAATTGCTAAGAGAGTAGATCTTAAACATTTTTATCATAAAAAAAAGTGTAACTGTGAGATGATGGATGTTAACTAAACTCATTTGATATGTATATCAAAACATTAATTGGTATACCTTAAACTAATACAATGTGATATTTCAATTATATCTCAATAAAACGGGGGTGGGGTAAGCGAAAAACTAAAAATATTTAGAATTCGTGGAATTACAAAAAAAAGGAAATACCCTAAAATATTAAACTATGGGAAGTGGTGGTTTAGATGACTTGACTTCTGCTTTTTGGTGCTTTATACTTTTTGGTACAAATACATAAAAAAAAAAAAAAATAGAGGGAAATATAGAAAGCTTGATATATAACAAATAGGACCATAACCTAGGTGAGAATGTTTTCACTCTAAAAGACAATATGGAAACAGAACAGAAGAGTCTGATGGAACCTAGCGGAAGGACATCCCGCAACAAAAATTTGTAAACGTTCACTCCCTACTGCCATGGGAGAGGGAGGCAGACGCATCAGACCTAGATGATACTCAGTTCAAAATATCCTTTCATCTCCCATCCTTATTTCAATTCCATGCTCACCAAGCAAAATCAAGTTTTTCATTGGCTTTCTTATATGTTCTGGTTGCTACTCGTTATACCAACACGTTCCTTATGTCATTTCAGTTTATACATCAGTCTCTGAGTTGGTTCGTGGAAGTTCTTGTGTAGTCAATTCTAGGTGCCCTGATAAGATCAAACTCCTGGACCTGCAGAGCTGAGGACTGACTGCTGAGCTGTGGCAACCACACCACATAAAGTCTGTGACCACCGACCTCACTGGAACACTCGTCATGACTTGCCTCTCCTTGTTACTGCTCCTCTAGCGAGGTCCCGGTTGACCCGTCCACTGCCTCTCCTTCCCAGGCTTTCTCAGAGGTTCCTTCTTTATTGCGGGGGAAGACAGAATGGGAGGGGGTGCTTCCAAAGAGGATCTCAGCACTGGTAAGTTCAGGGCAGAAACCGTTACCTGCCTCTCGGCCGGGTGAGCGTGAGCTGGAATGATTGGAAAGTGCGCTGAACGGCTGTAATGGGATAACGTTTCTGAGGTTGGAGGGATCAGAATTCACCATGATGCCGTAATACCAAGGAGAGTGAACAGGGGAACCAGAGAGAACTGTCTGATCCTCTGAATTTGAGAATAGAGTGTCTCTTTGCTTGGTATTAGACCAGCTGGGTGGTTTGCGGAAATCTAGCTTACTTCCCTTACTCCCCGCCCCATTTGTGGTGTGAGGGTTGGGAAAACTCACCGTGGCTGCCTTTGGCTTCACTTCAAACAAATGAAATGGGGAAAAAAAATTATAAGGCAGTGGGTACCAAGGTAAGGTTCCCAAGGACCTTGGGAAACACTAGTTCTAGGATTCACTTTAGATACTCGACTCCCTGGCCTTGAGATTCTCTGAGGGAGACACAGGAGATGTTTATCAAAGGGATATATGGGCTTATCAAAGGACATACGCTAGGCTTTTATTTGTGTAGCTGATGGTTTTTTAAGTTCCTGTTCTAATTTCTATGTTAAAGTACTCAGGACCTAAGGCAGGATGTTCTCTCCATTTGAGGAGTTGTAGCCCCTGTCTTTATCTCCACTGGTTACTTGGATAAGTGGCAGATACATTAATCCCCTTCATGTTCTCTCATAGGCAAACAAATCCACACCACAGCAGCTCCAAAAAGTACCTCTGCACCCTGCCCTTCCGAGTAAGTGAGCATTCTCCCACCCACTTCCTCTTATACTACACTAGAGGCTCGATGCACAAAATTTGTGCACGGGGGTGGGGGAGGTATCCTCAGCCCAGCCTGCACCCTCTCCAATCTGGGATTCATAGAGGGATGTTTGACTGCCCTGTGGGATCAGGTCTAAATGGGCAGTCGGATATCCCTCTCACAATCCAGGACTGCTGGCTCCCAACTGCTCACCTGCCTGCCTTCCTGATTGCCCCTACCCACTTCTGCCTGCCAGCCTGATCACTCCCAACCACTCCCATGCCAGCCTGATTGATGTCTAACTGCTCCCCTGCCAGCCTGTTTGCCCCCAACTTTTCTTCTCTGCTGGCCTGATCACCCCTAACTGCCCTCCTCTGCAGGGTTGATCACCTCCAACTGCCCTTCCTTGCAGCCTGGTGACTCCCAACTGCCCTCCCTTGCTGGCCATCTTGTGTCCACATGGGGGCAGGATCTTTAACCACATGGGGGCAGCCATCTTGTGTGTTGGAGTGATGGTCAATCTGCATATTACTCTTTTTATTAGATAGGATAAAGGCCTGGCGCATGGGTAGGGGCCAGCTGGTTTTCCCTGAAGGGTGTCCCAGATCATGGTGGGGGTTCCCTTGGGGCATGGGGCGGCCTGGGTGAGGGGCCTGTGGTGGTTTGCAGGCCAGCCACGCCCCCTGGCAACCCAAGCAGAAGCCCTGGTATCTGGGATTTATCTTCTATAATTGAAACTTTGTAGCCTTAAGTGGAGGCCAGGGCAAGCCAGGGTTGCAGAAAGCTTGGTTTCCTCCATTGCCGGGGGGCAACTCAAGCCTCCTGCTCTCTCCAGCTTTGTGGCTGCCGCCATTTTTGTTGGGATTTATTTATCTTCTCTAACTGAAACTTTATAGCCTTGAGTGGAGGCCAGGGCCGGCCAGAGCAGTTGGGAAGCTTGCCTTCCTCCATTGCCAGAGAAACGCACACCTCCTGCTCGCTGTGTGACCATAGCCATCTTGATTGGGTTAATTTGCATACTTGCATACTTGGCTTGTGGGCAAGGCAGAAGTATGGTCAATTTGCATGTTTCTTTTTTATTAGTGTAGATATCACATCTTCTTTATTCATTTGTCTATTGGTGAACACTTAGGTTGTTTCTATATCTTGGCTATTGTAAATAATGCTGCAATGAACATAGGGGTACATGTGTCTTTATAATTAGTGTTTTGGATTCCTTCAAATTCTACATAAAAGTACATAAAGCAGTTCCATTTTTTTATTTCTTTAGGAACCTACATACTGTTTTACATAGTGACTGCACCAATTTATAACCCACCAACATTGCACGAGAGTTCCCTCTTCTCCACATCCTTGCCAACACTTATTTGTTGACTTATTGATGATAGTCATTCTGACAGGTGTGAGGTGATATCTCAATGTGGTTTTAATTTGCAATACCCTGGTGTTGAATACACTTACATATGTTTATTGGCCACCTGTATGTCCTCTTTGGAGAAATGTCTACTCAGGTCCTCTGCCCATTTTTTAACCAGTTTGTTTTCTTGGTGGTGTTTTATGAGTTGCTTATATATTCTGGATATTATTGAATCTATCATTGGCAGTAGGTTGTCTTTTTGTTTTTATTTTTTTTAAAATATATTTTATTGATTTTTTACAGAGAGGAAGGGAGAGAGATAGAGAGCTAGAAACGTCAATGAGAGAGAAACATCGACCAGCTGCCTCTTGCACACCCCCTACCGGGGATGTGCCCACAACCAATGTACATGCCCCTGACCGGAATCGAACCTGGGACCTTTCAGTCCGCAGACCGACGCTCTACCACTGAGCCAAACTGGTTTTGGCTGTTTTTATTTTTGATGGCTTCCTTCACTATGCAAAACCTTTTTAGTTTGATGTAGTCTCATTTTGTTGTTGAGATCTTTCCCTTGCCCAAAAAGAGACATCCAAAAAGGTATTACCAAGAGCAATGTCAGAGAGTTTATTGCCTATGTTTTTTTTTTAGGAGTGTTATGCAGGTTTTACTTTTTAAGTACTTAATCCATTTTTGTTTATTATTGTACGTGGTGATCCAGTTACATTCTTTTGCAAGTGTCTGTCCAGTTTTCTTAACAGTGTTTATTGAAGGGACTGTCTTTACCCAGGGACTGTCTTTACTGTATATTCTTTCCTCCTTTGTCAGAGATTAACCACAGAGGCATTGTTTGGTCTGCACTGAAAGGAGGCAGGCCAAAGATGATGTGAGGGTTTAAGAAATTTTATTACTTTCTCTCATAGCCAGCTGAGACCAGTGTGTCAGTGTCAGCCCTGAGTGGGTGGTTACGCTCTCTTATATAGGGTAGAAATATGCAGAAATAGGGTCAAGATGTGTGTGCACAAGTTGGTCAAGCAGTTGGGCAGGGGCTGGTCAAGGGAGGAGAGTAAACAAGTCAGCTAGAGGGAAGGTCTTCTTATCTTGCTTCTGCAGGCACCAGCCATCTGCTCCAAGCTATGGGGAAAGGCTTATGACAATACATATTTCAGAAAACATGTCCAAGTAAGAGAGATTAGGGGTAGTTCATCTTAACAGGCATGGGCTTATTTCTGGGTTCTCTAATCTACTCCATTGACCTATGTGTCTCTTTTGAGGCTAGTATCATGCTGTTTTAATTACTATAGCCTTGTGGTATAGTTTGATATTAGCGTGATACCTCCAACTTTGTTCTTCTTTCTCAAGATGGCTTTGGCTATTCAGGGCTTTTATGGTTACACACACATTTTAGGATTATTTGTCCTAATTATGTGAAAAATGCTGTTGATGTTTTTGTAGAGATTGCATTAAAATCTGTAGATTGCTTTAGGTAGCATGGACATTTTAACGATGCTAGTGCTTCCTGTACATGAGTACAGTATATGTAGCCTTTCATTATTTGTGTCGTCTTCAGTTGCTTGCTTTAATGTCTTATAGTTTTCAGTACAAATTTTTTGCCTCATTGGTTGAATTTATACCTAGGTATTTCATTCTTGTTGATGCAATAGTAAATAGGATTGTTTTATTAGTTTTTCTTTCTGATAGTTTGTTATTGATGTATTAAAAATGCAGCCAATTTCTGGTTATTTTGTATCCTGCTATTTACTGAGTTCATTTATTCTAATAGCTTTTGGTAGATTTTTTTTTAGGGTTCTCTCTATATAGTATCATGTCATCTGCAAATAAAAGACACTTTTACTTCTTCCCTTCCAATTCAGATGCCTTTTATTTCTTTTTCTTGTCTGATTGCTGTGGCTAGGACTTCCAATGCTATGTTAAATGAAACTGATGAAAGTGGATGTTCTCATCTTTGTTTCTGATCTTAGAGAAAAAGCTTTTAGCTCTCACTATGGAGTATGATGTTAGTTGTGGGTTTGTCATATATGGCCTTTATGATGTTAACGTATGTTCCCTCTATCCTCATTTTGCTGAGGGTATTTATCATAAATAGATTTTGGATTTTATCCAATGCTTTTTCTGCATCAATCTGATATAATTGTATGTTTTTCCCCCCCATTTTGTTTCTGTGGTATATCACATTAATAATTTGTGTATACCGAACCAGCCTTGCATTCCAGGAATAAATCCCACTTGGTCATAATGTATGACCTTTTTAATGTATTGCTGAATTCGGTTTACTAAAAATTTTTTTGAGGATGTTTACGTCTGTGTTCATGGCCTAGAGTAGTTTTCTTTTTTGGGGGGCGGGGTAGTGTCTCTGTCTGGTTTTGGTACTAGAGTAATGGTGGTCTTATGAGTTTGGGAGCTTTTTCTCCTTCAGTTTTTGGAATAGATTTACAACTATGAATATTTTTTTAGAGGGAAACGGAGTTCACAGCTTTCGTTGAGGCCTCAAATGGATCTGAAACCCGAAACCAAAAAGTTGAAAAGCAGTAGGAGGTGTGAAAGCTGTTTTAGAGGAAAAGGTTACACTCTGATCTTTAGGAAAGGCCTTCAAAAAGCCCAGAAGGTCATCTGTTCCCTCTTGTTTTGCCACAACAGCAAAGAACTTCATCTGGCCTTAGCCTTTCTTGCTGGGAGTCTACTGACATTGCTGCTGATGGCCCTTGTCTTCCTCATCGCAAAGAGCTACAGAAAATGTGAGTGGCCTCCGAGAGATGGGGCAGCGATTCTCTCTCTGCTGTTGAGAATAGAGTTAGCCTGGAATGGCTCCTGGAAAGAAGGGGATAAAACCTGCTCAGCCCACCTTCTCTGCAGACCACAGATTTGAATTCCTCCACTTCCCAGATGCCCTCCAGCCCCTCCACCTTTCCCACCTGCACCGCCTCCCTCCCAGCCCACCCCTTCAGCTAAGACGGAAGGGAGAGGCTTTTAAGGGCCTCCAGATCCCATTGGTGAGATGTGTTCCTTTCTTTCCTGGCCCTTATGGCAGATCACCCAAGTCCCCGAGCTCTGGATCCTCACTCAGATTCTCTTGCCAAGGTAAGATGGCCACGCTGTTTCCATGGCACTGGAGACCTGCTGCCATTTAATTCCCCTCTATGCTCTATGCTTCTCCGCTAAACAGTAGCATTGCTTTCTGGATGCTGGGCAGTGATGCTTTGAAGGTTTCTTCTGGTCGCTGGGTCTTCTCTTGACCGAAGCTTTCTAGTTGCTTCTGAAGAGACACATATCTTGAAATTGAACTAGCTCATTCCTCCTCCTTCTTCCTCTGTAGCTGTCATCCACCCAGGAGGCCCTCAGAACCTCAAAAGGAAAGAGAGACGACTTGATTGCAAACCCTTCTTCAGACTCGAACTCCGTTATCTATGCTCAGATTAAAGGGGCAAACTTTCCCTGAGTTTCCAATGAGGCTTGGATCCGGTTCCTCTCACGTCAGCTGCATCTTCATACATGGCTTTTCCTTTGTAGAAGATGTGGACCACAGTCTGGGTGAGACTGCAGATGGAGTTGTTTGGGTGTGATCTGGCAACCTTAGCCATCAGTTTTGTGACCAGGGTCAGTCTTTTTCCTGGACTAACAAAATGGAAGGCCCCTGAGGGCCGAGACTGTCTCTCTTTGTCCTCTTCCAGTGTGCGCTACAGGCTCAGTGCACCAAGAGTGCTCACTCGGTGTCATCGATCAACTTGGGAAAAGGCAACCAATCTAACAATCCATCAAGAATTACAAATAAAAGCAAACCCTCTGTGATGTTGGCAATTCTTCATCATGTGACCCTGTTAACTCCAGATACCAGGGCCAAAAGATCTCCAAGTGATGTTAAAGGAAAAGGCATGCAGTTGAACAGATTTCTACATATTCTTGATTCATGTAGAAAATACCTGTGTGTGTGTGTGTGTGTGTGTGTGTGTGTGTGTGTGTGTCTGTGTGTGGTGCATACATGCGTGCACACCTGTGTTTGTATCCTAGATAAAGAGTATTCCAAAAAATGTATACACATTTTAATAGCTGATAGCTCAATTTTGAAAATGAAATGTATTTTAATGAACACTGCCTTTATAATTATACAGTGTGTATATACATTTTTTGGAACATCTGATATTTAATTTGTTTCCAGAAGGAAACACTATTAACTGGTCTTAGTCATTACCCCTAATCACTTGGTATCTGAGGGACTGAGGGGTGGCATGGAAGGACATAGGCTTTCTCTTAAATGCCTTTTGTAACTTTTTAAAAAACATGTTTTTATTGAATTCAGAGAGGAAGGGAGAGAGAGAGAAACATCAATGATGAGAGAGATCATTGATTGGCTGCCTTCTGCATGCCCCCTACTGGGGAGGGCACCACAACCCGGACATGTGTCCTTAACTGGAATTGAACCCAGGACCCTTCAGTCTGCAGGCTGAAGCTCTATCCACTGAGCCAAACCAGGTAGGGCCTTTTGTAACTTTTAACGTTCTTTCTTTACCTGTTGCGCATCTTCAGGGGCCTGATATCTAGTGCTCATTTCCCCATCAGAACTCTGAACCAACTGAGAGAAGAGGACTCGGTAGACAGAGAACAAAGTGCCATCTTTATTACAGAGTTCACGCTGGAGAGGACAGTGTGTCCTGGAGCTGCAGACAGTGGGCTTCAGACCAGTGAGCCCCATGGGGATAGAACTGCACCGAGGCAGGTCCCCTGCCCACCCAAACCGGCGCCCACTATCCCCATGCGCTTCAGAACAGGGCGCATGCTCTTTGTAAGCTACACCAAAGATTGAAAAAGAAAGAGGAAGCACAGAGTAGGTTCGCCCAGTTCTGCCCATCTCCCACTTCACATAGGTCACTGTACCTCCAAAGGGCATCACTAAGGACTGTCACCCCAATGAGGCTCAGTGCACAGGGAAGGAAGCAAGAGTGTGTGTATGTGTGTGTGGGGGGAGCCTCTTTCTCAAACCTCTTTTAAAAATATATTAAATAATGTTAAAGTTCGTAGAACTGACATAATCTACCCAAGGTCTCCAGCCAGCGTGTGGTAGAACAAAATCGAAACCAGATCCTCCGACTTCTGATTCTTGCATCTGGCCTGCACTGCCTGCTGCCCCAGCACAAATAGGGACAGAGAAATCAGACAGGTGAGGAGCAGGCCACACGGGCAGGAGAGCGTGGTTATTTTGAGACAGAGCAGCTGCTCCTGACAGCTGGCTTTTTTTTTTTTTTTTTTTTTTTTAATATATTTTATTGATTTTTTTACAGAGAGGATGGGAGAGGGAGAGAGAGTTAGAAACATCAACCAGCTGCCTCCAGCACACCCCCTACTGGGGATGTGCCCATAACCAAGGCACATGCCCTTAACCGGAATCGAACCTGGGACCTTTCAGTCCGCAGGCCGACGCTCTATCCACTGAGCCAAACTGGTTTCGGCTGACAGCTGGCTTTTGAGGAGAAAATGGAATTGGGGTTTGATCGAGGGGGCTACCAGGTCCAGGAGAAAGACATGTTAGGGATGCAGGCTTACGAAAAGGCCTTGGCACAGCAGAGCAGGCAGCCCCATGAGGGCAGCAGAGCACCACCAGTTTCCCCCTTACTTCCCCCTGTCGCAAGGAGGCCTCATTCATTTTCTTTATTTTTTTCTTTTAAGATTAACTTTTTCTCTTTAAAAAGTTTTTTTCTTTTAATATATTTTATTGATTTTTCACAGAGAGGAAGAGAGAGGGATAGAGAGTTAGAAACATTGATGAGAGAAACATCGGTCAGCTGCCTCCTACACACCCCCCACTGGGGATGTGCCCGCAACCAAGGTACATGCCCTTGACTGGAATCGAACCTGGGACCCTTCAGACTGCAGGCTGACACTCTATCCACTGAGCCAAACAGGTTTCGGCAAAAAAAAATTATATATATATATATATATATATATATATATATATATATATTTTTTTTTTTTTTTTTTTAATTCCAGAGGAAGAGAGAGAGAGAGAAACATCAATGATGAGAGAGAATCATTGAATGGCTTCCTCCTGTGCACTGGGGAGCAAGCCCACAACCAGGGCATATGCCTGACCAGGAATCGAACTGTGACCTCCTGGTTCATAGGTTGATGCTCAACCACTGAGCCACACTGGTTGAGCCTCACTTATTTTCAGAGATTCCCAAACTATAGAATAACATCAAACATCCTACCCACCCCTACGCTAGAAGCCATGTCTGCTTCTCGGTTCAAGCCAGTTCCTTAGCAACAGCTGGGAGCCAGCTCCTTAGCCACGTGCATATGAACTCTCAGATTCATTGTTTTCCCTCTGTTTGCATGAAGCTTCCCATTTTGAACAGCAGAGCTCTGTTTTCAAAGTCTGGTTCCTGTCTCCCTGTCATGAAGAGTGGTGTGCAGCTAGCCTTGCTGGAGAGCGAGATGAGTGAGTGAATGACCATTGATTGGGAATCTGCAGGTGAGGAGAGAAACGAGGCCCTGGATCCTGGAAGCAGACAAGCCCTCAGGGAGGTAGTTTCCCACACAGGAAAGAGCGACTCTCCCAAGACACCCAGCGTGGCTTCGTCTTTCGGGGAAGGTGGCTGACTGCTCTCTTGCCTGGTGTCGTAGGAGGTTCTAACCGAGCCTGGACTGGGTCGCTCTTTGTAGTGGCTCCTCCAGTGAGTTGGGTGCATGGCCACAGGGGAGGGGTTGGGCTGAGGGATAAGGCAGCACTTTGATGTTTGATCTAAGATTCTAGAAGGTGTGCGGCTGAGGGATAAGGCAGCACTTTGATGTTTGATCTAAGATTCTAGAAGGAAGGGGGATTGGCTGTATGGAAACACGGAAGATGCAGGAATGGGGTGATGCCCATATGCCCTCCCCTTTTTTCAGGCTGTTGGCTGGCTTCGAGTTCCCTCCCTGTGGAGAGAGGGCTTCTTTAGGATGGATGGGGAAGGAGCTGTGTTCATCGGGGGCTTTGTGAGAGCCTGGACCTGAACCTGCGGCCTGTGTGCAGAATCGAGCCAACCTTCCTGTCCTAGCCCTGCTCAGGCCACAGGGCCGCTTGAGTATCCTGACCACTGAGCCTGGTCAGCACCCTATTGGAGGAGACCAGAAGAGCAGGGTCTTTATGAGGACAGCAGAAGCAGTATGGGGAGACCCTGGGAACTCCCTGAAATAGCAAGAGAAACACTACATGGGGAAAGAGGGTGCAGACATGAGGTGGGAGCTAAGAGAGGTGGCTGCAGACATGCTGGTGGGAGCTAATTTGGTTATTCGGGTGTTAATGACAATATAATCTCACTTGCACCTACAGCAGCTGATGCCTCTGTCTTGACTTGTGTTCCTGATTTGAATGAATATCTCATTTAAAGCTTTTGCATTTTGGTTTCTCATTGACCAAAACCAGCATCCATTCAGTCTTCAAAGAGCAATTTTTCACCAAGAGAATCTGAAAACCAAGGATCTAGCCTATATCCTTTTCTTTGGGTAGGAGAGCAGGTAATATTAATTCAGGAATTAATTGGAATATTATACTTTTCTTATTTTATTTTTTAATTTAATTTAATTTATTTTCTATTTTATTGATTTTTTTACAGAGAGAAAGGAAGAGGGATAGAGAGCTAGAAACGTTGATGAGAAACATCAACCAGCTGCCTCTTGCACAACCCCTACCGGGGATGTGCCCTTGATCAGAATCGAACCCGGGACCCTTCAGTCCGCAGGCCGACGCTCTATCCACTGAGCTAAACCAGTTTCAGCTGGAATATTATACTTTAAAAGAAACTTCCAGAAATATTTTCCCCATGACATCCCAGGAGAAGTTAGTCATACTTTGGAGGACTTTCAACACTGGTTAGAAATTTATTGGCTCACAAATAAAATACAAGTAATCTGGGCCCCTGACTATAAGTTCTGCCCCTCCTCTTTGCTTCCAGCCGGCTCAATGCATGAGAACCACGATCTTGAGGTGTCTTCTGACTTGCCTTGCGCAGGCATGGCCACTGTTCTTACCTAGCTGTAGATGTGGCTGGTTGTCATGGTGATTCTACTGGAGCATCACTTGGCTTAGGAACTAAATAAATCTTCAGTCACATCTGTCCAGTTGGAGCCAGTTTCTTTGGAGTCTGGACACACGAGGGGGGCTTCAGAGAGTAGTTTACTTTGAGGGAAACAGAAGGAAAAAGGGAGCTGAGATCTACTGCCTGCCCAGGCCGAGTGTCTCTTGAGCCAAAGTTACCAGCTCTCCCAGGAGGGCTTCCTGGGGCCGGAACAGCGCAGTTTGTTTTCAGGGCTGAAACCAGCTGGCTATTAACTTGGAAAGGAAAGGTGGGCAGGTCCACATAGCCCGCCCCGCATGGAGCCCCTGCTCTCTGGTTAGGAACGGGGAGCCCTAAAGACTGGGTAGTTGTGGGGCACGGGGCTCAGGCGGAAGAGCCAAGGAGGGAGCCTACCAGAGGTGTGGCGGACGCAGAAGCAGCTTGCCTGGTTTTCTGGCTTCGAGCTAGGCCTTTACCTGTAATCGCCCGAAGGCAGGAGGCTTCAAGGACCTCGGACTAGGGTTGAGGCTGGTGGTCCCATCCTCTTCCACTCCTGACCCTTCTCAAGATGACCTTTCTATGCCCCCTCCGCCCTGGGGGTTCCCTTTGACAGGAGGTGTGGCTTCTAGTCCCTCCAGAGAGAATGGAATGTTTCAAGAGGAAGGCTGCCTCCCAAAGCTTGGTGCTGGGCAGGGAGGTGGCCCCTCGTCATGGCAGCTGTGCTGTGGTTGTCTCCGGGCCTCCCCCCTCCTGGTCCACACACACCTCCGCTTACGAGGGGACAGCGCCGTCTCTGTCACATCTCATGATGCCTTTGCCACCATGAAGCAGGACCTCCCCGAGCCCCTGGCCGGCTGCATTGGCTTCCAGGGGTCCAGGCCATAAGAAGAGGTCACGTTGACCCATTTGAAAGCTGCTCCCCTTTTCTTTCCCCTACACTGCCCACCGCCCCCCTCCCAACCACTGCTTACTTCTGCTTCTTTGACTCCTCCTCCTTCTGAACAAGTGAGTCGTTAGAGAAACGATCCCCACCCCTGTGATCAGTACGCAGGTGATGAGAATGGACATCCTGGAAGGAACCACAGACACTTTTATGTTCCTTGGAAGAGACCACGTTTTGACTCTCTGCTCAGGATCCCCTTGTCTGAGATCAGTCCCCCCCGCCCCCCCCCCCCCCCCCCCCGCCCTGTTCCTGCCCCGGCCAGTTCTCCAGCAGCTCCTGCCAAGTGTGTATATGCCTTCCGAGGGGCCGCCACCCTCCAGGCCGCACTTGATCACACCCAGGGCGGGTGTGTGTCCGCGCTGGGCTGAGTCCCTTCCTCAGAAACCAACCTGAGACCCAGAGGAGAAGGATCCAGTCTCAGACTAACTAGGCCTTTGAAGGGGAGACAAGAACTCAGGGGCTAGACATGGATATCTTCTCCCAGGGCAAAATGAAGAACAGGGAGTAGGACAGGGGGAAGGCAAACACACACGAGACCAGCCACTGGGAGACAGAGATAAAGTTTCCGCTGACTGAGGGCAGCCGCGTCCTGCCCTTGCACTTGTGAGACACCGCTCTCTCCTCCTTTCAAATGAAAACAGGTTGCGGCATCTTGTGACCAAGAGCTCTAAACTGTATCCTTTGGGAAGGAACCATATGGTCACGTTGGGGAGACCTCGTTGAGGTGGAGAAACCGTGCCGCTGAAAGTGGCGGATGTGAGTCCGTGGTCACGTCTGCTCACCAGTAGTGATCTGCCTTGTACACGAGTTTGGAAGCCCTGCAGCTTCTGTTCGCGTTCCTTGGCGCATCTGCATCAGAAAGAAAGGATTTGCTAAGAGCCAAGCAAGGCCCGTTCCCAGGCCCACCCTTTGCCTCTGCATCTCCGCCTGGCATTCCTTCAATCTCCACTGCGTGCGTGATGGCTGGTCAGGCAGACGCACCACGCACCGTGGCATGACAGGTACCCTGCAGGGAGTGAGGTCGAGGGAACGAGACACCCCACTCTGCTCGCTGAGCCACCGCTGTAGGGGCACCCCCACATGGACCCCTGGCATGCCCCTACCCTTCATGGACCAAAAGTCACTGGTGTGGGCTCCTCTGGAGTCAGTCACGACCAGCTCGGTGAAGTCCATGTCATCCCGGGCAAAGTCCCGCTGGATGCCGCACCAGTACCAGCCCGCGTCCTCTTTGGTTAGGCAGGACACGGTGACAATGAGCTGCTCCCCCGTGTCCCTCAGGGCCACGCGGCCGGTGCTGTTGGGGGTGAAGGCGATGATGCTGCAGTAGTCTCGGTAGTAGCCTCGGCACCAGTACTTGAGGTGGTCCTTGTAGTGGGCGGCGTAGCTGCAGACGGCAGACACCGTGTCCAGCACAGAGCACTCCTTGAGCTTTTTGTCCATGACCATGGCTTCTGTAAAAAAAACCAAAAAAACAACAACACAGAGACAGGAGGGGTAAGGGGGGGACCAACAATGATGGGGACACTTGGTTCAGAGTGGTGGACACACAATACAGTGTACAGATGATATAGAGTTATGTAGTTCATAACTACATAATGTTATGAACTAATTCACGCCAATAAACTCAATAAAAAACATGACACACACACACACACACACGCACACACGCACGTATGTACAAAAACACCAGTGTTCTTTTAACGGGTTGTAGCTTCTGTCCTCCTTGAGGAACATGAATGAAAACATTGGAGGCTGATATTTGCCTGTTGGGGGTTGGCAACTTTTCGGGGCTGAGTAGTGTGACCCCTAAAACTCATACATTGAAGTGCTGCCCCCCCCCCCCCCCCCGATCCCTCAGAATGTGACTGTGTTTGGAGGCAGGACCTTTAAGCGGGCAGTTACATTGAAATGGGGCTGTTGGAACTGGCCCTTGACCAACATGACTGCTGTCCTTAAAAAAGGAGATGAGGACACACGATGGAGGGAACGACCGTGTGAGGATACAGCAAGAAGGCGGCCCTCCAACTCCCCTCCTCCCCCATCCCCCGTCTGCAAGGACTGAGGAGGCCTCTCACCATTGCTTGGCGGGAGGCTTGAAGAGCCTGAGGCTTACCGTTCACAGATCCTCTGCCCTCAGCCACGCTCCCCCACAGTCCACCCCGGACCCTCAAGAAGAAAATGAGAAGGTTTGGGGGCTTCTGTTGACTGTATGGGGCGGTTCTTAGAGACCAAGAACTTTTATTTCCTCCCTACAAGGCCAGCACGAGCACCTCTGTCATCTGAGAATATTGCATAACGAGGAAGTCGTGCACGCCACGTCCAGCTTGACCGTGGCTGGGGAAGTGTCCAGCCAAGGAGAAGAGGTGGGGGCAGCAGCCCATCTGCGTGAGCCTCCAGATGTGTGCTGGGATCCCCTCAAACACCAGCTCCAGCGTGGCTCACGGTGAGCGGGGACTGGCCTGCAAGGCAGGCTCGTGCCCTTGGTACCAATGGATAGCATTTGGTATTTTGTTCTCATATCCACCTCACAAGGAAGATCATGTGATGCTCAGTTCACAGGAAGAGGCGCTGACCCAAGAGACCCTAGCAACTCTCAAAGGTCACGACAGAGCCAGGGCCAGCCCAGTCCTCCCAGTCTCATCTTTGGCTCAGTGGTAGAGCGTCGGTTTGAGGACTGAAAGGTCCCAGGTTCAATTCTGGTCAAGGGCATGTACATTGGTTGTGGGCACATCCCCGATAGGGGGTGTGCAAGAGGCAGCTAGTCGATGTTTCTCTCTCATTGACGTTTCTATCTCTCTATCTCTCTCCCTTCCTCTCTGTAAAAAAAATAAATAAATAAATAAAAAAGAGAATGGGCAGAAAGGGAAACATCTTACTCTCGTATATCTGCAGAAACGTTTTTTGAAGGGGATACGGGGGAAGGGAAGAGGAACTTAAACTGAAAGAGAGAATGCAGGGCCCTCATTTTAGCCGAGGGTTTCAAATTCCCCACAGCTCTCTAGTCAGAGCTAAGAACAAGAACTATTTTTGGGCAAGATCTATTTTGCCTCCTATTTTCCCATCCCACTCCTGTGGCAGCGGGAGCTAATGAGTAGGAGAGGAGGTGGTATTGGAAGGTCCCTGGGAGGCGGGGGAGGCTGGCGGCATTTCTCCCCATGTCTTACCTGAAAGGACAGTCAGGGAGAGCAGAACGAAGAGCCCCATGGCTGGACGGAAATGAGCCTCCACTGGCCAGAGGCACCCAAGGGTCTCAGCAATCCTGGATCTGTTTAAGAGAAACAGGTATCTCTGAGCTCAAGGTGGTTCTATCCTGTTTGGAGAAACCAGGGGAGAGGGAACAACTGCCTAGTCCAGGCACTGCTGCCATGTTCAGGTGTCCATCACATGATGGCACCAGCGTACCTCATCGGAGGAATGCCATTCATGGACGTGAATGTATAGGATAAAGTGGGGCAACTGAGAAAATTCTGGGCTTCCTGACAGAGCCCCAAGCAGGCATGGAGATCCCCAACCTGGATAAATCCACCTGGACACAATCAGAGGAGCACACGGGTACGCTGTCGCTGGCACATGCTCGTGTGTGCAGCTGTGCCTCGCCCTGCCAAGGTTCCGGGTATCCCAGAGGCCACTCCTCGGGCCCACCACTCTTGCTCAATTCCTCTTTAGCGCAGAGGAAGACTGGCAAGGAGGTTCCTAACTCCCCTGCCTCCTGAGTGGACGCAGAAGCCTCCCTGGGGGTTGGGGTCAGGGCTGGAACACGAAGCTGTCAGTAGCAGATGTGTCCGGTGGCGTCTGCAACACGTGAGCAGGCCCACAAGCAGCCCAGGAAACCAGCCCCTTATCTCCAGTCAGAGGCTCAGGGGCCAGAAGTCGGACGAGCAGGAAGCAAGTACTAGCCCAGACCTCCCAGCAATAACCCATCCACCATCAGCCCCGAGTGGCCAGGACTTGATAACTGACAGCTCCCCCTATATTCTCCTCCTGCTTCCAGCTTGGGGGCAGCCAGAGAAAGGCCAAGGTGCCCCCCTAACCAAGCGCACAAGAGGTGCCCCTGTAGTTAGCCCGCCTGCAGCTTCCCCAGGACAACAGCCTCTGGCCAGGCCCCGCAGCCTCCCTTTCTCCCCAAACAGAGCTTCCCAGCTGCTCCGCCCGCCTCTGAGTCTCTGCCCAGATGCAGGTGGCGGCTGACTCCCTTGTTACAGTGGACCCGGAAGAAATGGCCTTTGCTATTCTCATCTGGTCTTAGCTTATTTCCATAGCGGACTTGATAAAACAAGGGCAAACAGACCCACCTACTCAATATCTGTCTTGGTTCCGGGGAAACCATACAGGGGAGGAGGAACCTTCGTTGTGTCAGGGTGGTCTTCCCACCTTACTCCTTTGGAATAAAAGCCTAACAGCCGCCCTCCGGTGTGCAGCCGAAGGGCGCTAGCCGGGAGCTGGAGTCGGGGGACCCTGTGGTGTTATCTCTAAACCTGAAGTCAGTGTGGGACTCACCGCTTCTACCCAAGCTCCTCACGCGTGATTCTTGGTTCTTTTTTTTTTTTTTTTTTTTTTTTTTAATTCACTCCTAGGAACATTTCTACTTTAATGGCTACTTCTGGGCTGGTGGGACTCCTTAGCTCAGGGGACACCCACATGACCAAAAAATAAATAAAAAATTAGCTCCATTGGGAAGAAAAACAAAGAGGAGGAGGAAGAAGAGGAGGAGGAGGAGAAGTAGAAGGAGGAGGGGGAGGAGGAGGAGGAGGAGGAGGAGGAGAAGGAGGGGGAGGAGAAGGAGGGGGAGGAGGAGGAGGAGGAGGAAGAGGAGGAGGAGGAGGAGGAGGAGGAACGGAGAAAAGAAAACAGTGTTTTCCTGACTCTCAGGAGCTACAGCCCCTAGGATGACATCAGATGACCCAGGACAGACTGCTGTTTTGTTTGGTGGGAAATGATCACTTTATATCCAGTTTCCAAAAAGGGCTGATGCTGAGTGTTGCTACAGCAATGAAGTGCAAGACTGCAAATGAAGAAGCTCATGTGAAGAACAGTGGGGACTGAGAAGGAACCAGTACCTCCCTCAAGTAGCCAACTGGGAAAGGTGGTTCCTGGGCAGATCGCTGAACGGGGGGTCACCAGCAGCCCCAGAGGCAGCCCAGGACCTTGTCCCGGAAGAACTTTCTAACTACACACAGACATTCAATCGAATAAGGGGATACCACTAAGAAAAAAACCTGGGCAGTGCGTGCAATTCTTAAGGAAAAGTATCCCCCAAAATGTGGAATGGGAGAGATTGTCAGGAATAAAGCCATTGCCCTCTCCCAGAGACCGAAGGGGACAGTGGGGGCTGTTCCGGTCTTCTGCCTGGAAGATGTGATTGTGAGTGACGCCAGGAAGTGAGCGGGTGGGGTGACCAAGTTGAACTTCCCAGTGTTGATTCTTCCTGGGGTGACAGGAGGAGAAACAAGGACCCTTCCCTGAAACGTTAACCAGATAAACATGATCATCAGGCTCCAGCCTACGACGGAGGTCCGGAGAAACTTTCAGGACTTGGCTACGAATTAATAAACACCATTTCAGCGACTTACCCCGTGGGACATGGTTTCACTGAAACCCCCATCCTGCGGCTCTCACCAAGCTAATGTACTTACTGTCTTGGGAGTGAGAGTCCACAGATGCAAATTTGGGTGGACAGGCCAGAGATGTCACCTTGACTCTCCAAAGCCACACTCAGTGCTTGAAGGATGTGACATAAACTCTGTCCCCGTGTGGTGTACTGATTAATAAGAGATAACTAAGGCGGGGGCGGGAGGGGGGGAGGGAAGAAGAGGAAGCCAGCAGCCCTCAAGTACACAAATCATAGCTTGTGCCCATGCATCTGCTACTGGTCCATTAGGTGAACTTGAGTTTGGACTTTGGAGCAGCTCCGAGTCCCTCTTCATGTCTGGGGTGCTGAGAGTCTGGGGTCCTCCCCAATAGGTGCTGAGAGTCTGGGGTCCTCCCATAAGGTAGGGTTGAGTTTATATCCTGGTTCTCCTGCTTGTTAATTGCGTGACTACAGACAGATTACCTAGCCCAATTGTCGGCAAACTCATTAGTCAACAGAGCCAAATATCAACAGTACAGCGATTGAAATTTCTTTGGAGAGCCACATTTTTTTTAAACTTAAACTTCTTCTAACACCACTTCTTCAAAATAGATTCACCCAGGTCGCGGTATTTTGTGGAAGAGCCACACTCAAGGGGCCAAAGAGCCGCATGTGGCTCGCGAGCCGCAGTTTGCCGACCATGGACCTCACCTCTAAGTTCTTTCATCTGCAGAATGGAGGTGATAATACTTGTGGTACCTACCTCAAAGATTGTCAAGATCTAAAAAGATAATGAATGCGCAGAGCTTAGTGCATTGAAAGTACCCAACAGATACTAACTATGCCCTTGTCTCTTTCTGCCCCGCCCCCACTACTCCCATTACAATGAAACATCAGAGGAACTACTAGGACTCAGCTCTAGAGGGAGAATCATTCCTTCCTTATCCATCCATGAATGGATCATAAAGTTGACAAGTGCTCCGATCAGCCCAGGAAAAGGGAGCAGAGTGTCTTGGGGTAAGCAGTGAGGGGCCCAGAATTCATACAGGTGAACATGCCACGTGGCTCCGGGTAGCAAGTAGGCTGAATGCCAAGAGCTGGATCTTCAAGCCCCAAGTGACCCTGGCCCTTAGCAAAGAGCTCCACAATCGTTGGTTTTCATCTTTTATTGACTCAGATACATTTACAGATGGATTTGGCAGTGTAAGTACCCCCTTACGCTCAGCTCACTCCTGTCCCCGCCGTCTCCTGGGCATCTACTGAGAGCAGGGTCCATGGAGTAGAACTGAGTCACCACCACACACATGTCTAGCCTGAACTGAAACTTTTGTCAGTAAGTCAATGAGGCATCCTTCAGATTCGGTGACTCCTTTTGGGGGGAAGGAGGAACATGGGCAATATTAACAATAATAGAACATTTTACCCAAGTCAGGCATCCAGAGAATTGAATTAGGGAGGATTGACAAAGGTAAAAAAAATCAAATTAGAGGCAGAGGGTAGTAGAAGAGGTATAATTGGAGACGGCCGGCCAAATGCTCCCCACATCAGTGGGGCAGAATCAAGGATGTTGAAAGACCTTGGCCCAGGAGGGTAGGACCTGAATTGAATGTTGATGTTGAATCTGAAGGTCAGTTGGGCAGACAGTCATCTTTCGTGGATAACTACTAAGAAATCTGTTCAATATTTGGGTCCAAGGAATCGGAGGGCTGGCAGTTCATACAGGCTTTGAAGATCAAGAGATAGGTCTCCTTGAACTTTTTTATTTTAAAGGCATAGACGATAGGGTTCATCATGGAGTTAGCATGAGACAGCAGGATACCCAAGTTCAACACCACCTCGGGCACTTCACCGTTAAAGTAGGTGATACAGTTGATGATGGACAAAGGCAGCCAGGACAAAGCAAACAGGAAGAGAACCAGGAACAAGGACTTGGCCGTCTTGAACTCCCGTCCATAAAATGTGCCGGTCTCTTTGGTGTTTGAAAAGTTCAGACTGAGTTTGTTCCGGATGATGCAGAAGATGTCGACATAGATGGCGCACATGGCAATCAGGGGAATGAAAATCCAAGTGAAGAAGCTGAAGTACACCATGTAGTCCAACCTCATGACAGAACGAAACTGGCAAGGAATGAAGGTCTCATTTTGGGGGGACTCCGAGGACAGTTTCGTGTTCCAGCCGAACATGGGGGTCAACCCCACCAGGATTGACAGCAGCCAGCAAAGGCCCAGGGCGCACCATATCCTCCTCTGAGTGGTGACCCTCCTGTATCTGTTTGAACGGGAGAGAGTGGGTGAGTTCACAGCATTTGCTCAAGGACAGGGGGAGGTGGAGCTGGTCCAGGAGTGAGGAATGTGGAGAGTTGGTATTCTATGATGATTTTGGCTAAATGCTACTGGATCTGAAGATGAGATGAACAAACAACAGCTAGAGAAAAATCCGAAAACCTCTCTGGGGGAGCTTTCTAAAGAAGCATGATCTGGCCCTCTCCGTGTGGCTCAGTGGTTGAATGCCAATCTCTGAACCAAGAGGTCATCGTTTTGATTCCCGGTCAGGGCACATGCCCGGTTTGCGAGCTCAATCCCTAGTAGGAGGTGTGCAGGAGGCAGCCAATCAATGATTCTTTCCCATCGTTGATGTTTGTCTCTCTCTCTCTCCCTCTCCCTTTCTCTCTCTGAAATAAATTTTAAAAACATACTTAAAAGAAGTATGGCTGAAACCGGTTTGGCTCAGTGGATAGAGCATCGGTCTATGGGCTGAAAGGTCCCAGATTTGATTCCCCGGTGGGGGGTGTGCAGGAGGCAGCTGGTCGATATATTTCTCTCATGGATGTTTCTAGCTCTCTACCCCTATCCCTTCCTCTCTGTGAGAAATCAATAAAATATATTTTTTTAAAAAGAAATATGGTCTGTAATGGATCAGGAATATGCTACCTGGACTCAGGTGCTCACATGCTTAACTCACAAGTCCATTTCCAGCCCAAGAATTCTTCAGTTCCTGGGAGGTAAGAGTTAGTCATCTAAGTCTCCTGGGGTCGCCTACCTGGTGAGAAATGATCTCAAAGCATGTTTGCCTGCATCCTCTGCTTGTCGGGTTGCTTTTTTGTTCTGAAGTCCTTTAATTATACTCTGCCTCCCCGACACTCCCTCTGCCTTTGAATACCCTGCTTCTCTTCTTACACTGACACCAAAATGGTGTTTGAGTTCAGTGACTGTGAAGTTGGGAAGGTCATGTTGAAATGCTTCCAGGATCATAGATGCTCATCCATTGAGAGTCCCCATTTCTCCTTAAACCATCCTTCCTGACAACGTTCTACACAGAAGGACACCAACTTTGTTAAGTTCTGTGCACTTAGCTCTGTTAATGAAATCTCACGATTTTCACGAGAATCTCCATTTCATTAATAATAGGGGAAATAAATAGTAGTGTTACCATTTATTGAGCCTAGACTGTGGGCCAGGCTCTGCGGGTGTCAATCCACTGAATCCTATGAGGCAGGTGCAATCACTGTTCCCCTTTCACAGGTGAGAAAAATGAACCTGACAAGTTAAGTAACGTGTACAGATCACAAGTGGAGCAGCTCACATTGAGAAGAGGGAAGGCGCAGAGCATCTTAACCATTACGGGGTAAGATGAGGAACCGAAGAAGAGAAAGTTCTATCATATTCCCAAGATCAGATCTCAAGGTCTGGGATTTGAACCCAGGTTTGTTTGTATCAAAAGCTTGTCTACAGCTCCCTCCCCGAGATCCTTCCCTGAGAGGAGAGAGGAGACACACGAGACGGAAGCAGTCAGGGGAATAGGATTCCTCCATTTGGTGGTCTGTTCCACTCACTCGGTCACACGAGAGACTGTTATTACTCTGAGCAATGGGGAACGTTTTTGGTCCCCTTCTCGACATGGAGGAGGAAGCAACGTGGAAACAGCTTTAACCCACACTTATTTGCAAAGAAGAGAAGCTCGAGCTTATCTTCGACGTCTGTTCCTTATCTTATCTAGTAGGTTTCTATTCTCGTTTCTAAAAGTCCAGAGCGTTGTTCTGCTAATAAAAAATGCATCAAGCTTTTATCGTCGCTGGCTCCCCTGGCTGATCCAGCCCCCACACCCTGAGTCCCTGGACAGGGATTCTTCTTTCTCACTCCCGAGTCTCAGCACATCACCGCCGAAGCCCCCACACACCCAATGGTGACATGAACCTCTTTCGGGCTCAGGGGCCAATTTGGATTTGCTTTTGTTTAAAAAGTCTGGGGCCTGAAACTTGGTAGCTCCGTTTCCCAGGCACCTCCATCCCCGCCCCGCCCCGTTACCTGACCGTGAGCTTGACCCGCAGGTATCGGTCCACAGCGATGGCTAGCAAGAACATGATGGAGGCGTGCGTGAAGACCAGCAGCAGGCAGGTCATGAGAAGGCAGCTGTAGAAGTGGACCCTGATGCCCAGGCTGATGGCCACGGCCAGGGGCATGACCAACACCCCAACAGCAATGTCCGCCAGGGCCAGGGAGACAATGAAATAGAAGGTGGTGGTCTGCAGGCTGGGGTTCAGCTTGACCACCCAAACCACCAGCACGTTGCCCACGATGGCGCAGAGCCCGATGACAATCTCCATGGCGATGTAGACTATGTTGGCCAACGTCAGGGTGGTGCTGTGGTCAGACATCTTGGTTTCCCAGGGGTGTCTCCAGGTGACAGGTGCACAAACAGGCTCCGGGCGGGCCGGGGAGTCCAGCTCTTCCTGGAGGCCCAGGTGCAGCAGCCGCCACCTGATGGTTAAGATGCTCACCACTCGCCCATGCCTTCTGGTCTCTGGTGGGGCGCTCCCCTGGAGGACGTCCGCTCTCTAGAGAGAGCCCATCACAGGGCTCACTCCCAGCCCCTCTGCCGGCCACACATCCCCGGGCTCCCAAAAGCTCCTCGAGCTGAATCTGAAAGAGCTGCTGCTCTTAGTTCCCCAGACAGATGGGCTCAAGGACTCCGCCTCCCCCTGTCCATAGGGCTCACGAAGCTCCATCAAGATAAGCAGCCCTCGTCAGGGTGTTTCAGGAAGTGAGATGGGCCAAGAGGAAGCACAGAGCCAGGAACCCTCAGCAAGAAGAAGGAGAGGACAGAGGAGGGGGTGTGAGTGGCCCTGGGGAAAGCTCAGCATTCTTTGCTCAGGACCGGATGCTGGATGCTAGCATAGCATGGGATGGGAGAGGCGCCGGGAGCACTGACAGCGAACTATTCTGGCTTTCTGCTGGCTTAGCAGAAGATCCCGTGACAACGAGGCAAACAGAGACCCAGAGGAACAAGAAGTGGCCCCTCACCTTACCCAGAATTCATTTTTCCCACTGCACAGAGCGCAGAGCCCGACTGTGTGTCCCTCCACCTTTCACACATTGACATCCACCTCCCAAGACGATGGCCTGTGGAGGCGGGATCCTTGGGAGGTTGTTAGGCCATGAGGGTGGAGCCCTCAGGAATGGGACCAGGGTCCTTATAGGAGACCCCACAGAGCTCCTCTGCCCCTCCCACATCCATGAACCAGGAAGTGGTCCTCACCAGACACGGATTCTGCCCGAGCCTTGATCTTGAACTTCCCAGCCTCTTGTTTATAAACCACCTGCTCTGCTGGGCACAAGTGGGGCCCAGCCTTCACGTGAAGGTCTTTTGTCATGGGGACAAGCGAAGGTTCCCTGCTCAGAAGATGCGGCACGTCCCATGGCATCACGTCTGCTCCATCGCCCCTTCCCAGCCCTCTCCCCACCTCCCCTTCCCAGCCCTCTCCCCACCTCCCCTTCCCAGCCCTCTCCCCACCTCCCCTTCCCAGCCCTCAGCCCACCTCCCATTCCCAGCCCTCTCCCCACCTCCCCTTCCCAGCCCTCACCCCACCTCCCCTTCCCAGCCCTCACCCCACCATACAACCACCTGTGTCAAATCTACTTGAGGGCCAACAGGACAGCAGGATGGCCGGCCATGCAGAAAGGATGGAAATGTGTTCACGTGATCACAGGGCATCCCCGGCCCCTCTGGTGCCCCAAAGCCCACCCCCACGCTGAGGAACAGGTGTCTGTCTGGGAACCGGGCCCTTTCCCTGAAGTTGCTCACCTGGTCTCCGCTCGGGGGAACCACACACTCAGGGCGATTGCTAGGCGATGGCCACCTCATCCAGGCGCCTCTCTGTGCTGCCCAAAGGGGTCGTTTACAGAACAGCTGAGCCTCAGCCCACACAGTGGGTTTAAGGGTCTGGGATATTTACTTTAAAGCACCAACCTATGCACAGCCCCCAGTGCATCCCACGGTCCACCAAGCGGTCCCTCCGCTGGGGCCTGCCAGGCTCTCCGTGCCACCCACGGGGGCCCACAGCGCCCCAGGCTGGTGGGTCCACATCTGTCTGAGCGCCTGCCCTGCCCTGTCTCCCTGAGCCAACTCCCCAGACACGAAGGGGCCTCTGACTGCATCCCCTTCCTGGCTTCCACGTGGTCACTTGTCCACGTCTCCCCTGAAACCGCTCTCTTTATCGCTCCTCAGAGAAGGAAGCCACGGGAGCCTTGTCCAGGAGGCCGTGCTGATGGGGCGGCTGCTCTCACTCTGCAGCAATCTTTGAGTCACTCTGAAAAGCGCACTCTCCCCCACCCCTCCCACCCAGGGCAGCCAGGAGCCGGTGAAGAAAGACCCTCTAGGAGGGAGTCAGGGTCCGCTCGCACCCAGCCCGGCTGCCGAGGGAGGCAGGCTCCGTGTGGGAAAGCTGGAGGGTGACAGGGCTCCTACATGCAAAGCTCAGGTGCCGATGGAGAGGTGGTCAGGCCGGGAAGTGTCCGAGCCACGGAGCCAGCCCCTGAGGAGCGTGCTTTATGCCATCTGTCTCTCTCTTCCCCTCGGTGCCCAGGGGAGCCCGCTCAGCGGAGACCGGCCCGTCTCAGCTGGGTGAGAGATGCCAAGGACGGGGGCTTTGTCCCAGCACCAGCCCCAAGAGCAGCGTGGTGGGGACAGGACAGCCCGGGGGACATTAACCCCTGGCACACAGGATAGGCAGGGGACACGCTTGGGGACACCGACCACGCCACCACGTCACACCTGGGACCCTGTCTCCAGAACGCCCTGTGCAGACCTGGGACTGCCTCTCTGCACGTTCTGAGCGGAGAGAGCCTTCGGGGTCGCTCCACATCGGGGCTGAGGACTGGGCCTGAGTGTCCTCTCCGCCAAAGGGCGCGGGGGCCAGAGGACAGGAGGCCGCCGCCAGTCCTGGTTACGTAGCTGCCCCATCACCTCGTGCGGGGACCTCCTCCCCCTCCTCCCCCACCCCAGAGGCCAGGTTCCCTCACAGCCTCCGGCGGCCCCCAAGGTCAAGTCCACGCTCCTTGGAATGGCCAGGGGGCCCTTTGTGAAGGGGTCTCCCGGCCCCTGCAGCCTCCTGTCACCCCATTTCCCAGAAACCACGGGCCCCCGGGCGGATCCCCGGGGCTGGAGGCAGCTTTCACTTCCCCACCCCTGCACACAGGCTCCGGGCCCGCCGGGAGGCCAGGAAACAAGCCCCGGCCCCGCCAGGCTGCCCGGGAGCCAGGCCTGGGGGAAAGTGCCAGGCGCTGCCCCTCCTGGTGCCCCAAGATGCTGAGCTTCTCCTGCAAGCTCTGGAGGGCAGCGCCCCAACTTCCCTGCCTGCTGCCTGTCCCCCGCGCAGGGCTGCACTCGGCACCAGTAACTCGCCAGGACCGCTCTCCACGGTCACGGCTGCTGTGTTCGCCACTGGACTTACGCGTCCCGATTTACTGCTCTCCCATGGAAGACAGACTGTCTGCACTGTCAAGCTCAGAGGGGGTAAGCTCCTTGCCCAGGGGCGCACAGCGAGGGCGTGGGGTCCCTGCCCGGGGCCCTGGCTGCAGGGCCAGGGTCCAAACCTCGGCCTTCGCTGGAGGAATGAGTTGGCGAAGGGCCTCGCGAGGCTTCCATGGACGAGCCCCGAGGTCTAAGGGCGCCGTGCTGTCAGGGGGAGGCCCTAACCTCACGTCCCGAAAAGAAAGAAGTGGCCAAGGCCAGGGGAGCGAAGCGCGAGTATAGGCAGGTCGGGCTGCAGCCCTGAGTTAGGGAGAGAGGGAGGCACCAGGCAGACGACGCTGCACACACACACACACACACACACACACACATCTGGCCACTGAGGGAGACCTCGGCCAGAAAGAAAAGCCTCCTTTGGACCAAGATGCCAAAAAGTGTTATCCTATATCATAATAGCCTCATATGTTACAGTCAACCAATATGAATAGCCTCATATGGATGGTCAACCGATCGGCCGTTCAACCAATCAAAGCTAGTAATATGCTAATATCATTAATAATATGCTAATGATATGCTAAGGCTGTAATATGCTAATATCATTAGTAATATGCTAATGATATGCTAAGGCTGCTCAACCTCTTGCTATGACTTGCACTGATCACCGGGGGCAGGCAGAAGACTGGTAGGCCAGTTGCTGGGATGTGCACTGACCACCAGGGGGAGGAAGGTCTGACCGGTAGGTAGGTTAGCTTGCTGCTGGGGTCCAGCTGATTGGGACTGAGCAAGATGGCTGGAGCCCTCCCCGCAGCTGGCCAACATGCTGAGTTCTTCCCTGGCCCTGATCATGCACCGGTGGGTCCCTCGGCCTGGCCTGCACCCTCTCACAATCCGGGACCCCTTGGGGGAAGTTGGAGAGCCAGTTTCAGCCCGATCCCAGGCCAGGCCCAATCCCACAGGCCAGGCCCGATCCCAGGCCAGGCCCGATCCCACAGGCCAGGCCCGATCCCAGGCCAGGCCCGATCCCACAGGCCAGGCCCGATCCCACAGGCCAGGCCCGATCCCACAGGCCAGGCCCGATCCCACAGGCCAGGCCCGATCCCGCAGGCCAGGCCCGATCCCAGGCCAGGCCCGATCCCACAGGCCAGGCCCGATCCCAGGCCAGGCCCGATCCCACAGGCCAGGCCCGATCCCACAGGCCACTGGTGCACGAATTCATGCACTGGGCCTCTAGTTCTTTTCTCTTTCTTTCTTTCTTTCTTTCTTTTTTAAAAAAATATATATTTTATTGATTTTCTACAGAGAGTACAGGAGAGGGACAGAGATGAAACATTGATGAAAGAGAAACATCGACCAGCTGCCTCTTGCACACCCCACCGGGGATGTGCCCGCAACCAAGGTGCATGCCCTTGACTGGAATTGAACCTGAGACCTTTCAGTCCGCAGGCCGACACTCTATCCACTGAGCCAAACCGGTTTCAGCTGGGCCTCTAGTTCTAAATAATAAAATAAACAAGTGAAATGTGGCTCAGGGATTTTCCCATAAAAGGAGTGTCATGTTGGTTTCAGTTTTACTAAAGAACTTGAACTTGGTAGAGGAGGCAAGGCTGTGGGAGGAAAGGCCACTGGAGTCCTGAGGAAAGGCCTGCCCTGTACCCAGCCTGGGTTGGAGCCTCCTGGCCAAGGGCTCACCACAAGCCTGTAGCCTTGACCTTGAGGTTCTGCTTAACATCCCGAGAGGCTGGCCAGAGACTCTCAGAGATTTTGCAGCTTCTCAGGTCAGTCTGGGAAACCCCAGCAGCCAGCCTGCAAAGGCAGCAAGAGGCAGCGTGAGCAGGGCCCGGGCAGGGAGGCGGGCCCCACGGCGGGTGCAGGTGGCGGCCGAGACAGGATGTCAGCAGGCGGGAGGTGGCCGCTTCTGTGGGGCTGGCTCTCCCGGGCCCACTGCCGCCTGCAGCATTGCACAAAATCAGTGTGCTCACTTCCTCTCAGCTCCGGGCAACTTCCCCAAAGCCTCGCAGAGCTTTAGTCTCGCTGGCCAACAGCAGGGGCTTAGGAAGGACGAGGACCCACAGTCAGCCCAGCGAGGTGGCCGGCCCTGACCCCCGGCTCCCAGCAGCCTGCCCTCCTCGCCGCTCTGGCCAGAGGGTGGAGGCTGGGCCCGTCGGATGGCTTCCTGCAGGCGCTGGCCTGGAGCCCCTGTCCCTGGGGGACTTCTTACTGGGGCCCAGTGACCTGAGCCAATCCAGCGCTGGCCCCGGAGCCAGGGACTCCTGAGGCCTGCAGAGTTCAGGAGGCTCCCTCAGAGCCTGGGAAGGCTGTGTGTGTGTGTGTGTGTGTGTGTGTGTGTGTGTGTGTGGTGTGTGTGTGTTCCTTCCCTCTGAGTAACAGGAAATCCTGCCAGCAAAGGGGAACCACTCCAGGCACCACACCCCTCCCACTGGACACCCCCCACCCCACTCCCCACCCCTCGCCCCCAGTGGTGTGCCAGGCCTCCGGGCCTGAGCGGAGAACCCACAGAAGGGTTCAGCCAGCCCTTTAGTCCCGGTTCTCGGCCCTCAGAAAGGGAGAGGTGTTCGAACTGCCTGAGTCTCAGTGGGTAGAAGCTGGCAGGCACCAGCTTCAAGTGCTTGAAAAGCTTCTTCCTGTATCCCTGCCGGGCTGCTATGCTCAGAAGTGACCGCCAGGGGGCAGCACTGCCCCACTGCCACGCAGGATGCTGGCTGAAAACGAGGAGCATTGAGTGGCATCCCTGCTTCAAGGCCCCCTTAGCCACGACCTCAGGACGTGCAGAAAATGAAAGAAGAAGGAAAAAAAAAAAAAAAAAGTGAGAATCAAGGGTAAAGGAGACAAAGATACACTCCGTCCTTTTGGCTCAAGAAGGCTGCTTCTTCCTTCAAACCCGTGAGGGTGTTCCAACAAAAGCGATGTTGGCCGTTTTCCTCACTAAATTAACCCAACCCCGCGGCCAGGCAGGTGCCGTCCACCTCCTCCCAGAGCGGGAGAAGCGGAGGCGGAGAGCGCTGCTCCAGACCAGGCCGCTGGAAGGAGGCCTCCCACCTCCGGCCTCCGCACTCCAGGTGAGGGCCTGCCGGGGTGAGGCTCCCCTGGGCTGTTTAGCAACCTGCCTGCCACCCCTGCCTCACCGCTGGCCTGCCCTCTCCCTGCTCTGCCCACAGGCCCCCTGGCCGGCTCCCCCGGCCTGTGCTGGACACGGGCTGGCCTTTCCCCATTCGGAACCTGTGAGTTCTCCAAGCCCCTTGGGTCCCCTCACAACCCAGCTTCCTCTTAAAATTATATAAATATATATTATATATATTTGTATTGATTTCGTCAACCCTGGGCTCTCTCCTGATTTCGAAGAAACAAAGAAATAGGATTTGTCCTGGGTCCAGGGCTCGGCCTCAGGGCCGGGCTGGACTCCCATCCGGCCTGGCCCCTCCACAGCTGGAATGACACCCCATCTTTGACCCTCCGAGGGGAGTCCCCGGGCGGCCACGGCCCTGCCCCGAGGACAGCGGGACCTCGCTCCGGCCGCCAGGCCTGGAGCTGCAGCCACGGGACTGAGGCCGCGGCCTGCCCCCCGCCTGCCCCCCGCCTGCCCCCGCCGGCGCCGTGACTGGGGCTTTTTGTGTCCGGGTGGAGCTGGCACCCTCTCCACCCGCGGCCCATAATGCCGGCCGTTGTTCCTGAGCAGATGGAACAAGTGACCGGCGTGGCCCCCGTGCCATCTACAGGCTGGGAACCCGCTGGGGGGCGGCGGCACGGGCTGGGGCCGGGCTGCGGGAGGAAGATGCCAGAACCTCAGGGAGGGCAAAGGGCACAGCTTCGAGCCGACCGCCCGAGGCTGGGAGGCCCCGGGTAAGGCCCTAACCTTCCCACAGGCCCCAATTTCTGCCTCCCTTTCGCCCGCACAGGGAGGGGGTCTGCAGGGCCCTGTGTGAGTGCCCTTCTGGGTGCTGAGTTCTATGGACGCTGCGACGGGCCTCCGAGAACAGCAAGTCCAACCCCACGTCACACACGGCGACAGAGGCCCCGGGAGGAGACAGATGCGCCTACGTTAGCAGCAGAATCTGAAGTAACGCCTAGCCAAAAGCGGTGTGGCTCAGTGGATAGAGCGTCGGCCTGCGGACTGAAGGGTTCCAGATTCGATTCCGGTCAGGGGCATGTACCTTGGTTGTGGGCACATCCCCAGTGGGGGGTGTGCAGGAGGCAGCTGATCGATGTTTCTAACTCTCTATATCTCTCCTTTTCTCTCTGTAAAAAATAAAAAAAAATCAATAAAATATATTTACAAAAAAAAACCAAATCACAAAATGTGATAAAATAATAAGCACTGCTTATTAAAAAAAATAATAAAGTAACGCCTAGCACAGTGTGTGCGTACATGTGTGTGCGTGGGTGTGTGTGTGTGCGTGTGTGCACGCTTGTGGGGGGGTGCGTGCATGTGTGTGTGTGCGCGCGTGTGCACGCTTGTGGGGGGGTGTGCGTGTGTGTGCGTGTGCGTGTGTGTGTGTGTGCACGCTTGTGGGGGGTGTGCGTGTGTGTGTGTGTGTGCGTGTGCGTGTGTGCACACTTGTGGGGGGGGTGCATGTGTGTGTGTGTGCGTGTGTGTGTGCACGCTTGTGAGGGGTGTGCGTGTGTGTAGTGTGGCCCGGGACTTTCCTCAGCAGTCATACAAAAATAGCAGCTCCACCTCTTGGGCTTCCGCTGGGCCTGGCACCGTGCCAAGCGCTGTCACGGACTCTCCCATGATCCCAGGCGTGGCCCCCTCCCCGAGCCCCCAGCCTCCTCCTCCCATCTGCTTCCTGCAGGTGAGGACCTTGACCTTGGGGCGGGCTGTGCGACCTGCCACGGCTGCAGTGCGGGGGGCGGGGAGCCAGCCTCCAGCCCAGCGGTCCCGGGCCCAGGGTGAGGCTGCCCGGGCTCCCCACCTGCTGCAGGGACACCGGGCCCGGGGCCACGGCCAGGCTCCGCACAGAGTCCCCGAGGCTCAGGGTCCAACAGGAAGACGGCCTGGGGCTGGCTCTGCCCCTGGAGGAGGAGCCTCTAGCGAGAAGGCCCAGGTCCTGCCCCGACCCTCACCTGCAGCCCCCTCTCTGGGCGCGCCGTGGGCACCGGGCCCGGGGACACACACAGGGCGCTCCCGGCCGTCTCCTGTGCGCCCAGGCACCGGGACGCCCGCCTGCTGAGGCCCGAGCCCCGCCCTGAGCTGTCCTCAGCCCAGCGGCCAGGGTCCCCAGTGGGCAGCGCTCAGGGGCAGGGGCTGCGAGCCGCCAGCGGAGCGGTCAGCGGGCTGGGCTCCCAGCGGGGGCCTGAGAGCCAGAGGAGGCAGAGGGCTCCCGGGAGCTGGGTGTGCGGGGCTGTCGGGTAACTCACGGGGCACAATGTGAGGATGCCGGCCCAGCCTCCGGACACGCCGCATGCCAAGGGACGGAGGGCGTTCCCCCCCGGCCGCCAGAGCCTGCAGGTGCCTGTGCCCACTGCTGGGGACAGACCCAGGCCCCCTTCCCCCACCCCCGTGGGGACCCGGGCCGGAGGCTGGGAGGCCTCGGACAGTCCTGTCATCCTCGGGTTTGGACTCTGCCTGCCGGGCCCTGGCTCCCTCCTCCGCCCCAGCACGCCCTGCACACAGCACCCTGCCCCCCAGGACCCCGCACCCCGCCCGGGCCGGGCTGATCTAAGCAGGAAGCCGCTGTCAGCCTCTGAGAGAGGAGCGCAGGATGGAGGCCAAAAGGAAGTCACCCAGAGCGGCTTAAAAATAGCCTCCTCCCGCCCGCCATGCGGGGGCGCGTGCGGGGGCCGCGCTCGGAGGCCGTGGCTGCGAGAGGCCCACGGGGGGTGCAGGGCCATGGGGAGCACATCCACCACCATCACCCTCCAGCCACCCCCGGCCTGTCTCCCCGAGGCTGACCCCGCCCCGCCCGCAGCGGCCTCCTCCGGCAGTGAAGCCGGGTGGGTGCACCGCCTGGGCAGGGCACAGCCTCCCGGAGCGGAGCGGGCCGGGCGCTGAGGGGCCAGGCTTCCCGTGGGCCGCAGCCTCATCCGTGCCCCGCCTGGGGCGGCCCCGATCTGCCCGCAGAGGGCGTGACGCCTTCCGACATCGGATGGGATGAGGGGGCCCGGAAAGCCAGAAACCATGCCTGTCTCCCAGCCCAGCCCGGGCATCATGTGCGACCCCTGGGCACTGCTGGCCTCAAGGGCCATAGAGGCCGCCACTATTTTAGGCGCCGTTTCCACCCCCTCTGAACGGAGCTGCTGGTGGAGGGAGGCCACTGCCAGCTTCCCCTGGTTCTGCCCATCCTCCGCCCCAGCCCACTGTGGTCTCATCCCACTGCACACACATACACATATGCACACAGACATGCAAACACACATGCGCACACGTGAGCACACACACAGGCACATACAAACACACAGGCACATAGACACACACAAAGGCACACACACATGCACAGGCACACACACACGCACATACATATACAGACACACAGAGAGACACACAGACACAGGTGCGTACACACACAGACAGACAGGCACACACACCATACACATAGAAACAAACATACAGACACACACAGAGACACATACATGCATACACAGAGATGCATACATGCATGCACAAACACACATACACACAGGCATGCATACATGTGCACACACAAACACACACATATATACACGCAGATACACACACAGAGAGACACATACATGGTTCATGAAACATTCAGAGACAGGAAGGCGCATCAGGAAAAGATCTTGTGGGAGAAAGTGCCGACACCGAGTAGCCTGAGTGAGTGACTTCGTCACTCAGTGAGCTGGGCCCACATCCCCTCTGTTGTCACCCGTGGCAAAGCAGGATGGCTTTCCTGGACTGAGGTCATTGCTCAGCCACTGAGCCACCCTGGCCAGGCATCTCCTCAATGTCTTAATTTAGTAATCAATACTAAGATAACATTTACCACCTTAACCATTTTCAAAAATATTTTTAAATTCATTTCAGGGAGGAAGGGAGAGGGAGAAAGAGGTAGAAACATCAATGATGAGGGAGAATCATTGATTGACTGCCTCCTGCACACCCAGTACTGGGGATTGAGCTCACAACTTAGGCATGTGCCCTTGACAGGAATCGAACCCAGGACCCGTCAGTCCGCAGGCTGGTGCTCTATCTGCTGAACAAACTGGTGAGGGCTCTGCTTGACCGTTTTTGAAGTGCCCAGGTCGGCGGCATTGCGCGCGTTCCCACCGCTGTGCAGCCATTACCACCCCCCACCTCCGGAGCTCTTTGCCTGTGTGACTGAAACCCAGCACCCGTTAACACTGACCCCCTCTCCCCACCCAGCCCCACGGCCGATCCACTTCCTGTCTCTGGGATTTGGCTAAGCCCCTCCTACCTCCTCTTATCCTCGCGTCACACTCTGCTCTTTCCTTTCTGCTCATGAGCCCGGCCCACTTCTTCCGTCCTCCCAGAAACCGAGTCTGTGGAACCTCGTCCTTTGGCTGCGCTACCCCGGAATCAATGGTGGCCTGCAGCCCCTCAAGAATTTTTAAAACTGTGTACAGATAATAAGATAGCTTAAGAACAATGCCAAGGCCCTGGCTGCTGTCGCTCAGTGGTTAGAGCACCAGTCCATGCACAGAAGGGTCCTGGGTTCCATTCCTGGTCAAGGTCATGTCCCTGGGTTGCAGAGTGTTTATGGGAGCCAACCAATCGATGTTTCTCTCTCTGCCCAATCCCTCCCTCTTTTCCACGCCCCCTAAAAATCAGTTGGAAAAAAACACACACATATCCTTGGGTGAGGATGGACGACAACAATAAAAGAAGGATAACGCCCAAAAGTACAGAAGTAGGGACTGTAAAAATAAAATGCCCGTGCTGTCCTTCATCCCACCCACCATTTCCACGGCTCTCAGCCAGCCATTGTTCGCAGGGTGCCGTGTGCTGGTCCAGAATTGTCCTTTGCCTTCGTAGCCTGTGCTGCTCAGTGACAGATGCTCTGGAGCCAGGATGCCTGGGTTTGAATCCTGACGTGGCCTCTGAGTTGGGTGACCTTGAGCAGGTTACTTAACTTCTCTGTACTTGGACTTCTTCATATAAAATGGAGGCACAGTCTGAATATCCATTTCCTAGGACTGTTTTCTGAGGACTAATACATTAATAAATATACTTAGTATAATGGCAAGTGCAAAATAAGCCTGGGTAGGTATTCCTACTGTGCATTCTTATTGTTAAGATGCAGGTGTTTTTATCTTTGTCACACAAATGGGATTGTGCCATGCACACAGTTCTGAAAATTTATTTCACCTATAAGCACACCCCGGCATCTTTCAGGATTAATTCAGCCTCGTTGGTTGTAATGGCAGCACAGCTCTCGATGGGATAGTTGGAAGGGTTGGAGCTGTTTTCAAGTCCAGAGTGCAAGACACTAGAGCACATGACCGCGTGTCTCATGTCCCCACGTACACCGGAAACAAATACGATGTTGTATGCCGATGGTGATTGAAAAATAAAAAAAATGTTTTTTTAAAAAGAGTATGTCCCCAGATGACAATCCTGGGGTCCTGGGTTGGGGTCATGTGTGGGGGTGACCCATTGGGATTGGGGTTTGCTTTGCTCAAGGCGAGCACAGAGCGGATTTCCTGCCAGGTTCTGCGAGCTGCTGATGGTGCCCCTCACTCCCAGAGGCCCGGCCTTTACAGCGGCAATTTTCTTTTTCTTTTCTTTTCTTTCTTGCTTCTTTCCTTTTTTTGCAAAGAGCTTTATTGTTTCCATTGGACCCAATGCGTGGGAGAGGGCTGCAGGTGGTGGAAAGAATGGCCGGTAGCTTCAGGGCGAGACTGAGGCAAAAGCCAGACACCGAGGCAGGCAGAGGGTGTCTGGGCTCCTGGTCCTGCCGGAGGGGGAGCCTGGAAGAGACACGGGCCCAGCCAGCCTGGGGCCAGCCTCCTACATGGCGAGTCAGAGTTTCACCTCCTCACCCGGAAGTGGTTCATCCGGAAGTGGTTATCCCCGAAGTGGCTCACCCGGAAGTGGTTCTCCCGGAAGTCACAGAGCTGAGCGTCTGCACTGGCATGCGGCTCCAAAAGGGCCGGTTCCGGCTCCTCAGCAGCACCTGCGAGGCTGCCATGGCCCCCAGCTTTGCCCACCCTTCCGGGGGGCCGCGGCGGCCGGCGCGGGGTTTGCATCTGTCAGGCCCGCTCGACCCTCGCGCTCCTGCGGCGCAAATCCTGGAAGAAGCGACCGCGGCCTTCGGGCCACAGCGTGCGGAGAGGGGGGTGAGGGGTCCCCGCAGAGAGGGGGGTGAGGGGTCCCCCAGAGAGGGGTGGGTGAGGGGTCCCCGCAGAGAGGGGGGTGAGGGGTCCCCCAGAGAGGGGTGGGTGAGGGGTCCCCCAGAGGGGTGGGTGAGGGGTCCCCCAGAGAGGGGTGGGTGAGGGGTCCCCCAGAGAGGGGGGTGAGGGGTCCCTGCAGAGAGGGGTGGGTGAGGGGTCCCCCAGAGAGAGGGGGGTGAGGGGTCCCCCCGAGAGGGGTGGGTGAGGGGTCCCCCAGAGAGGGGTGGGTGAGGGGTCCCCCAGAGAGGGGGGTGAGGGGTCCCTGCAGAGAGGGGGGGGTGAGGGGTCCCCCAGAGAGGGGGGTGAGGGGTCCCCCAGAGAGAGATGGGTGAGGGGTCCCCCAGAGAGGGGGATGAGGGGTCCCCCAGAGAGAGATGGGTGAGGGGTCCCCCAGAGAGAGGGGGTGAGGGGTCCCCCAGAGAAGGGTGGGTGAGGGGGCCCCCAGAGAGAGGGGGTGAGGGGTCCCCCCAGAGAGAGGGGGGTGAGGGGTCCCCCAGAGAGAGGTGGGTGAGGGGTCCCCCCAGAGAGGTGGATGAGGGGTCCCCCAGAGAGGGGTGGGTGAGGGGTCCCCCAGAGAGGGGTGGGTGAGGGGTCCCCCCAGAGAGGTGGGTGAGGGGTCCCCCAGAGAGGGGTGGGTGAGGGGTCCCCCCCAGAGAGGGGTGGGTGAGGGGTCCCCCCAGAGAGGTGGGTGAGGGGTCCCCCAGAGAGGTGGGTGAGGGGTCCCCCCAGAGAGGTGGGTGAGGGGTCCCCCAGAGAGAGGTGGGTGGGGGTCCCCCTGGAGAGGGGTGGGTGAGGGGTCCCCCAGAGAGGGGCGGGTGAGGGGTCCCCCAGAGAGAGGGGGATGAGGGGTCCCCCAGAGAGAGGGGGATGAGGGGTCCCCCAGAGAGAGGTGGGTGGGGGTCCCCCTGGAGAGGGGCGGGTGAGGGGCCGGCGGGGTGTGGGCTGCCACCTCCGCGGGTGGTTCATTTTGACGAGGCTGGAGCCCAGGTCGTTGGGCATCAGGGGTATCAGAGGCGCTGCAGGCCTCGAAGGGGCGCCGGAGGCAGGGACGGGGACAGAGACGGGGACAGGGACAGGGACGGGGCCGGGGCCGGGGAGACGCGGAGGCTGGGAGAAGGGGGACCTGGGTCCGCTCCGTCCAAGCCCTGCTGAAGCCAGAGGCAGGCCGGGCGCCGGGGCGCTGCCAGCCGCTGCTCTTACGGACGTTCTGGTCCGGCTCCGCTCCAAACGCGGCCTTCCGGCGGCCCCGGGGGAGGAAGCCGCTCCTTCCTGCCCCTTCCCAGGGCCCGGGGGGAAGGGCTGGTCCCCGGGGAAGGACTATGTATAACCTGGCAGGAAAGGGGCCTGGAGCCCGGGCGGGAACAGAAAGTAAACAAGTGGGCCGGCCTGTGAGCCAGAGTGTGTGTCTGTGTACATGCATGTCTGTGTACATGCATGCACCCGCACGCCTGTATACATGTGTATTGGTATATACGTGTGTTTACTCAATACATGGCTTCTTCCCTTACTCTCCACCCCTACGAACTCTCCCGTTACTTTCTGCCCATCTTATGTCTGGGAACCCGAGTACAAAGACAACAAATAGTCAAGAACCGGATCCAGAACTAAAACACGGCATGGCCCTCAGGAGACCGAGAGGCAGGAGAGTGAGGGGGCCACCCGCTCAGGGGAAATCAGCACCGTGTCCGGCTCCGAGCACCACAACGGCTCCTGGACCACCGTTTCCTCAACCTTAAAGGGCTGAAGACAGGAATATATTGGATAGCCACTTTGAGGATGAAGTGAATTAACCTCCCAAAGAGGTGGGTGAGGGGGTCACCCACCTCTCTCAGTGCCTGGCATGGAGCCCAGCACCAAGCAGGTGCCCACCAGGTTCACGCTGTATGGGACTCACCCACGGGCTCCGTCTCTGTGAGCCTCAGTTTCCTTCTGTGTCAACTGCTGGCGCTTCACGCGCAAAAAAATACGATCGCACAGAGAGGGGTTCGGCAGGAAAAGCCATTTGTCATCTGGGAAATTTTTGGCAGAGACAGGGGTCAGAGCCATGTCGGGGGCCGGCCGATTAGATCTCATGAGCAGTAGGCACAGAAGTCCCTCTGGACCCTGGCAATCAGATGGGCATCTGTCCAGCACATTCCTGGAGGGGGTAGCTTACAGAATCCAGCCAGCGCAGCAAAAAGACCCAGCTGTCCAGCGACTCCCCCACCGAAAATGGTCACAGGGGCAGGGCGAGCCCCGGGCGCGGGGAGGGCGCTCCCCGTTTGATGGAAAGTCGTTTTCCCCGCTCGGTGCGGCCGGTGACGCAGGGAGGCGTGTGCTCACGAGGGCCGGTGGCTCCTGGTCAGGATCGCTACCTGTGGGTTACACGTGACGAGGATTTCCTTCCCCAGACCAGCCTGCCCTGCAGGGTGTGTCTCTAGAAGAGGGGGTTCAGAAAGGAGCAAGAAAGACTGTGGCCACGGAGCTCCAGAAACCCAGCCGCCTTCTCCCAGCCCAGGGACTCACAACAGCTTCATTGTGTAGGGGGCGGGACGGGGGACTGGACCGCAGCTTTCCTGCAAGCCTATTTGAACTTGACCCTCGGGGCGCATAGAACAGCAGCCGCTCCCAGCCAAGGCCACCCCCTCCTCTCCCCTCCGCTCCTCTCCTCTCTGCTCTGCTCCTCTCCTCTCTGCATCTTTTCGAGAGGATTTCGTTCCATTTAAGTCCAGGGGACACGGCAAAAACAACACTCCAAACGCCACTTCCATTTTTGGCAATGGGATCCTTCAAACAGTGAGCAACAGGCCTTCGGCTCACAGGCCTTTAGATTCTCTGCGTACCTCATACGGTGGTGTTCTCCGCTCACTTCGGGGGGAAGCTTGAGGTTCATTTTTCAGCCTTTTTTTTTTTTTTTTTTTTTTTTTTTTTTTTTTAAGGAGAAAGAGCACCATATCGACAAAAAAGGACAGAGTCACTGATTATTAACGCTGGCAGGATGGTAGCTAGTCACCAATCAGCTGCCCCACTTTTCAGACGAGGAAACCGAAGCCAAAGAGGCTAAGAGCCTGAGCAGCACCTTGAGAGGCATCTCCAGGACGAGCCATCTTAGGACAGCGTGGCTGAAAGCCACACCGTCTTCCCCTCGTTTACTCATTACCTTCATTGACTGGCACTTGGCAGAACTGCCTGGCTGCCCCTGGGCCAACCTCCCTGTCTCCAACAGGTCATGTCTGAGCGATTTCCCTTGAACAGCTCGCGGGTCATGCCGTCCCCCTCCGAAGCTCACAGCTGATTGCTTCCCGTGACTCACCAGTTCAGTTCCAAGTTCCTGTCCCTGGTTTTCTTTCTTCCTTTTTAAAAAAAATATATTCTATTTATATTTTACAGAGAGGAAAGGAGAGAGAGAGGGAGTTAGAAACATCTATCAGCTGCCTCTTGCATACCCCACACTGGGGATGTGCCTGCAACCAATGTACTTGGAACCCTTCAGTCTGCAGACCAACGAACTTGGAACCCTTCAGTCTGCAGACCTACACTCTATCCACTGAGCCAAACCGGTTAGGGCTGCCCCTGGTTTTCAAGTTCCCCTGCAACCACCTTACTTACCCAAACTTACTTCCCCACAGTTCTCATCTAACTCATCTTGAACTGGTAGAATTTCATTCACCCTTCAAGGCCTGGGGTCAGCGATCACTTGCTCTCTAAAAAGTTTCTCCTTCCATGGCACAGGCTGGTGTGGCTCCATTGGTTGGGTCAGGGCACATTGCCTAGGTTGCGGGCCTGATCTCCAGTGGGGGGCGTGCAGGAAGCTGCTGATCTACGTTTCACTCTCACATCAATCGTTCTCTCTCCCTCCCTCTCTCCCTGTCTCCTTTCCTCTTTCTCTAAAAATCAATGCAAATATTTTCAAAAGAAAAAAAAAGAATTCCTCTTCCCTTCTTCTCTGGCACATGATGGCTCAACCTGCGGTTCGTCAGCTGGCTTCTCACTAAACTAGCTCTGAACACGGGGAGCATCCTTCCTATGTTGCATCCTAATGCCCAGCAGAGTGCAGATACTCAGTACATGCCCCACGTGGCATCAATCCTGAGCTCCCAGGACAGCGTTGAGCCCCTCAATGACACCCAGAGGCTCGGTGAAGACTCGCTGGGCACCTGCGGGTAACCCGACACCAGAGCTCATCATGCAGTGACGCAGGCCCACACTTGTAAATGGCAATTATGACGCAAGACGCATGTTCATGAGAACGTTGTTGTTTAAAGGAGAAACTTCCCTTTTTGAGTGACCAAGGCCAAAGAAGCTGAAAATCGGAGCAGCACTGTGAAAGCTGACCCAGGACAAGCTGTCTTAGGACACCTGGGAGCTCCCCCTCCCTCTTGGACGCGTGATTTGAAAGAATGAAGTAGAAGGTAGTCTGAGCTCACTCGTAAATGCTAAGGAACAACAATATTATGTTTCCAAGGGAAACGATTCTGCTTCACTAGCCTAAGGAAGACATGTCTACTCTGGAGTTAATAAAATTAATACAGGATAGCCCTGGCCGGATGGCTCAGTTGGTTGGAGCGTCATCCTGTACACCACAAGGCTTCAGGTTCCATTCCCAGTCAGGGCACACACCTAAGTTGTGGGTTCCATCCGCAGTCAGGGTGTGTATGGGAGGCAACTGCTTGATGTTTCTCTCTCACATCAATGTTTCTCTTCTTCTCCTTCTCTCTTTTCCTTCTCTCTCTCTCTCTAAAATCAATAAAACATATTCTTGGATGAGGATTAAAAAAAAATCACACTTAGCAACATGAGATTCAGGGGGGCCGTGGATAATAAGGATTAAAATGGATGTGATCATTTTGTTGGACCATTTTAATTACTATTCATTTATTCAAGACCATCTCTCTGCACCCCACCCCACTCTTAGCATCAGAATGGCCCTCTTACTATTTTCCTCAAATAGTCTCCTTAAAAACTTAAGCTGTTGAGACTAAAAACCACTTGTTTGCTTTTTGTCAGCTCACATGGCATTTTCACAATTTTTAAAAAGAATAATTGCATCAGAAAATCGAACATCTCAGGATGATGGCCTGAGTGATACCAGCCATTAAAGCACACACTTCCTGTGATAGGCAGGACATGACAGCAATTTCTTGGAAATCACAATTAGTTCTCCTGGAACAAATCTCATATCAAACAGTTATCAAGCACATTTGATAAAGGCACTGGGAGAATGTTAGCTAGCCACCCTTCATCTCCCCTCCTCCCCTTTCAATGGACAAGATACTATGCCAAAAAACAAAAACAGAAACACAAAACAACAACTTGTACCCAAGCGACTCCTTATTCTCAAGTTTTCCAGATCCAGAGAAAGGATTTGAATTGGGAAGTTCATTACTCACAGCCTTTGTTCACAAGTCTGCAGAAATTGTGCAGTCTTTCCATTATTATCAAGTTCATTGTGTAGACACGTCATATGTCAGTGTGATTAGCAGCTCTGCTCAGAGCATGAGGAGGAGGTTCCTGTAAGGATGTGTCCCTTTTGTTGTGGCTGCTGAGTCAGCCCGCTCCTGGCTCCTCGCCCTGTGTAGTGGGCACCTACTACTGTGTATATTTAGCCCTAAATGCGCCTGTTTATCTCTGATGTCCCAGGAACCAAGCCCACTGGGTCCCCTTCAGGTTTGGAACCACACCATCCACAGAATCATGGCAACTTCTACGATTCCTTGAGTGCATTTGGAGAAACGCTCTCAAGAGTTGAAAATCCAACCTGGCATAAGATGTTTCCATGTAAACACACTGTAGCACGAGAAGGTTCCCTCTGGCTCTGGCATTCCTCTGGGGAAGAGCCATGTAACCACAGAGAGACCAGATTGTTGCCTGTTGGCCTCTGGCATGACCTGAACCTGACATACCTTTTCAGTAGACGTTCTACCTAGTGCCCTGGCAACAGAGAGCTTTCCCAGCCTGTGACAGGGAAGTCATCGGATACTTACATTCCTGATCTGCAGGATTCCATCTCTTCTATCCCCCAGTGACCCTGATCCCCGGCACCGTCACTAGAGGGTTTCCCCTACTTGAGCTTCCCTTTGCCATTGGCTGTGACATCCCACCCTTAGTGGCAGGCACTTGCCTTGGAAACACAGAATTCCTTTCCGTTTTGTTAAACTAATTTTAATAGATGTTATCTATGTGCCAAAAAGCGAGGTTAGCCACAGGAAGTTGAGCAAAGAAGATCTAAACCTTGCTCTTGAAAAAGCTTATAGATAACTGTGATGTAATATAATGTCTTAACCAGACAGCGTAGATTGGGAACCAGTAGGACTCAGATGGTTCCGTGTGGGTATGCATTGCCTCCTCATACAGATCGCAAGCAAGTGTGGAAGGAAGTGTGCTGGGCACAAAGCAAAACCTGAAGATGATTGACTGGAGTGGGTGAGCATGTGCATGGAACCCAGAATTCCCAGATTCAAACAACTACCAGTAATTATTGGCTGTGTGACCTTGGGCGTATTACTTAACTTTTCTATACCTCAGTTTCTTCACCTTAAAAATGGGAATGCTGATAATGATAATGCCTATCTCACAGACCTGTTGTGAGAATTAAAATACAGAAAAATATGCACCAAAGATCAAGTTAGAAACATCACAGAATTTAGAGCTACGAGAACCCACAGATGTGTGTAGTGTCACAAGGGATTTCATTTCTGAAAGATTTGCTGCTCTAAATCCCCCAAAACCACTAGGTCAAATCTCACCAACATCTTCTATTTGGCAATAAAATAAAGAAAATATTTGAAGCTTAAAGATGAAACCACAGCGCAAACCTAAAGAGGAAGATGAAAACTAAGGCTGGGGCTGTTCTGGGGTTTTTGTTTTCTTTGTTTTGTTTCCTTTTTATGTAATGTATTGGGTCTAGAGCATTTGTTTTAATGACCACTTGGAGGCAGTACAATAAGTATCAAATTCATATAGGTTAAAAAGTAAGATGAGAAACCCAAACATGTATCTCGGAGTTGCAAAGGATTATACACTCAATAAATAGAAGAGACACATATATCCGCCAAAAGTATAAGGTATTCAATTATTCAGTAGGCTTGATGAAACTGTTTATGTATAAAACAAAGTATAATCTGCACAAATAATCTATTTTCACATAAATTAAATATATTCTAAGCCCAAAACTATGTTCTGTTGTATTTAAAATAATCAGCATCATATACACCATGTTCTGTGAATACAATGCAATTCAATTACACACTAATTTAAAATATTATTTGAGCCCTAGCCAGTTTGGCTCAGTGGATAGAGTGTTGGCCTGTGGACCAAAGGGTCCTGGGCTCAATTCCGGTCAAGGGCACATGCCTGGGTCTCTGGCTCAGTCCCCACTAGGAGGCGGCCGATTCATGGCTCTCTCTCATCAATGATGCTTCTATCTTTCTCCCTTCCTCTTCTCTAAAATCAATAAAAATATATTTAAAACAAATAATAAAAAATATTGTTTGACGTTTTGCATTTGAAAATGTTGAGGCTCAAATGAAAATACGTATAGAAACTTATGTGATCAGACGAAGTCAGTATTAAACGAGTAATGTACTATCTTGATTTCATATAATAGCAAGAAAAAAAGGCAAAAAAAAAAATCAATGAGTTAATCGGCTAACTTTAAGAAGTTAGGAACATGGCAATTAAAACTAGTCCAAAGAATTGGAAGGAAATGATTTATTCACTAATTAAGCTAGTAGATATTGAGTACCTGCTATTAGGCACTGAAAAGGAAGCATTGATCTAAACAGTCTTTGACCTTGTGGAACTTAAACCCTCTATAACCACACGTGGAACAAGCAGACTACTGGTCATCAAGAGATTTGATTCCACTCCCAACTGTCCCGGTAACCACCTGTAAGCCTTCAGATAAATTACTTATTCCTACTTTGCCTCCCTTTCCTTCTCTGGAAAGGAAATCATAATATCTGTCCTATCCATTGTGTGATATAATCAAATGGAATCCAATTACATAAACAATGTTTTGGGAAATTAAAAGCATTATTCAAATACAAAGTGATTGTTATGAATATTTAAAGCATCCACATTCCATTTGCTCTCACTGCCCTCCCGGTCTTGGAGAAATGCAATGGCAGCTGGATTAAAGCGTTCCCTTCTTCCAACTGGCCAACGGCCATGAGATGGGTCTATTGTCAAGGTGGCTTCAAATCTTAATGCTAGGAGAGACTCACTGCTGGGTCACCTGATGCTGTGAAATCAAAGTCCACATTGCAGGATAAATTACCAAATCTACTCTCAGATGTGTCTCACAGTTCTGCAACTCCCAACGGTGGGATTGCCACCTGCTACCACATACTTGTCAGTTGTCCTGACCCTCACCTCAACATCAAAGATTCTTAGCCCATAAAACACTGAATTCAAAATTACCTCACAGAGCAGTCATTTTGATTCAATGCTCTTTTACTGAGCACTTCTTATGTGCTAGGTCAGTGGTTGGCAAACCGTGGCTTGCGAGCCACACGTGGCTCTTTGGCCCCTTGAGTTTTTAGCAAAGGCCAGCTTAGGAGGTACCCTAATTAAGTTAATAACAATGTACCTACCTATCTAGTTTAAGTTTAAAAAATGTGGCTCTCAAAAGAAATTTCAATCATCGTACTGTTGATATTTGGCTCTGTTGACTAATGAGTTTGCTGACCACTGTGCTAGGTAATAAGCTCAGCACCGGAAATTCAGAGATTACAATTTAGTGGGTGAGGCTGACAAATGGAATTGAGAGAATTGCCTTACATTCTCTCAGTACAGTTGAGCACATGAGAATCACAAAGAGGACACCCCCACTCCCACTCAAACCCACCCCCATTCTACTTCACTTCTGAGAGCCGGGCTAGCAAAGAGTCTGAGAGCAGGGTAGATGGTGCTGATTTCATGTATTGTCTTAAATGCCTGGGTCCTAGGACACTTGCTAATATTGAGTAGTTTCTTAAGAAATCCTTGTGCAAATGAATAACTGAAGTAGGCAGAGCAGAGAGAAGGGAGGCCTTGGTAGCAGACACCAGGTACATGAAAATTGCTTGTTGATTGCCTGGGAACCAAGGGAGATGAATCTAGCCAACTTCTCTCCATTCTCCAACCCTTGCCAATCCTCTCCCTCCTGTCCCAGGATCTACAGCCTCATCGCTCCACCTCTTTCTTCCTCATGTAAAAAAACCGCATTGGGTCTCTGAAGGAAGTCAAATCCAAGATTGATGTCACCCTCTGAATGCTTACAAGTTTAAAACCTGTTGTGTGAATAAATTAAGCCCAATGAACAAGCATGCTAATCATTTTTGATGCTGTACAGTAGCACATCTACATCGATGTCCATCAAATTTTCTGAACAAAAATTAAGATACATGGCCTGAAAATGGAACAGATGATTTGAAATTGAAAAATATCTTTGAGAATACGTGTCATCCTGCCCATACCTGTGTCCCATAACCATCTGTCAACGTCTCAGGATTCATATGCTGATACCCTTTCCTCTACCCAAACCCACTGTCATGGACCAGGGAGACTTCTCAGCTGTTGACCCAAGGAAATGAACTGCTTTTATTTTGCTATTCCAGTCTCTGCTGGGTCAGGAAGCCACGGCCCTTTCGGTTCTGAGAGCTGGATTGGGAGATTAAAGCCAAAACTGGCCTTGAAGTGCTATTTGCTGTTTTTGATTTACTACCAGCTCTCAATCAAGTATTTGGGGAAAACCCAACACGAGTACATCTGTGCTTAGTGTTGCATAAGCAGCTCTTGTTCAGAAAGTACAGTTGATTAGTCTCTTGGTGGATACTAGGCACTGACTTAAGATCTTTGGAGCCCTGGTCAGGTAGCTCATTTGGATAGATTCTCGTCCGATTCGCTAAGGTTGTGGGTTTGGTTCTTGGTCAGGACACATACAAGAACCAACCAAAGAATGCCAAATAATTGGAAAAATCTCTATCTCTCCCCCTCTCCCTCTCCTTCTCTCTTTAAAATCAATAAATTAAAAAATATTTTTGCAAGAACTTTGTATACATTATCTTTTTTAATTCTCATAACACTACAAATGCTATTACTGGGATATCAATATTGTGGATAAGACTAGTGCTTAAAGAGCCCGAGTAACTGCCCGAAGTCCTACAGCAAGTAAGCAGCAAAGCCAAGATTTAAACCCAGGATCGAACGACTCTGCAGTCTGTTCTAACAACAAGCCGCTTGCAGTCTATCTGGGAGATCAGACATTCACAAGTGAAATCTTTGGAAAACAGCCTCCATTAAAACGCCAAAATGTGGCTCTGGTGGCTGTCCGAGGCCAGAATGAGATTTGCCTTTCTGAGCCCTGTGGGATGTACAGGAGGAAAGGATCTGAGTTTATAACCAAATAAAAGTTCACAAGAGCCCTGCGTGGTATATTATCAATAAACCCAGTAATTGGTTGTGTGGGGCAGGCAGACCAGAGGACACACCGGGGGAAGCCTGGAGGCCCCATCACTTGAATTTCTCAACACTTTACAGTCGGCGGGGCACTTTCCCATATATCACGTCATGTCATCTTCACAGCAATCCCGTGAAGCACAAGTTACCGCATTTTACAGGCGAGGACAAAGCATTGACTGAGGAGCTTGCCCTAGTCACCCAGCCACGTTCCAGGATGCAGCCCCAGCCCCAGATTGTTGCCCCCGGCTCCCACGTTTTCCGCCGTGCCTCCTTGCCACTCAGAATCAGGCGGCCCGAAGCCCACCCTTTCCCGGGAGCTTGCCTACCTGGCCCCCTCCTGCTCTGCGCATCCCCCTGGAGTCCCTTTCATCAGCCCAACTGGCGGTCTCCTCACCAACTGCCGTGGAAGCTTGCGACAGCCACATTCCGGCCGGCCAGCCTCCGGCCTCTGGTACTCAGGAAGCCTGGGCCTCCTCCAACCTCTGCTTCTCTCCCCCCCCCCCCGCTTCCCCCCCCACTTCTCCCCCTTCTGCTTCTCCCCCTTCTCCCCCTTCTCCCACTTCTCCCCCTTCTCCCGCTTCTCCTGCTTCTCCCGCTTCTCCCGCTTCTCTCCCTTCTCCCGCTTCTCCCCCTTCTCCCGCTTCTCCCACTTCTTCCCCTTCTCCCGATTCTCCTGCTTCTCCCGCTTCTCCCCCTTCTCCTGCTTCTCCCCCTTCTCCCCCTTCTCCCGCTTCTCCCCCTTCTCCTGCTTTTCCCGCTTCTCCCCCTTCTCCCACTTCTCCCCCTTCTCCCGCTTCTCCTGCTTCTCCCGCTTCTCCCGCTTCTCTCCCTTCTCCCGCTTCTCCCCCTTCTCCCGCTTCTCCCACTTCTTCCCCTTCTCCCGCTTCTCCTGCTTCTCCTCATTCTCCCGCTTCTCCCCCTTCTCCCCCTTCTCCCGCTTCTCCCGCTTCTCCCGCTTCTCCCACTTCTTCCCCTTCTCCCGATTCTCCTGCTTCTCCCGCTTCTCCCCCTTCTCCTGCTTCTCCCCCTTCTCCCCCTTCTCCCGCTTCTCCCGCTTCTCCCGCTTCTCCCACTTCTTCCCCTTCTCCCGATTCTCCTGCTTCTCCCGCTTCTCCCCCTTCTCCCGCTTCTCCCCCTTCTCCTGCAACCACGTTTGCACCATAAATCAAGAAGCCATTCGGACAGTTTGAAATGGGAAAACCATTGAAATTTTTGAAACTCTGCCATGGACAACCTTATTTCCCTTTCCCCCAGCTCCCCCTCGTAGATAGTCTGACCTCGTTGGAGCCAGTAAATGTTTACTGAGCACCTATAGATGTCAGGGGTTGTTCTAGAAAAGCAACTTTGGACGACACAGAAAAGCCCCTCCTCTAATGAAAACCCACATCCCAGTAGGGAGCGTCAGGATAGGGAAGTAAACGGCATGCCCGGTGGCGATGGCACCGTGACAAAAAAGAAAGGGGCGAGAGCCCTAGCCGGGTCGGCTCAGTGGATAGAGCATCGGCCCGTGGACTGAAGGTTCCCAGGTCCAATTCTGGTCAAGGGCACGTGCCTGGGTTGTACGTTCGATCCCCAGTAAGGGGCATCTAGGAGGCAGCCGGTCAATGATTCTCTCTCATCATGGATGTTCCTACCTCTCTCTCCCTCTCCCTTCCTCTCTGAAACCAATAAAAATATATTTAAAAAGCAAAAGAAAGAGGTGAGACTATGAGCTGCAGAACGGAGCCTGTTGTGAAGCGGTCGGCCAGGGAAGGCAGCTGTAAAGAGGTATCTAAATGCAGTGAAGGAACGAGCAGAGTCGCCTGGCTCTCCAGGGACGGAGAACGTGATGCGGAGGGCATTCAAGGAATGGCGAGGGGCCAGGTGGCTGCAGCCCAGTGAACAGAGGGGGGGCTGGTAGGAGATGAGGGCCCAGAGCGAGCCAGGGACCAGATTTCACAGCACCAGGAAGGCCCCGAGAAAATTGCCGGTGTTCAGGCATTCAACCTTGTGCAGACAAAGCGAGCGGCTATTTTGGGCCTGCGCTGCTGGGTGCAGAAAATACAAAGAAGAATGAGGCAAAGTCCTAACGGTGAAGTGTGGGGTCTAATGGGAAACAGAGAGGAGGGAGCAGACGGCTGTATCACAATGTGATCGGTCCTGTGGTCAGGTCCAGCCCAAAGGCCTGGTGCCACATGCAGCCCGGGGACGTCAGAGGAGGTGACATGTAGGCCTCGGCCGTCTCATGGGCTCAGCAACCCCACTTGGCCATCAAGCACTTGTGACTAGTATGACTGAAGAAAGGAATTTTTTTAATGTATGTATTTTTATTCATGTTAGAGAGAGGATGGGAGATAGAGATAGAAACATCAGTGCTGTCAGAGGATCATCAATCAGCTGTCTCCTGCACACACACCCACACCTCCACTGGGGATTAAGCCACAACCCAGGCATGTGCCCTGACAGGGAATCCAACCGTGACCTCTTGGTTCATGAGCTGACGCTCAACCACTGCACCACACCAGCCAGGCAAGATAGGAATTTTTAATTTAATTTAATTTAATGTAAAATGAGCGGGATGGGCTAAATTATCCCTAAGCTCCTGTCTACCTTAGTGATTCCAGGTGTCTGAGCAATTATCTCTCCGGGATTCACTTTCATGGGCCTTTGAGGCCTGAACTATCTCAAAGTTCCACTTGAAGGAATCGTTGTCTAAGAAGGGGAGGTTGGCCAGGAGGCCTTCCCAGCATTCTTCAAATCACCTTGGGGTGCACAGGGGCTGTACTACCTACTCCAAAGTCACAAAATTCGCCGCCCCCCCCCACCCTTGTTAGCAATTTTGAAGCCACAGATGTATTTGTAGGAGGTGGAAATTCAGAGGTCTCCCTGGAAGGTTCTGATGAACAAAATCTCCCAGTTAGAGGAGCAGACTCTGTGGGGTCTGAAAAGTTGGCAATCGCTGCTCTGGAGCACACCTCCCCCAGGCCCATTTTCTTTGCCTTTCTTTCTCCTAAGCTGCAAGGGCCCTTCTTTTGCCTCTGTAAGTTGTTTCCTGAGCCCACACAGCCCTGCTTTCTCACTTCTTCTGTGTAACTTTCCAAAGAAACTTTTGTTTGTATTTGAGTCTTGCTTCTGAATTCTTTCTTAGCCAAAACTCAAGGACTGAGGTCTAACATCTGGTGCCATTCTCCATTACCATTCTGGTGTCGTGACTCAGATGGTCTTATAAAAAAAAAAAAAAAAAAAGGAGGGGTAATTAAGTTAAAACAAAGCCATTAGGATAGGCCCTAATCCAATCTGATTAGTAAGAAAAGGAAATTTAGACACAGAGAAACCAGACACATGCCCACATTGATAAGAGCCATGTGAGGACACAGTAAAAGACAGCCCTATCTGCAAGCAAAGGATGGAGAGCTCTCAGAAGAAACCACACCTGCTGACACCTTGACCTTGGACTTCTAGCCTCTACAACTGTGGGAAAAATAAATTATTTCTGTTGTTTAAACTGCCCAGTCTTTGGTACTTTGTTATGGCAGCATAACAACACACATAAATCCCCTAGCACATGAATGCTCAGTAACAATTTATTGTTCTTTTTATTATTTACTACTAATAAAAAACAACAACCCTGGGTAGCCCAGCCAGCATGGTTCAATGGTTGAGCATTGACCTATGAACCAGGAGGTCATAATACAATTCCTGGTTGGGGCACATGCCTGAATTGTGAGCTTGGTCCCTAATATGGGATATGCAAGAGACAGCCAAATCAATGATTCTCTCTCCTCGATTGTTTTTTTCTCTCTCCCTCTCCCTTTCTTTCTGAAATCCATACAAATATATTTTTTTAAAAAATCTGTGTAAGGCACTGAAAAAATATGTAATATGTACGTAAACATACAAAAGGGATCAGTAGACTTGTCATCCACAGAGGAGGATCCTGCATACTGACCACCATGCAGGGATCACAAGTCTCAACACTGTAGCCCAGAGCTTCGCACACTGTCATGTGCACACGGATCACTGAGGATGTCTGCGGTACAGATTCTGATTCAGGGGATCTGGGGCGGGGCCTGGGAATCTGCATTGCTTTAAAAATTATTTTAATTACAGTTTATGCTCAATGTTATTCTGTGTCAGCTCCAGAAGTATAGCCTAGTGGTTAGAGAATCATATACTTTACAAAGTGGTCGCCCCCCCCCCCCCCGAAGGTCTGAATTTCTAAAATGCTCCCAGTTAATTCTCACACTGTCAGTCAGAAGACCACACCAGGTGGCACTGAAGAAATGGATTGCTTAGTCCCAATGGGGGTTCTCAACTGTTTGGATCCACAAAACAAAACAAAATGCATCAAGTGGCCAGAAAATGCTCACTGGACTACACCCTGTATCTGTCCGTCATCATGAGAGTCTGCAGATCAATTTCAGTCAACATATCATTTGAGCCAGAGGGTTGGGGTGCCCAGGCAGGTAAAGCTATCTGGAGGATTCCTGGAGAATGAAAGGGAGGCACTTGGTTCAGCAAAAGGAATTGAGCAAGCACAGGCTGTAGAACCTCTCCAGGTTAAAGCAACTTGAAAATAGCCGAGGTGGTGTTCAGTTGTCTTTATTTCCCAATCCAAATAAGGACCCGAGTGGTGTTTGCTGCTCCTTTAAGGGGTGCAGGGGAGGGAGGTGTGGGCGTGGCTATGGCACTGTTTGCTACCAGCTGGGTCATGTGGGGCTTCCTTATCTTTGGAGAGTTTCATGGGTGCTGGTGCCAGCGTGGAGGCCACCTGATTTCAATCAGACTGTAAAGTCATTAACTAAGACACCCGGAGGTAGGCCTCCGTGTGGGCCTTCGGCCAGAGCTGTGGGAAGAGGACCTAGCGAGGGGAAGGACGAACTTGGCCTTAGGTTACTAGGTAACCTCAGACAAACATCTTGAGTAGAGCCTCCAGACTTTCATCATCAGGACCTACTGTTCTCACTGTGCCCCAGGAAGTAGTCCCAGGCACCTGGCCCCACACAGGTCAGACTTCCCTTGTCCCCTGAGACTCAGGAGATTTGTGGATCCATCAACTCCGGGAGATTGTGTTTTTAGAGTGTTTCTAGAGTTGGAGGTTGGAAGACGGTTGAGAAGGGGTAGCAGAAATCTCAGCCCCTGTCAATTAGGACAAATCCACTAACATCTACATATTTTTTTGGGGGAATCCAGGTTTCTTGTAAGGTAAGCAGTTGTAAAGACTGACCCCTGATGGAAATCTCTCCCCGAATAGATTTTGGCAGACTTCATTCAAACTGTAGCATCAAATACATTGTTGTATTTTGATGAGTAGCTTGGATTTGGGGAACATATTAGCTACTTGGTCCAGTCAGTGAAGTCTCAGTTTCCCACATATACAAAACAATAGCATGTGTTTCCAAGTAAATAATGGATTAAATAAAAGCTAAAGCATATGAAGTGGTTAGCTTTTATTATAATCTCTTCTTTCACAACCCCACTTAACCACACTCTTTTTCATTATACAACTGCAAGCTCCAAAAAAAGGCAGTAGGGGCGGTGGCTTATTCCCCTTCCTTTCCCTCCTCCCGTCCTAAAGTCTGTTACAGCGTTTCTCAGTTAGGTGACATTTAGATGAGCACCTCCTATATGCCAAATCAAAGGCACAGTCCTTGCCCAAGGAGCACGCAGTTTCTCAGAGGGAGACAGATGAGTCAAATAATAAGCATAATTAGGCACCCTGGGTGCCCTGACCAATGTGTAAATGGGCAAGAGCAACAAAGCAGAGCATGTTTGCTTTTAGTTTGGAGACTAAGATAAGAAGAGGGTTCAGGAGCTTCCAGGTTGGTGAACACACGGAGATTTAGAAAGAGTGGCGCCCTCAGAGTGGGCAGGGAGGCCTCCCACCCTTTCCCCATACCCTAATAGATACTTCTTCAAAGAGGGCATACAGATGACCAAGAGACATACGAAAACATGCCCACAGTCACTGACCATCAGAGAGATGCAAATTAAAAGGTCAGTTAGGTATCATTTCACACCTGTCAGAATGGCTACCGTCAACAAATCAACAAATGACAAGTCCTGTTGAGGGTGTGGATAAAAGGGAACCTAGGGCAGACTGGTGCAGCCATGATGGGAAACAGTATGGAGCTTCCTCAAGAAATTATATATGGAAATATATCCTAAGAAACCTGAAACACCAATCAGAAAGAATGTGCGCACCCTATTTTCATAGCAGCACCATTTACAATAACTGAGATCTGAAAACAGCCCAAATGCCCATCAATAGGCAAGTGGATAGAAAAGCTGTGGCACATTTACACCATGGAATACTATGCAACAGTTAGATCTCTTATCCTGTGAGACAGCATGGAGGGACCTGAAGAGCCTTATGCCAAATGAAATAAGCCAGGCAGAGAAAGACAAGTATTCTATGATTTCACTCATATGTGGAAACTAAGGAACAAAATAAACTGATGAGCAAATAGACCCAAAGACATAGAAGCATAGAACAGACTACAGAATCTCAGAGGAAGGCAGGGGAGGATGGGTGGGAAGAGATCAACCAAAAAACTTGTATTCATATATGCATAACCCATGGACATAGACAATAGGGTGGGAGCAGGCTAGAAGGGGTTAATGGGAAGGAAAGGGAGACGTATGTAATACTTTCAACAATAAGAAAACGCATACAAGTGATAGGGTTAGCTGCCATCTGATGTCATTAAATAAATATTTGTTGAATAAATAAATGGATTTAAATTTTCATCTGGAAACCTCATATCTTAAGCATGGCACGAAGAATGTGGATACTATGTAGACACTGCAGACGCAGTGATAAGACGCAGGCTCATTCATACTCTAGGTTTTCCATAAATCACGCTGCCCGGAGAATTAGGGAAGGCTTGGAAGATGGGCATGGCAGGAGGAAATGGACATTTATTGAGGGTCTACTGTGTGCCAGCACATTGTATAGTTGTGTGACTTAACATTCACTACATACCAGGGAGCAAGACACTAGCTCTGCTAACTGAGGGGGGAACATACTTCCAGAGGTAAAGTGAACTTGGCCAAGGTCACCCACCCAGTAAAAATGGTACCAAGATTTAAACCCAGTTATGTCTCATTCTAATGCCCAAGTTCTCTCCACCATGCTGTCTTCATGCTATTAGCCAATCAAGTGGCATCTCATCCTTGAAGGATGAGTAGGAATTTGCCCAGCAAAGAAAGGAGGAGAGAGGAATAGGGCACTGCAGGTGTTGGGGGCACGTGTTAGAGGCCTGGTAGTGGGAAACAGCTGAGTTGATGAGACTGCATGACTGAAGCAGATGATAACATGGGCAGGACAGGGGCAGGTGTGGGCTCTGGAGCAAAGGATGGATTAGAACTATGCCCTCTGTGCAGCTCAGTCTTTTCTGGAAGCCAGTACTTCATTGTGGTCTTTTCTGATGCTCTCCAACCAAGGAGGGCTTCCCCATCCTCTGCGGTACATGGTTTTCCTTTCGCCCAGTCCTACATTTGCCATATTCCAAGCACAGAGACATCTAAATATCGCTTTAAGGTTTAATCAATCCTTTTCTATGACAGCAAAACAGATACGTACCTACAGCTCCCTTGATGAAGACACTCATTGCACAAGGCAAAATGAGTTACCGATGGACGCGGGGCTGCTCGGGTGGCAGCGGGCACACAATTGTCCAGAACATAAAACCAAGGCCATCAGGGAGCAGCTCTAACTTGGCAACTGAAATGTCAGATAAATGTCACTCTCGGTGCTGGCTTCACCATGGTTTCTTCAGTTGTACTTTCTCAGGCATTTCCTGTTTATAGGGTGTGTGCTCCAACAGCTGTGTGAGAGAGCAGGGCCCAAGGAAGGGCTTTCAGATCAAATTGCTCTTTGAAGTTCTAGGTGCCAGGCTAGCGGATTCCTCCCACCCAGGCCAGAGTCAGACCGCCTGGCCCTGATCTAGCTGCTCTGGGCTCCTGGCTGCTCCGACCACACAGTCCTGTAATGATGACAAGAGGATGAGGGTGTGTGTGTGTGTGTGTGTGTGTGTGTGTGTGTGTGTGTGTGTGGAGTACCCTCTGTCTTCGTGGATGGTGGCATGTCATGGGAAAGGCAAGGGGGAGGGATAGAGAGAGAGAAACATCAGTGATGAGAGAGGAACATCACCAGTTGGCTGCCTCCTGGATGCTCCCTGCTGGAGAAAGAGCCTGAAACCCAGGGAATTGAACCAGCAACTTTCTGGTTCTTGGGTCGATGCTCAACCGCTGAGCCACACCAAGCAGGCATGGGCAATTTAAAATTTTGATTTATGAAATCTCTTTTCTAAAAGAACATGTTTGTATGGTTCCAGGACACGCATTACTGTATATCGTCCATTCTAAGACATTTAATTAAAGGATACACCATTATTTTATGTATCACTAAGAAAAACAACACAAAAAGCTCTGCCTAAACTATGACCCGATGCCTTAACCATAACTCTGTGATCCAGGAATTAGTCACTCCAGCCTCTCAGCTTTGAAACATGGGACAGTGCTCCAGGCCCTTCATTTATTTCATTGCTAGGCTTATCTTAGACAATTCTCTGTGCATATGTCATTAACAGACAAAACACAATTATATTTGTGTGTGGGTATTTTTCTCTTGAGAGTCCCATAAAGCCCTTGGTTCTTGAGCTTTGTGATGCTATCTCGAACGTTGGGAATTTCTGTAATGATGAATGTCTGCTTCACCGACCTCAGATTCATGTCCCACGATGTGCATGCCTCCTGCAAACACAGTAACTTCCATTTCAATGCCAAATGACAGTGTAATTTTTTTGGAATTGAAACAGCCACTGAGCTCAACCTGTTATTACCAACAGTGTACTTAACTCCATTGATGTAATGGCAACGTGAACAGCCATCACTAAGGTAGAGCCCGGGCAGACCATGACAACTACAGCCTTGACTGCCGCCAGGTGACACATCAGCGTCAGAAGTCTCCCAAATGATTCCTGAGACTAAATCAAACACCTGGAGGAGAGGGCCGGGTGGGGAATGTGTGTTTCATGACGGATGGACTGAGCTCTATCTTGTTTGCCCCCGGTGATGAGGATCCGGCACAGAGTGAACGGCCAACAAGTGTGTTTAGGTTGTTGGAGGATTGGAATGCAAGGATAGATGGAAGGATGAGAAACAAAGAAGTGTGTGGCTGAGGAGGCATGCAGAAACAATACCCTCCGCCTTCTCGCAGATTGGTATTTATTTGGTGGAACTGCCGTCTTCAGTCCCCAGAGCCGGCGGGAATCATGCATCTCCTGACCTTCATCTAGACCTCGGCACCTGCTTCACATCCTCTTCCCCTCCTCTCCCTCCCCGCAACACCTCTTAGGCCTCTGTCTGATTGTGAAACTCCGGTGCCACATGGGTGACTCAGTGTAGCATGAGCTTACGTTTCTGGACTCGCCTCAACACCAGTGGCCTTGCCCTCAACCTCTCCAGCAGCCTCCTCCCAGCCCTCTTCCTCCTCCTCCTCCTCCTCCTCCTCTATCTCCCCTTTCTCCTCTTTGTCCTGGCATTGAACATTCCACCCTCCATCCCTGACTTCCTGTCCCTGGTATTTGTGCACCAGGTAGCTCCAGCCTCACTCAGGTACATGGGCTTCAGCTTCCGGCGGCTGTCTGTCTTCCACTGGGTTCCCTTTTTTCCTCAGACCCTTAACGCAGTGGTCAGCAAACATGAGGCTGGCGAGCCATGGTTTGCCACTCTGTTGAGTAATGAGTTTGCCGACCACTGCCTTAGGGAAAAACACTTAAAAAACATTTTAATAATGTACTAATGTCTTTTAAAAATATATTTTATTGATTTTTTTACAGAGAGGAAAATAGGGGGACAAAGAGCTAGAAACATCGATGAAAGAGATTCATTCATCAGCTGCCTCCCACACCGCTCCCATTGGGGATGTGCCCGCAACCAAGGTACATGGTTGACCAGAATCAAACCTGGGACCCTTCAGTCCACAGGCCAACGCTCTATCCACTGAGCCAAACCGGTTTCAGCTGTAATAACATCTTTAACCTGAAGTCAAAACTTCTGAGTAAGGGTAATGCCTTTAGCAGTGGTCGGCAAACTCATTAGTCAACAGAGCGACAAACCACAGCTCGCGAGCTACAGTTTGCTGACCGCTGCCGTGACATATTGACTTTTAGCAAACCATGAAAAATTAAAGCCATCTGGTCGGCACTCCCTGAGTTCCTAAAGACGAAAGATTCAAGTTCTCTCCTCCTCTCCTCCTTTCCTGTTTCAGAGGAAATTTCTCTCCAGCTCAAGGCTAATCCCTCCTCCTCCGGAAACGCTTACTCTGTTAATCACACCCTCCTTCTCCCTTTCTCCCCTCCATTGGGTCTCTCCTGACAGCATATAAATATTTTCATCTCTACTCCCTTTGAAAACAAACTCCCACCCGGAGCCTTGACTTGGGATGGTAAACACACAAAATACAACATACAGATGTTGTATACCTGAAACCGATATAGTTTTATTAACCAATGTCACCCTAATAAATTCAATTTAAAAAGACATCCACCCTTCCACACAGCGCTCTCCTTTCCTAGTTCCAGCCCTTTCGCTCTCCTTCAAAGTCAAGGGTGAAAAGTCTATCTATGATGATTGCCTCCACTTTCCCCTCCCATCTACTTAGCACCTAATCCTTTAGGACGTGCCCCTGCTTATATCCATGGTCTTTATTCCACTAAGTCCCCTAACATGTTCTTTTTCCTGGTCACACTTGGCAATATGCCAGGGATGCTTTGTGCCCCTGAGTCTCCTTCTCGGATGCTCTCCTTCTCTCTCTGGCTAACTAACTGCTGAATATCCATCTCAAATATCTCTTTCTCCAGGGAGCCTTCCTCAACACCCTGGTGAGCGGCTACTCGTCTGCTCCACAAGAACATCCTGAGCACGCCTCTGTCATCCTGTTGTCATTGCTGGCTTAGGGACAGGTCTTGTCCTAGAATAGTATGCTCTGTGAAAGCAAAGGCCATTATTATTGGGCTTGGGTTGTTATAAATAATACAATGATAAATGTGAACACATGAGTCACTGAGCCTTCGAGTATAAAAATAAGGTCAAGTGCATAAAAAGTTGTTTTATAGTCAAGACAGAGGGAACATTCTGGATAAGCTAAGTAGCGAAAACAGTGAAAGAAGGATGAAGAAAGCACTTCATTAAATTATCTCCAGTTACACCGTCTTTCTAAATTGTATCATCCCCTTAAATAAGCGTGTTACATACAGTAACTATCGAACTCTTTGGTGTCTTACTGATATTTTCAATTATAAGTGAAAAAACACACACACTGAATAATACATCAGAAAGACATCTTAAAGTCAACTCCCAAGGAAAGAAATTCAAGTGGTGACTAGTACTTGAAACACAGTCCAGGAACCAGAGCACACCTTGGGCAGTTTGGGTTTCCTGCCCAAGGTTGGTATTTAAATTTCTCCAAGATTTTATTCCACACTCTCTTCCCCTGTTTTGCTGTAATCACCCGACATTTCAGTCCATCTGAACTTCCAAACACTCCCTGAAACCGCCCCGCCATCTTCTTGACCTGGGTCTTTCCTCCTTCCACCCCGAAGTGCTGGTCCATTTCCAACTTCGCCGATAAAAAGAGCAATTTCCTGCCTGAACAGGGCTCTCACTCCCTTTGGAGAGAGTGATCTCTCCTCTTTCAGAGCTCCCCTAGCATTTGTACCTCTTGTCAGACCTGGTTTTATTGACCAACTTTTGTAGCAAAAAATACTATGCACCATCTTGTTTGGTTTTATATGAAAGGTTTTATTCACCTAACATTTTTCAACCCCTTAAAGAGGCTCTATGATCTTCTAATGACATATTTCAAGCAAATATACGTTAAGTTAGAAAAGAACAAATACTTCACCCACATTGATACATGATTGCCCCCATTCATGTGTTTTAACTGGCATATGTTGTCCCACTGTCTACACATTTCACAGTCTGTTTGTCTATTCTCTTACTTCCCACTTGCTGCTATTTTGGGATAAATAAGCAGATTTGGACGTGATCTCTTGAGCACATGGGAAAGCGTTGATCAAGAAAACCTTCCTGTGGCTCGTATTCCGATGAATGGATGTTAGAGTGTATGCATTCCTCAGCTTGTCCAGTGCCTGCCCTTACCTCCCTGTGGTGCCAGGCACTGTTCTAGGCCCTGGAGGTTGAGCTCATCAAGTGGCACTCAAGCAAACAACCAAACCAAACCAAACAACACTTGTTGATTGTTATTGAATTGCACTGAACTTACTAGTATAAATTATCTTGTGAAGAATTGACAAAATATGGTACCTCTCCTAGATGTTTAGGTATTTTTTTTATGTCTTCCAATTTCTGCAAATATCTTATACTTCTTACACTTCTTTGGTTAGATTCATTTTATTTTTATTTTTTTAAATTTTGCTGCTAGGAAGCATTTAAAAATATTTTTTAATTGATTTTTGTTTTGTTTTATTTTGTTAATGCTCACCCAAGAGTATTTTTCTTAAAAAAAAAAAAAGTTTTTTTTATTGACTTCAAAGAGGAGAGGAGAGGAAGAGGAAGATAGAAACATCAATGTTGAGAGAGAATTGTTGATCTACTGTCTCCTACTGGGAATCGAACCTGCAACCCAGGCATGTGCCCTTGACCGGAATTGAACCCGGGACCCTTTGGTCATAGGCGGACACTCTATCCGCTGAATCAAACCAGCTAAGGCTTTCCATTGATTTTTAAAGAAAGTGGGAGAGAGAGGAAAAGACAAAGAAACATCTATGTGAGAGAAATATCAATGTGAGAGAAACATCGATGTAAGAGAAACACATCGATTGGTTGCCTCCTGCACAAGCCCTGACCGAGCCCGGACTGAGGAGGAGCCTGCAAACAAGGTACATATCCATGACCAGAATCGAACCTGAGACCCTTTGGTCCACAGGCATACACTCTATCCACTGAGCCAAACTGGCTAGGGCCCTATTGATTTTTAGAGAGAGAAAGAGAAACTTGGATGTGAGAACAGAGCATCAATCGCCTGCCTCTTGCACCCGTCCATACTGGGGATCAAGCCTAAAACCTGGGCATGAGCCCTGGTCTGGAATTGAATTGGCAACATTTGGGGCAGGGGATGACACCAAACCAATTGCGCCACGGCAGCCAGAGTGGAAGCATTGTTTTTAATGATGGTGCCTAATTATTTGTTTCTCCCAGATAGGGATTAGCTAATTTTTGCATTTGATTTTGTTTCTATGGTCTCTGCTGAGCTTTTACTTACCAGTGTGTAGATTGTCTTGAATTTGTTATATAATTACATTGATTAGGGAGAACAACAGTGTGTTTCTTTTTAAATCCTTACACGTTTAATTTTTATTTTCTGGTCGCTTGCTTGGCCCTTTGTCATTCAATTTTATAGAAACAGAGACATTAGACATTCTCGTCGTATTCCTGTCTTCCCAGGGAATGCTTCTAAGAAGCATTAACCACTAAATATATTGTTAACTGTAATTTTGAGGTGGACACCTTTTATCAAGTTAAGGAAATTCTTTTCATAATGAATTTGCTAAAAATATTTTACCACAAATTAAATGTTATCAAATGTTTTTTTCTGCATCCAGTGAGATGATGATTTGGGTTTTTCTCCTTTAGAATATAAATATAGTAAACGACATTACTAAATTTTCTAATGTTCTAGCATTGTATTCTGCGATAAACCCAAACATATCATAAATATCAATTCTAGCCATAAGCGTTTTGGCTCAGTGGATAGAGTGAAGGATCGCAAGTTCGATTCCAGTCAAGGGCATATGCCTTGGTTGCGGACACATCCCCAGTGGGAAGCGTGCAAGAGGCAACTGATCAATGTTTCTCTCCCATCAATGTTTCTAACTCTCTATCCCTCTCCTTTCCTTCTCCCTTCCTCTCTGTAAAAAAAAAAAAAAAATCAATCAATAAAAATATATTTAAAAATAAATAAATAAATATTAGTCCTAATGCATTACTGGAATTAATTTTCTACCGTTTTGTTTAGGCCGTTGACCTTCTGAGAGATTAATCTGTGATTTCCCTATCTTATCTATTCTTATCTGGTTTTGACATCAAAATCCTGCCAGAATCCTGAAACACGCGGCAGTTCTTTCTTCCTTCAGCTCTCTGAAACGGGTTGTGTAACGTCATGACGATCTTTTCCTGCTGTTTGTCAGAATCTGCGTACACCCTCCTCTGGCTGCCACGTATTTTCTTTTGCTTTTGCAGGTAGAGTTTTAAACTATCAAGTCAACTTTTAAAAAATAGGCGTAGCTCGCTAACTAGACTTTCTATTTCTTCTTGAGTTAGTTTTAGTACGTTTCATTTTTTTCTAGAAAACTGGTCATTTCATGTAAGTCTTCAAATATAGTTGCAGAAAGTTTATAACATTCTCTCTCTCTCTCTCTCTTTCTCTCTCTCTAAATCCTCATCTGAGGATATGTGCACTGGTTTTAGAAAGGGGAAGGAAGAGAGAGAGATCAGTGTGAGAGAGAAACATTGATCGGGTTACCTCCCATATGTGTCCCAAAACCGCAACTTTTCCAACCCACTGAGCCACCTAGCCAGGGCCATTCTCTTATTCCTTAAAAGTTCTATTATACATGTAGTGATTTCCCTTTATTTTTTAAAGTATTTTTTAAATATATTTTATTGATTTTTTTTTTACAGAGAGAAAGAGAGGGGGATAGAGTTAGAAACCTCGATGAGAGAGAATCATCGATCAGCTGCCTCTTGCACACCCCCTACTGGGGATGTGCCCGCAACCCAGGTACATGCCCTTGACTGGAATCGAACCCGGAACCTGGAACCTTCCAGTCCGCAGACCAATGCTCTATCCACTTAGCCAAACCGGTTTCGGCTCATTTCCCTTTTTAATCTATGTTGGCTTTGTTAGTCTTTTCAGAGCACCTGCTTTTTATTTTCTTGATCATTTCTATTGTAACTTTGCTTTCTCCTCAATTAATTTCTCCACTGTTTACTTCTTTTCTTCTCCTTTCTTTGTGTGTGTGCTATTGTTCCTTTATCCAGTGTCTTGAGATGAACACCTGGTTCAGTAATTTCTAGTCTTTAAAAAAAAAATAAGTATTTTAAAGCTTTTGTAAATGCCTCTTTGCAAATTTCTCTGCAGCTTTTGCTGCATCGCACAAGCCTTGAAATATATTTTATTATTTAGCTCCATACGTATATTGCCTGATTTTAGTAATGATTTTTTTCTTTGACCCATCAATTATGATTTATTCTTAATGCAGGTTAGAGAAATATTTTTAAAGGCACTAATGCATGGAAATTAAGGTTCTTATAGATCACAAATGGGACCTACATGATACTGTGGTCTGGGCTGGGATGGTGCCATAATGTCATCAGAGACCTGGATGCTTTCTTCCTGCCCATTATCCTGACAGCGGGATTCTGCGATAGACGTGTTTTATATTTCTCACTCTTTCCTGGGAAGTGGTTTGCACATAGCAGCTGCTGGGGACAGCCTACTGTCCTAATGTGCCATGTGCATAAGAAGGAATTAACAGCCCAAATGAAAAATCATGATATTTATCATGAATCCGTCCTCCTTGTCTCTGTGTGTGTGTGTGTATTTTTTTTAAAATATATTTTATTGATTTTGTACAGAGAGGAAGGGAGAGAGATAGAGAGTTAGAAACATCGATGAGAGAGAGTCATCGATTAACTGCCTCTTGCACACCCCCTACTGGGGATGTGCCCGCAACCAAGGTACATGCCCTTGACTGGAATCGAACCCGGGACCTTTTAGTCCCCAAGCCGACACTCTATCCATTGAGCCAAACCGGTCTCGGCTGTGTGTGTGTTTTTAAAATATATTTTTACTAGAGGCCCAGTGCATGAAATTCGTGCACAGGTAGCTCCCTAGCAGCTGCCAGCTGCCAGCTGCCTGTCAGGGCCTCTCTTCTCCTGGCTGCCTGCTGTTGCTGCTGGCCCCAGCTGACCGGGGTCACAGGCAGTTGGCTGGCCGGACCCTCCCCTTGGTCAAACTCCCAGTCAAGGGGACAATTTGCATAGTAGGCTTTTACTACATAGGATTGATTTCAGCGAGAAAGGCAGAAGGAGAAGAGATGGAAACATCAATGATGAGAAAGAATCATGATTGGCTACCCTCTACATGCCCCCACTGGGGACTGAGCCCACCACCTGGGCATGTGCTCTGACCGGGAATCGATCCTTGACCTCCTGGTGCATAGGTTGCTGTTCAACCATTGAGCCACACAGGCCGGATGCATCCTCCCTGTATGCCCATCAGCTTCTTTCTCAAGTTCAGAACCCTGTTCTGGAGTTGCCCGTCAGTAGCCCATGGCCCGGGGCTGGACCTGCAGGGCTGGCTCCAGCATTAAGCTTTTGGGGAATATTTGTTGAGTTGAAGGATGCATAATTAGCAAGGAACGAATGCTCCCAGCCTGCTCATTTTGCAAGCCCCGAACTCGAAACGGATGGCAAATGTCACAAATAGCAATTTAATCCTCTTACTAAAGAGATTAGAACTAAAACAAGGCAGGCTTGGCATACTAGCAGGAGTGTCACAGACTGAACAGTGTCTTAGGGGGAACAATGTAAGGAGAATTCATTTCTAAACAATGACTTTCTGGAAGCTTCTCAAGCCTACGAGTCTCCTGGCTGACCTGTCACACACGATGTTTCCGTTGCTCACAGCATACGCAGTGTCTGTCTACGCAGCATCTCCCCCATACCCCCCAATGCTCTTCTCAGAGCCAAAGCACACGGATGCAGGGGCGTGGGGCACAGAAGGTTCGGGCAAACGATGGGAACCGTATTTTGCAGGCGCTGCTCAACTGTTCCATCAGTGCTCCCTTCCACCTTGCTCTGACCCATGTCATCAGAGACCTGGATCAACACAGCTGGGGCGTGGCTGCTCTTCCAATTCCCAAAGAGCAGTGACGATGCTTTCAGATTCCTGAACATTCCATCCCCTGTGGTGGGAGGACTCCGGGGGCGTGGCCAGGCCTCCCAATGGAGTTTTAACCAAAGGCCCTGGCTCTTTGACAGCCCAGCAGCACTTGAATTTCCGCCCCTCTCCCTCCCCTCTGCACCCCCATTTCCTCTCTGCTCTGTGTTGGCTCTTTGTGGTTCTTCTGGGTAAACTGGCTGAAGAGTAATGAACCCGAAATACCTAAGTGACAAATGAGTCACTGCGCTTCGATGGCAGATCTCTGGCGATGAGCGGGTGCGATGGGGGGTAAAGAGCACAGGAGGTGGCTGTCCAGGGGGAGGTGGAGGGGATTGAAGGGGTGGTGGCTGGGGGAGGAAATAGAAACAAAATGAACAAGTTGGCAGAGGTGGCCCAGGGGGCGGGGAACTCCATGGGCTTGCCGAGGTGAGGGTGGCGCTGTGGCTTGTCACGCCCTGGCCTACTCAGGCCAAGGGCAGGCCCCTAGGCCACTGCTCCCGCCCGGCTGTCTATTATAGTAACACTCGGCCGGCGGCCACCTGACTGCAGCCCTCTTCTGTTTACAGGTTCTGAGTCCCGGGGCCAGGGATTCTGGGTTCAGGCTGGGGCAGGGCTGCTCCTAAGAGACACAATGGTGCTGCTCTAAGGCCATGGCCTAAGTTACATCTCTTCCCTGTACTTTTCTGTGTGCCTGGATTTTTTTTTTTTTTTTTTTTAGATGCATCATTTCCCCAAAAACGTTATCTTGAAGCAATACGGTGGGCTGGCCGGCCAGCTCAAGGCAAGAGGCTCCGGGCAGCCCTAAGGGTGGACGTGATGGTCAGCGAAGGCGGAGAGACCGTGGCCACTCGCTCCCCAGGATCAGTTCCACTCAGAAAGCACTGAGCACGCGACCTGGTAGCTCAGGACGTGGCTCCTGCTTGTTATGCTTTTCTGAGGAAGAAAGGAGTGGAGTAGGCTGAGCCTTTGAGACACATCAAGCGTCTGATTCGGAGGGCCTCTGCCTGGCCAGCCCCCAGTCCGTCTCAAAGAATGACCGTCAGACTGTTACCAGAAGCCAGCTGGGGAGGAACAAACCTCCCTTTACCTTCAGGCTTCCTCTGGTTGGTCTAACAATCATCAAACAGACCTGAGACGGACAGGTCAGCCAGAGAAAATAACCACGAGTGAGAGAGTCAGGACCCACGTGCAGGAGAGGTTCCGGGACAGAAATGGAGACGGAGGCATAGGAGACGTCTGAGCTGGGGTGAGGTCGTGCGCCTCGGGGCCTCACAGGGTCCCTGCGGGAGGAGGAGAACAGAGGTTCAGCTCGGGGGAGTGTGCCCTGCCCCGTAGATAGCAGCGAAAGCAGGAGGGGCCGGGGCTCCCCCGAGCCTGAAGCTCAAACTGCCGTTAGTCCAGAGTAATCCGCACACCCCTGGGGCACAGCTTGTGGTGGCTCGGGCTGAGCCCCCACACCAGCAAGTCAAACCACGTGTGCGAGGAACGAGGGCTCAGATGCATCGAGAGACTGTGACGAGGGTGTGGCTGCCAGGAGAATTTTATGGGGAAAAAAATGATCCCATGTCCCCGAGGGTATGCTGTCTCAGATTGGGAGGACGATAGGGTTAGGTCACGGGCTGTCTGGTTCTTGTTTTAGGTCAAAACCCAGGAAGTTTAGAGACTGGCTCACACACGGGGAGAGACAAAACAAGTTGGTGTGTGTGTGTGTCTTTAAGCCCGAAGCCACGTTCTGCTTCACTGGCTGGGCTCAGCCCGCAGCCCCATCTCCGGCAGCCCTCACCCCTATCCCGCATCCGTGAGCCATCAGATCCATGACTCGGAAAGGGCAACGCTTGGCATCAAGAGGAAGGGGGAGACTGGAAACTACCAAGGCTTGGTAGCTAGAAAGAAAACTACAGGTCCTTTAAAGAAAGACCAGCCCTGGACAGTTTGGCTCAGTGGATAGAGCTTCGGCCCGTGGACTGAAGGGTCCCGGATTCAATTCCGGTCAAGGGCACATGCAGAGGTTGTGGGCTCCATCCCCAGTGGGCGACATGCAGGAGGCAGCCAATCAATGGTTCTCTCTCATTATTGATGTTTCTGTCTCTCCCTCTCGGAAATCAATAAAAATATATTTTAAAAGAGAGAGAGAGAGATCATGCCAAAACCGGTTTGGCTCAGTGGATAGAGCGTCGGCCTGTGGACTAAAAGGTCCCAGGTTCGATTCTGGTCAAGGGCATGTACCTTGGTTGCGAGCACATCCCCAGTGGGGGGTGTGCAAGAGGCAGCTGATCGATGATTCTCTCTCATTATTGATGTTTCTGTCTCTCCCTCTCGGAAATCAATAAAAATATATTTTTTAAAAAGAGAGAGAGAGAGATCAGAACCCAAGCCTTGATCCCCATTCAGTTCCTTAAGAGCCCTGTCTCTGCTCGCTGGGACCTACATTCAGCTGAGCCAACCGGTGAATTACTCACTGATAAACCTCTTTGGAAATGATTCATGAAAACCATCTCGGGGAAATCCATGTTCTTGGCCTCAAGTCTTCATTTCAAATGCTTTTTGACACTGTGGACAATATGTGCTTGTTATAAAAATAACAGTGGAAACAAAAAATTAGCTATTGTCCCAACACTTAAATGTTACAGTGTCGTGTGTTTTTTCCCAGCCCTTTTCTAGGCATAGATTTATTATTTTTTTTAACCCAGTTGCTGTCATTCTGTATATAGAATTGTGTGTGCTGCGTTTTGCTCAATGTAGCTTACCGTCTTTCCCCGTTATCACACGGGAAATGGTGTCGCCGTAATTATTATGGTTGACTCATAAGAGTTGTCTGAATTATCCCCAGTGTTTTGGGCATTGCATTTGCTTTGCGTTTTTAAAACTGTAATTATCTAATGAATGTACAGAATTTGGAGATTTTCACATCAGCCCCATCACTTAGCCATGGGGGTAAATCCTGCCAATATCTGGATGGGTAACATGAGAGCTAGCGGAGGGACCCGCAGGACAGACAATCAGAGGGGGCTGCCAGCGTCACTCCTTGGGGGTTTCGGAACAGGGTCCTGAAGGACTTGGCCATGGCTGGCGGCAGTGCCACCAGCACCCAGCTGTGCATGTCCCTGCTAAGTGTGGTCCCCACGTGCCACATCTGGCCCAACAGATTCAAGGATCCTGCAGAGAACAGATAATACTTTCGATGAGTAAAAACAACAGTAAAATGGATCTCGTTTTAAAACATTTGTAAAATGCCTTCCTGTCTCTTTCCTATTGGAGATTCTGATTTCCTCTGGGCCTCCCTGGGCGGGTCACGTCTGGAGGGGTATCTTCTGAGCTGCAGAGTGAGGGCAGCCGAAGCAGAGAGCACTAATCAGGATGGGTAGAGGGGGCTATGGATATAATTGATCATTTAGCACAGTTGCGTGGTTGTCATTAAATATTTCAGGCCAGCCCCAGCTGGTTTGGCTCAGTGGATAGAGCGTCGGCCTGCAGACTGAAGGGTTCCAGGTTCGATTCCAGGCAAGGGCACATACCTGGGTTGTGGGCTCAGTCCGCAGTGTGGGGTGTGCAGAAGGCAGCTGACCAATGATTCTCTCACAGTATTAATATCTCTCTCTCTCTCTTTCCCTCTCCCTTCCCCTCTGAAATTAATAAAAATATATTTTAGGGGGAAAAAATATTTCAGGCCAGTGCTGTTTCCGCACAAAGGCGAGTCCTGTGTCCCGCGGAATCCAGTTCCTGGGCTTCAGTGGAAGACAGTGAGCTCCCCTCTGAGCCCTGCTCGGTGATTATTTCATTTGAGAACCTCAGCGACCCGGAGCTAAGTGCTCTCTCCCCACTTGGCACACGAGGCCATTAAATCACAGAAAAGTAAAAGGCACATGGCCTTTCAATGTTTGAGCCTAGACTGGAACCCAGGGCCGTCTTTAAAGTCTGTGGTCTTCCCATCATGCTGCCTCCCTTAGTAAACCGAACAGATAAACACGCATGTACTAAAACATTACCTCATGCTTATCAGCCAAGGGAGGGGCTTCCTCTGAGATCCAAAAGGCACCATCACAGCCAGGCAGACTCCTTCATAAGACCAGGGCCAGCCTGGCCAGCTGTGGGTCAGAAGCTCTTCCAGGGATTATACTTGTCTTTTTCATTCCCATATTCCCACTCCTCGCACAGTGCTTAGCCCATAGTAGGTGCTCAATAAAATGTGTTGGGCCGGGACCGGTTTGGCTCAGTGGATAGAGCGTCGGCCTGCAGACTGAAAGGTCCGGGATTCGATTCCGGTCAAGGGCATGTACCTTGGTTGCGGGCACATCCCCAGTAGGGGGTATGCAAGAGGCAGCTGATCGATGATTCTCTCTCATCGATGTTTCTAACTCTCTATCCCTTTCTCTTCCTCTCTGTGAAAAATCAATAAAATATTTTAAAATAAATAAATAAATAAAAAATAAAATGTGTCGGATGAATGAGTCTGGCCCAAAGGCGCGGGCTGAGGTAGGGACGGTTTGGGATCAACTCCCCAGGTCTAGATAGACGCGTTTCTCAGGATGTGGTGTCTGAGCGGAGGAGGCCAAACTCAGCATTGGCCAGGAGCGTGCGTGATTATCCGCGATCAGCTCCAGGTTGCCAGCACAAACCACCTGACACGGGGAGCAAAGAGCTGCTCGTTCCCTCCTGCCCTGGCAGCGGGGAGGGAAGACGGAGTCTCCCTGGCCCTCTTTCCGCTGAACCCTAAGTCCCCCCCCGGGTCTGTGCGAGGCCCCGAGGGGACTCCCTCCTCCGGGGAGTGCCTCCCGCCTGCTGCCGCTCCCCCGGGGAGAACCTGGACTGCCCGTGGACATGAAGCCCAGCCAGTAAGCCATGACTGCTGTGCCCAAGAAATGAGAAAGCGGGCACATCACACGTAGATCTTGTCACAATCCCAAATCTCCCCAACGTGTGAGCCCCGGGGAAGTCCGGGTCCCCAGCAGGAACCCATCTGCTGTGTTTCTGGTGTGTCACTCCTCTGTTTTTGCTCATTTCTCTCACAGAGTGCCAGGAGACAGAAAGTGACATCTAAAATGTTTCATCTGCTGGTATTTATGCAAACACGTTGCTGTCCTGGTGTGGGATGAGCGATGTGATGAAGCAGATGCAGCCTCCAGCGGACCAGAGTGAACTTCGTAAAAAGAGAGGAGAGATGCGAGGCCTTCGGAGGGTGGGGCTGCAGGGATGTCCTCGGACCAGCCGCACCGCGCCGGGCGGACGGGGGAGAAGTTCAGGGTCTTGAGCACCACCTTGGGGGCCTCATGCTCATCTATGTGAGCGACCCGGGGGGCTGGGAAGCGCTCTGGATCCCTGGCTGAGGACATCACGGCGAACAATCATAAGAGAGCCTGCTCCTGACACAGGAGAGAGAGAGGAAGAAGAGACTCTTTGCCAAAGGCTTTGCTAAGTGCTTCACGTATCATCTCATCGTGAGAGCGGCCCTGTGATACTGTCTTTGTTTCGCAGAAGCCATACAACCTTCCTTGCTCAGGATCATGGGACTTAGGCTATCTATTGCGAGATCTCCGCTCTTTCATCCACCTCACACGTAAGAGGCTTCGGAGGCTTAAACTCTGATGCATTTGGAACCTAAATAACTGACATTTGTCGCGAGCTTGCTATGAGATAGTGCTGGAGACAAAGAATGTCAATGTCCTTTACAGGTTAACAGGTCGAAACTTCGTAATCACCCGATGAGGTAGATCCTGCTATTGTCCCATTTTACGGATGGGGAAACCGAGTTCACATGCAGATGAAGTTGTCCGAATCATAAGGAAATACCAGAAGCCATTCTGGATCCCAGTCTGGGCAGTTAACCACATTGCCTCTCCTCTGAGGAGAGCTTTTAAACATTCTAGAATCCTCCATCTCTTCCCCCCTCCCCCCACATAGACATAACAGGGACACTACTCAGGAACAAAGTATTAAGTCCCTCTTCTTACAGTCCGGAGGCCTTGCCAGGATGAGCAATGCCTCAGCAGGTCAGTGTTTGTCACAGCAAGCTTGAAAAACAAACTGGATAATCAACACTCCAGAAGTTCAAGAACCACGCACTCGGCCTGCGGAATTCCGTAAGCTAAAGAGGCTGTTTCTCTGTGTGAGGTAGCTCTGTGTGAGTGATGCCAGAGGAGATGGAGCGGATGGCCCCACATCAGGCCCAGAGTCCCCGCCTGAAGGGGAATGAAATAAGGGGACCTCAAGGACAGGAGAGTTATTTCCCATTCCCCATGGAATTCCTCGGTAGGCACCGCCGTGGGGTGAGGGAGCCAGGCCCAGCCTCAGAGCTAGGAGCGCCATCCACAGCAGCGATTTTCAACCCGTGCGCCACAAGAATTTTTAAAACATGTACCACCTGACTCCTTAGCCAAGGGCACGGGCCTCTTTCCCCTTAGATCGTCAGATACCAACATATGACAGCAGCCAATACAGCAAGAGCCATCCGGTGTGAGTGAATCAAAATTATACCTATTTTTTTTTTTGTCAGATCAGCAAAAACTATATAATACATTGTTTGGTGTGCTGTAGAACTTGAGTAATTAGTTCATGGGTGCCATGAGTCAGAAAAGCTCGAAAACCGCTGATGTGCAGAGAAAGCAGCAGGAGGAGGGAGAATCTGAAAGCCTGGGCCTTACCCCCAAGACACAGGGCCCGAGCCGAAAGAGACGATGGACATACTGAATGACTGCGCTCTCCAGCCTATTGAACTAAAATTAGGTGTTCGCCTCCGGCAAGCCCGCAGGTGGGGGCTGAGAAGGTGGCATTAGAGAAAACGGAAACCATGTTTTCCTCACACATCTGCGTGGTGCGAGTGATTCTGCGATCCCGGCTTACACCTGCCAGGCTGGGCCTGGGCAGGTGTGAGTTTCAGCAGCACATTCAGAGCGGAGGCTGCCGGGCCTCGCTCAGCCTCTCTCCCTGGGGTCCTTTCTCTGAGGGCCTGGTCTCTCCCCAGAGGGTTCCACATACGTATCTTTATTTTTTTATTTTCTATTTTTAAGTATATTTTATTGATTTTTTACAGAGAGGAATAGAGAGGGATAGAGAGCCAGAAACATCGATGAGAGAGAAACATCGATCAGCTGCCTCCTGCACACCCCCCCACCGGGGATGTGCCCCCAACCAAGGTACATGCCCTTGACCGGAATCGAACCTGGGACCTTTCAGTCGGCAGCCCGACGCTCTATCCACTGAGCCACACCGGTTTCGGTGTCACATACACATCTTTAGACAATATAAGGCCACATTCATTAGCCTCACCACAGCGCTCAGGGGAGTAAAAGTGGGCCTCGGCTGCTTCCTATTGCCCGAGTGTGTCCAGGACAGTGACCACGGCAGAAGGCGATAACCCACACCTGGGAGCCTCCGGTCACCCCCGTTTTCATCACCAGAGGAAGAGGCCGAAGACCAGCCTGGGAAGGGAGAAGCCAGAAGGGAGGAGAGGAGAGGAGAGAAGAAGAGAGGAGAGGAGAGGGGAGGGGAGGGGAGGGGAGGGGAGGGGAGGGGAGGGGAGGAGAGGAGAGGAGAGCAGAGGAGAGGAGGAACAACCCTGAGTCGTGAAGGACTGGGGTTCAATTCCGCCAGCTTCGCTAGCAGGTTAGCGTGTGGGTGGGGAGAGGGCTCCGGTGCTTCCCGTGGCAGAAGGTCACTATTACGCCAGGAACGGAAAATGAGGGAAGAAGAACGGTCTCCTCCAAGGACACAAACCCCTCTTCCCATCCACGTGCAATCTTCCCCGTGACAGACTGCAAACATGTAGATTTGGAGGTTCGTATCCCAGTTTTGCCACTTCCTTCCTGTGCAACCCTGGGCAAGTTACTTAACCTCTCTGTGCCTTTCATCTGTACTCTCATCTGGAAAATGAAGAACATCATAGTGCCTTCCTCACAGGATTGTCAGAGGATTCCATGGCACACATAAAACCTAAAGGACAGTTCCTGGCACATAATAAGCCCTCCATAAATGTGGCTGTAATTATTTTACGAGAAGGGTAAGAGTGGTATGGTTTTGAAGGCCCTTCTAGTTTAAGGTACCCCTTAATTTACTAACAAATGAAGAAGGGTAAACTCTAATTGGATTTTTCAGCATGCTAATTATAGAGTATCTCCCTCCCTATCCTGATTCCCCTTCATAAGGACCGGCACCCCCACCCCAGGAAAGAAAGATGTCCATTCAGTGAATCAGATCCTCCAGCCAAACAGGCTTTGGGACAAGTTTGACCTCTGACCCTTCCTGTCACGAAGAATGTGCCAATAAGCATGTTGTACGGCTGACCTCTTCCTCCTGTAGGCTGAGGTCAGGGTCAAGTCTGTCGTCATTCAAAATACGAAATACGCACTCTTCAGCATGAAAACAATATCCATGGAGAGAACGTGGGTTTTAAATGTTGATCTCCTGGCTTCCTCACTGGGGGAGTCTAAGGCCAGCATGTCAAACTCAAAGGCTCGCACGGGCCAAATAAACAAGGTCTGCGAATATGTGGGCAGCAAAAAAACAAAAGCTTCCATTTTCATAGGAAGGTAGGTTTATTTCGATAGAGACATGCTGAGTACAAAGGGCTGAAATGAATGAGTCATCCTTAACATAAAATAATGGAACATTTTAATAAAAATTAATATTTTTTTCTTGAACATGAACTTACCAGACACTGAATAACTGCACACATTAATAAGGGTAACGCAAATAAACCCATTTTTCTTGTTCTCCGAAAGCGAAATATTTCCTGTTGGGCACACCAAACAAGTCAGTCCAAGACTAATGACGTGGCCCCCGGCTGCTAAAATATTCGCTTCTGGTATTAGTGGAGAGAAATGGTGCCCCTGAGCGTAAGGCACGTAAAGGGAATGAATGCAACATGATGATAGTCGTCGGTCATTAGCAAACATTGTAGTTCATTATTAATGATGATGTATAACGGGATATTGTAAAAGTTAAGTTACGAAAATTTTATTAAAACGGTTTTTACAAACCGTTATCTTGGCTGGGCCGAAAAAATATTCACTGTGGGCCACATGTGGCCCGAGGGCCGGAGTTTGACATGCTTATAGTAGGCTCTTGTGAGGGAGGATGAAATTAAATTATTCACATAAAGTGACCAGCGTAGAGTCGGCACTCACGAAATGCCAGTTCCCACTTCCTCCTCCCCCCTTTCCTGCTGAGACACAGAGCCTGCCCTGGGGGAAGGGCAGGCATTGAATGATGTGTCAGCTCATTTCTTCTCACTTTCCGGGGCTCGAGATGGTGAGGATGGGAAGAAACAAGCATCCATTGGTCTGGTCTTTGTCTACCTAGCGAACACTGCCCATCTTTCTCTCCTGGCGCTTAAAAAGGCGATCAGAGCCCAGGGGTTAGTGACTTACCCAGCTACTCTAAGACCGGCTTGATCAAGAGAGGAATAAGCGCCCTGCTCTTCCCTCTGGAGGGTTCAGGTAAAGCCTGAAGAAAATCTACCCCAAACCTTTCCAGTTCCCAGAGCGTGTGTGACACCCCGGGGGCAGGACCAGTGAGGCTGGGTTAGGCTTGGCCATGGCATTGAGGTGCTTCATTGTCAAGGGAGGAGCTGCATGTCCTCATGTCCTGCCAGCTTCTTACCAGCGTTTCAAGGACAACACGGAGCCTCCAGTCCAGCTCCTGGTAGCTGTATTCATCCACAATCACGGAGCCCCTCGCCTTTCCTGCTAAGATCCAATCAAGCACCCAACCATCAAGCCCTACCGGTCCCTCCCCCACCCCCTTGTCTTCAGACGCCCTGAGAACTTTTCTGAGAGGCAGCAGAGACCGAGGACCGGGGGGCCCTGTGGACGGAGCCGTCGTAGCTGTTGACACGAAGTGCTGACATTGGAAAGTACCGCTGCTGAATCAAAAAGCCACTTCCCAGAGACAGCAGCCCTGCTCAAGGCTTGGTTCCTGGAACACCGCTGGCTGGGGCAGAGCCCCGGGCCTCCTCTGCCTCAGTTTCCCGGAGCCAGAAGGGGAGCGGCGGCAAAGGGAAATGCTCCCTGCCGCCCAACCCGTCGTGGCTCCACACGTGAGTGACCCGACCAGCTGTCAGAAAGCTGTTAAATCAACTCTTATTTACCACGTATTCTGAGGAGGAAGGTGACAAAATCAGGCAGAGCCGAGGCGAGCGGGAGGGTGTTAGCTGGGGTGCCGTGCGTTTTGACAGAGTGTCCCTTTAGCGTGTGAACCGAACTTTAATTTTTGTCCAAGTAGACAATTTTGGGTCACAGTCGTTTTATTTTTCTCCTTTGTAAAAACGTTTTCCTCTCTTTCCTTCTAAATACTGGACTCACTCCACCCAGCTGAGCTGCCCAGGACTGCAATTTAAAAAGTAGTGAGCATAGTTCGGATTCTTCTCCACACCATGCCAACTGAAGGAATAGCATCTAGCTTTCTTTCTCTTTTTCTTTCCTTATCTCTCTTTAAAAAACAACAACAACAACAAACAGCCGAAACCGGTATAGCTCAGTGGATAGAGCATCAGCCTGCTGACTGAAAGGTCCCAGGTTCAATTCCGGTCAAGGGCATGTACCTTGGTTGCGGGCATATCCCCAGTGGTAGTGTGTGCAGGAGGCAGCTGATGGATGTTTCTCTCTCATCGATGTTTCTAACTCTCTCTCTCTCTCTCTCTCTCTCCCTCTCTCTCCCTCTCTCTCTCTTCCTCTCTGTAAAAAATCAATAAAATATATTTAAAAAACAACAAAACATTTTTATCAACTTCAAAGAGAGAGATAGAAGCATCAGTGATGAGAGAGAAGCATTGATCGGCTGTGTACTGCACACCCCACACTGAGACTGAGCCTGCCACCCGGGCATGTGCCCTGACTGGGAATTGAACCACAATCTCCTGGCTCATAGGTTGACACTCAGCCATTGAGGCATGCCAGCAGGCTCTTCTCTTTTTAACGAAACAAGTAACATGTGTAGGATGGGGGCGTTTGCCCTGAAAGGTGACAGCTCCTGTGACATTTGTGGGGGAGCCTCCTTCCAGGCTCAGGCTGGAAATGCGGGCGTTTCTCCGCTCCGACTTCAGGAGCACAAAGGGGGAAGATGGCCACCATCGCCTGCCATCTGCTGTCCCACCGCTCTGATGTCAGACACGCCAAGCCTGGGCTCTGAAGAGGAGCAGAGGAGGAGGAAGTGGGAAGAGGCCCAGGGGCTGCGGTGGAGACTCAGCCAGCCAAGTCAGCACCTGCAGGCGGAAGAAGGCAGCGAATGAGCGTGTGCCCAGTGCGCCCCAGACAAACCGCCAGATAGGCCAAGCTGGGCAGAGGGCACTGCTCGGGGCTGACGGCACCACGGCATCCTCTGAAGCCAGGAATGCTTCTCGAGGGACTGATTAGTCCCTCTGCCTCGCTCTCACCTCCTGGATGCCCCCTTGCCTCCTCACTTTTATCTGAATCCTTCTCGGGGGTCCCTAGTACAGTCTGGTTCCACTTGAAATCAGTCCCCAGTGTCCACAGTTTCACCTATACCCTAAAAACAGGAACAAATGAAAAATATCATCACGACGAAAATAAATGAAAACGGGTCCCCACTCCTGACACAATTTTGATTTGTTTGATTTGTTGTTTCCAATGCGACAGATTCTACTTAGTTCTCATCTTGCTTTATTTGATTCCCTTTTCTCTCTTCCTCCTTTTGGGCCAACCCATTGGCACCCACCCCACAAGACAGCTCCACGAACAGCCCTTTTGGGAGGACGGGCCCAGGCCCTCCATCAAGCGTGATCAGCAGGGTGCTAAGGAAGCATCGGGCCTGCCGCCTCTCTGAACACGCCTGGGACCGCGTGTGTCTGCGTTTCTGTGACTCATCAGCCTCTTTGTCTGGTTTAGGCTGTGGGATTACTTCGGGGTGAGGTGTGAGAGGCAGACTTGCTTCCAGAAATTCAAATGAGTCCTCCGTCCACTGAACCTCAGACAGAAGACGGACGTAGTTGCCTACCCGCCGGGACTCAGGATTTGCTGAGTGGCCCCCGGAGCTCAGAGCCAGCAGAGGCACAGGGCAACCACACCCAGCTGTGCTGGGAGGTGTCAGCCCACTGGGTCTCCTGAGGATGGTGGTTCGCACATTGTTTGTGGTTTGCCATCAGTTCAGCAGATAAAAACCCCCAAAGGCCCACTGACCCCGCTGACCGCCACTTACCAACGCAAAAACAAACTGACTTTTGCTCGCTGAGAGGAAGGCCAGAGCTCTGGCGAGAGCACAAGAGCAATGTCTTCGGCTCCCCGAGGCCTCGTGGCCTCCACAAATATTCATTGATGTCATCAGCTCCTCTAAGGGAGGGGCATACGATACGTAATGTCCCAGCCGTTTGGGTCTTGCAACTGCCCTGGAAGGTCAATGTTGTAGAGGAGATGGATGACGGGCAGACTAGGCTCTTGATTTTTACAAAATGTGCTAAGGAGCCGAGGAGCAGCAGCTGCCTGAGCCTCCACTTGCTCAGGATTAATCGCTGAGTCTGCTGACGACTTGTTAAAGATGTTTCTCTCTCAAAGTTGGTGGGGCCAAAACCGGTTTGGCTCAGCGGATAGAGCGTCGGGTCTGCGGACAGAAAGGTCCCAGGTTCGATTCCGGTCAAGGGCATGTGCCTTGGTTGCAGGCACATCTCTGGTGGGGGGGCGTGCAGGAGGCAGCTGGTCGATGTTTCTCTCTCATTGATGTTTCTAGCTCTCTATCCCTCTCCCTTCCTCTCTGTGGAAAATCAATGAAATATATTTTTTAAAATAAAAAATAATAAAAATTGGTGGGGAGACTGGACGGTCCAAAGTGGTCACCAGGATGGCCAGTGACTGAAACGCTGTCACAGGCAAAACCCGTGGGTGAAGAGGAAAGAGAGGAGGCCGTGAGAGTGGACGCGCTCTGAGGTCACGTGGGCAGTCCCCTGGCCTCAGCTCTCCCGCCCCAGAATGCCCTTCATTGGGGCAGTGCCCTGGGGGCAGCTGGGCTGGTGAAAAGCACAACAAAATAATCCCATTAAGTTCCCATTAACGGACACATTAGAAACCCTAATGAGAGGCTTTCCGAGCGGGAGGGCACCTCTGATGGACCCTGTCCTCAGCGAGGTTGTCACTGTCAGTTTCCCTGGATCCCCCAGGGAGCCATCACCAAGAGACAGAGAAGCAGCAGGAGTGAGGCTGGCACCCGGAGGAGACCCTCGGCCTGAAGGGTGCTCGCCTTGAACCCTGCGTTTTGTGAATTGTTCTCAGAAACTCTGCACAGATGTCACTTTGAAGTCCACAGATTCTTTTTTTTTTTTAATTCGTTATTGATTTGAGAGAGAGAGAGAGAGATGAAGGGAGAGGAAGGGAGGAGGAGGAGGAGGAGGAGGTGGGGGAGGAGAGAGGCAGAAGTGAGAGAGAAACATTGATGGGTTGTCCCCTGTACACACCTGGACTGGGGATGAGGAGAAGGGGGAGGGGGAGGGGGGAGGAAGGGAAAGGGGAGGAGGAGACAGAAGTGAGAGAGAAACATTGATGGGTTGTCCCCTGTACACACCTGGACTGGCGATGCAGCCTGCCACCTGGGCCTGTGCCCTGGCCGGGAATTGACCCGGTGACCTTTCGGTGCAGGGGATGATGCCCAGAGGCCAGGGCTGAAGGTCGCAGATTCTTTCAGCGTGAGGGCCGCTCAGGTGCCCCGGAAAGGGCTCCCTCCCCTCTGGGGCTCCCAAACTGCATCCTCGGACTTCAGGTGCCAGAGGAAGGCGGCTGGGAAGGCTCATTCCCCCGGCAGAGAGCGGCTGTGGAAACACTCACCCCACACACCTGCCAAATGGCTTCTCTGTCCAAACACGGCGTCTCCTCTCCAGCTCTGCATCTCATCTTGGCTCCGCATGGCCCAGCAGCGCCATACCCTCCGGTGGCACCGAGCCTGGAGCGTGCCCAGCGGTGCTCCGCTCCATACAGGGCCTCTGCGGGCCTCCAGCGCCCTCCGCCTGCTCCTCCCGCGGAGAGGGGATTATCAGGCGGCAAGTCACGCCGTTGTTATTATTACCCCGAAGCGTCATAAATCTGCGAGGTGCCATAAAGTAAGGCAAGGCTCCCTTCTCACTCTCCACGCTGCCAATGGTTTTATTGTAACGGCTGGGAGACCGGAGTTTTCCTTTTTAGGCAGAGCAGAGGAAGCTGGGCAATTCAAGCGAGAAGGAAAGGAGGCTGGGAAGGAGCTGGTGAGACTGGTATTGTGCCTGAGCCGGCTCATCGGGACGCCTGGCGGCATCTACCGTTGTGCCTGATGGTGGTAGGGCACACAGGGCCTGACTGTCTGGTAGAGCTCATCTGAATCCATTATCGTAGCAGGTGCCCACGGGCTGCAGAGCTGGCCTCCCTCCCAAGACTTCCGTCCAGCGCTTTCTCTCGGCGATAAGCCCGAACTGATTTCTAAGATCACAAACGGCTGCTGGGACTCATGGAAGTCAGCAGAGGAGTGTTAGTGAGACAGCTGCAGGGGCTGACGTTGTGGTCACTTGTTCATTTGGCCAATTGCCGTGGAGAGAGAAACCCTGCAACTAACTCCTCACAGGGAGACCCTGGTCCGCCAGATGCAGCTCCGGAGGCCACTGGCCCTGCCTCTCCTTCCTCGATGCCATGCGCCTCCAGGCTGTGGGACACGGGGAAGGGCCTGAGCAACGCTCCCCTCTAGCCTTTGCCAAGGTCAAAGCCCATGTGAGGACTCCTCCAATCTTGTCCCCAGCGTATCTGACACTGAATGAATTTGATTTTGTCAAAAATCCTCCTCTTTGGTAGCAAATTCTCTTTGCAGTCTCTGTCTTAGAATTCAGCCCTTTAAAAAAATTTTTAAATGTTAGTCATTTGAGACATCTTAACTCTCTGGTTGGAGAGCCTTCTTTTGATCATTTTCCGTCTCACCTAGGCTCACGGGTGCTTTCCCCTTAACCAGACCTACTGGGCGCTGGGGCTCTGCCTTCGGTGCCCTTGTGAATGCTTATGAAGCTGGAGAACACACAGTTGACATTCAATACACAGAGAGTCCCTAACGGGTGATGGTTCTATTTACAGTTTTTATTTTACAGTGGTGTGAAAGTGATACATGGGTAGTATCATATTTTATTTTTATTATTATTTTAAATATATATTTTATTGATTTTTTTTTTTTTTTTACAGAGAGGAAGGGAGAGGGATAGAGAATTAGAAATACCAATGAGAGAGAGCCATCCATCAGCTGCCTCCTGCACTCCCTTCTGGGTATGTGCCCGTAACCACGGTACATGCCCTTGACTGGAATCGAACCTGGAACCCTTGAGTCCGCAAGCCGATGCTCTATCCGCTGAGCCAAACCAGTTAGAGCTGTCCTTCCCATTTTAAAATTGGACCTTTTCCGGGGCTAGCAGTTTGCAGTCTGATACCCTCTCATGATGCTGGGCAGCCACAGCTCCCAACCGGCCACGCGATCATGAGGGTTGAGCACCGACCTTCCACGGCAGACGGTGGCTCTCGTGTTCCTTGGCTATTGTGCCCGGCGTGTGTTGAAGGTGAGTTGGGCTAGCTCTGACGTCCCCTAGGTTAGGCGTATTAAATTCTGAAGTAGGTTATTTCCAATTTACGATGTGATGTGACCCCATCGTAATTTAGGGAGCATCTGTATGAATGTTGATTAATTGACTTTCAAAATAGTCGCCTAGCTCCTCTGACAACTGTCAGCAGCTACTCCCCTAGTTTACTGTCCCCCCTGTATCGCCCTGCAATGCTCCTTAGGAACTTACAGCCCAAACAACTGACTCCTTAGGTAATCCCAGGACTCCCCGCTTCGCTCCTCCTGCCCCTTCATGGAGCCTCACTTCTTAGCAGCGAAGCCAGACAATTTCATCCTGAGTTGGAGCAGTCTCGTGAATTCTATCTTTCTCTGCTAGCCTCCTCTGCCCTATACATCCCACCTCCACGTACTCTGTAAGAGGCAAACACCAGGGAAGCTGAGGCCCTCACTGCTGAATCTGGTTGAATGTGGAATTTGCTCCCTCAACTCAAAATTAATATTATAAGTGTACTGGGAGTACATTTTTTACTTTCTGGCCCCCAGCTAATACTTTTTACACGAGCAGTTCGGTATTTGGCTTAGCTAGTTTTCCAAATGCACAGGAAATTGCCAACTCCTTTTTTTGGTCTTTCCCCTATCTCACCACTGCCCCCCATGAGAAAGAGAGAGAGAGAGAGAGAGAGAGAGAGAGAGAGAGAGAGAGAGAGAGAGGTCACTGGAGATGGGAATGTTGAAGTCCTTGCTGGAATTCCCCTTAGGTTGTATCATTGTTTGGAAATTATTGGTTCTCCTCCAGGAGCAGATATGGACAGAGTGAAGAGAGCTCGTCTTAGCTCAGAATATCAAGGAGCACAAACCCTAGGCCTTCATCTCTCTGTAAGGCTGCTCTAGGGCAATATGGTCTTTCTTCTAATGAGTAGACAGATTCATATTACAAATTTTTATCGAACACTTATCTTGTTCCCAGTACGGTATTGTTCATTATAGCATCTTATTTAACTTAATTCTAATCCTTGAAGGTAGCGTGGATTTTTTTTCACTTATAAGTGAGGAAGCAGCCTGGCCGGTGTGGCTTAGTGGTTAAGCATTAAACTATGAACCAGGAGGTCATGGTCTGATTTCCCCACCAGGGCACATGCCAGGGTTATGGCTTGATCCCCAGTGTGGGGTGTGCATGAGGCAGCCGATCCATGATGCTCTCTCATCACTGATGTTTCTATCTCGCTCCCTCTCTTTTCCTCTCTGAAATCAATTTAAAAAATATTTTTTTAAAAAATAAGGAGGCAAGTGTTCAAAAGTGTAAGGTGACTTACTCTGAGTGGTAAAACCAGATTTTTGGGTTCTAGGTCTACTGTTCCTCACTTTTCACCATGTTTCTTCTTGTGTGATTTTTAATTCTTTGTTAATAGCTCCTCTGTGTAAGAGCGAGAACTCTGTTAAAGAACCTACAGAGCCCAGGCATCCCATTGCAACAAACCCCTTTTAAAGCCAGCATTCTCTGCCGAAATCAGTTTGGCTCAGTGGATAGAGCGTCGGCCTGCGGACTGAAAGGTCCCTGGTTCAGTTCCAGCCAAGGGCATGTACCTTGGTTGTGGGCACATCCCCAGTGGGGGGTGTGCAGGAGGCAGCTGATAAATGTCTTTCTCTCATCAATGTTTCTAACTATCTTTCTCTCTTCCTCTCTGCAAAAAAATCAATAAAATATATATTTTTTTTAAAAGAAAAGAAAAAGAATAAGAATAAAGCCAGCATTCTCTCCTGGGTGGCAAGCATTCAAGGACATTATGAAAGTTCTCTCAATTTCTCAGTGGGAATCGGGAGCTTCGGACATCTTCAAAATTGGGTCCAAGTGTTAGCCATCAAGGGACCAAACAGGAAGCCTGATGATGCTGTCAGATGCTGGTTGTATGTTCCTTTATGCCAGAGACAGTGGGTCTTAAAGTTGTATTAATTTAATTAATTTATTTTTTATTTTTTTTTTAAATATATTTTATTGATTTTTCACAGAGAGGAAGAGAGAGGGATAGAGAGTTAGAAACATCGATGAGAGAGAATCATCCATCAGCTGCCTCCTGCACACCCCCCACTGGGGATGTGCCCGCAACCAAGGTACATGCCCTTGTCCGGAATCGAACCCGGGACCTTTCAGTCCGCAGACCGACGCTCTATCCACTGAGCCAAACCGGTCCCAGCTTAATTTAATTTATTAACAATATTGAAAGTACCATGAAAATGGGGGAGTGGGGTATCTCCCCCAAGATTTTTAAAAAGACCCTTTGACTATAATGTCAATTTTTAAAATTGGTTAGTAAAAATCTTTCCTATAAAAGTATCTAGTACTTCTTCAATATTTACTATGTATCAGGGTTACCATTATGAATTTTTTTGTGTGTTATTTAATCTTCACAACGGCTCTGTGAGGTAAATGCTATCTTCATTTTACACAAAAGGAAACTGAGGCTCAGATAGGTTAATCAGTATGTCTGAAGTCACACAGCTTTGAACTCACACAGTGTGACTCCAGAGCCAACATGTGTAACCACACTTAGGGTTGCCAGACAAAATGCGGGATGCCCAGTTGAATCTGAATTTCAGATAAACAACCCCAAATATTGCATGGAACATATTTATGCTTAAAACATATTTGTTGTTTCTCTGAAATTCAAATGTAACTGGACATCTTGAATTTTATTTGCTAAATCTAACAACCCTCCCCACACTATCCTGCCTTGTATAAATGCATGTTTCTCTTGCATTTCTGTTGCTTAACTTGTGGCATACATATGCTTGAGTTTCGGTGCAGAATGAACGATGTGAACGCATAGCCACGAAGTTAGGACAAGCCCTCTTGGATGCCTTTTCCCTCCATTTTTTGAGGGCTGGGTTGGTCTGGGGACAGTCTCCTCCTTGATAATGTAGTTGAGCGTAAGCTTTTCCCTCCTGATAAGAAGCACTTTGCTTACTGTGGGCACATCTGGCCTCCTGCCTGCACTGGGCTTTCTCATCGGCGGCCAGCGCTGTCCTGCCTGGTGCTCACTCTTTTTTTAAAAATATATATTTTATTGATTTTTTTTTTTTTTTTTTTTTTTTTTACAGAGAGAAAGAGAGGGGGATAGAGAGTTAGAAACATCGATGAGAGAGAATCATCGATCAGCTGCCTCTTGCACACCCCTACTGGGAATGTGCCCACAACCAAGGTACATGCCCTTGACCAGAATCGAACCCGGGACCTTTCAGTCCACAGGCTGACGCTCTATCCACTGAGCCAAGCCAGTTTCGGCATGGTGCTCATTCTTATCCAACGTCCTTGCTGCAGAAATCCTTGATGCCTTCTAGGAGCTGCAGAGTAGCTGCTTTCTTCCAGGTGACGGGGAAAGAACGAGCTGGCCACAGCTTAGCAGGGAGGGACCCTACACATAATGTCTGCTATATACAACATGCAAATGGGCAGCAAATACACCACCCAACTAACATCCTTCATTATCTTTGCTTACCCTCCTTTCCACCCTCCCTCTGTCCCTCCCTCCTTCCCTTTTCCCTCTCCACAACACACACACTCCTGACATGTTTATGGAGAACCTACCAAGTACCTGGTACTTTTCTAGGCTCCAGGAATATAGTAATGAACAAAATAGATGTCCCTCTCTCTCCACAGGAAAAATCTCATTCTAATTCAATCAATGTTTTGTCAACTGAAAATAGGTTCCAGTTTGAGATCTTGCCAATGAGTAGCTCTGTGCTTTTGTGCAATTCATTCAATCCCCCGAGCAGGATTTGTCCCTCTGCAAAAGGAGACTTATGCATCCTTCACTGGCATTAAATTAGGTCCTGCGGCATCGTTTTTGGAAACTGTAAGAAGATATGCCAATGTCAGGTCATTGTTTTACCTCCTCGAAGGCAGGGACCGTATCTTTCCTATCTTTGCATCCTCAGCAACAAGCACACATGCTTGGCAGGTAGCACGCGTTCCACTCAGGTGCATTGAATAAACGTGTGAAAGATGCTAGCTGCATGTGCGTAGTATGTTTTTATTTAAAATATGGTAAATATTGTCTCTGCTCTTGAAATCACTGCACCAGCAGGCAAAGTACATGAGGCATGGCGTGGCAGATACAGTTCAACTCTTGGATGACAGGTTTCTAAGAGTCTGAGGTCTAAAAATACATTTTGCAAACGTTTATTAGATGGAAGCCTCTTTCTATTGATCTGTTTCCCAATCTGAATGGTTCTCGAAGGCCTTGCCGGGCAGGTCCTGGCATTTCCAAGCACATGACACTCTCTAGGATTCTGAGCTAGCGCTGAGTGGTAAAAGGACCCTGCGTGTGGGAAGCATTTGGAAGGAAAAGAAATATAGCCAGTCTGTCCTCTTCAAAAGTTTGAACCTCATGTTAGAAAAATCTCATGGCTTTTTTTTTTTTTTTTAACTTAAGGTCAGTGTATTAAGATCAATGCTGAAAGTTATAAGGAAAATATTCCCCTGAAAATTATTTTTTCTTGGAAAAAAAAAAAGGAAGAAGGAAAACCAACACCCCCTCCACAGAGGCACAGATGCTGCAGCAGCCACGCCCCTCCGGCCAAGGGGCTAGTCCCTGGGTGGGTGAGGTCACCGTCTCGGTCCTCGTCATCCTCTGGCTCCGACTCATCCATTTCCCGGAATACAGACGCGTCTACCTCCACATTTTTCCAGCCTCTGCCAAGAACTGGAAGCCATGGGTCAAGATTACGATCTGTTTCAAATAGCTGTTTCCCACGTAAGTTGTTTTTTGTTTTTTTTTTCCTGCTTGCTCTTCTTCCCTCATTCATTTCCTTTTCGTTTCCAAGAAAGAGTTCTGCGTTGAACTTGGCCTCCCCACTCAAGAAACTCTCAGCTGTGACAGGAGTGCCGTGAAGTGATTGCCTTTTGGCTGCCGCCTGATTTGCTCTGTGCTTCTCCCAGGGATACAGACATGCTCACTGGGGGTTAGGATGCTGCTTTCGGTTCCACAAAAGTGTACAACTCAACGCAGTGGCTCTAACGGACATCAGGCCGACCCTGACCATTAAAACACAGGATCTAACGAAACCGGTTTGACTCAGTGGATAGAGCGTTGTCTGCAGACTGAAAGGTCCCAGGTTCGATTCTGGTCAAGTACACTGGTCATGTACATGGGTTGCGGGCACATCCCTGTTGAGGGGTGTGCAGGAGGCAGCTGGTCAATGTTTCTCTCTCATTGATGTTTCTGACTCTATCCCTCTCCCTTCCTCTCTGTGAAAAATCAATAAAAATATATTTAAAAAACAAACAAACAAACAAAAAAAACACAGGATCTGTAAGGAGGCCCAGTTAGTAACGGGAATAATAATAATAATAATAATAAAAATACATGACAAGGCCGCGTAGGAGTAAAAAACAGAAACAGCAGGATCTCAGCGGAGAGGAGAAATCAGATACCCTCACTTCCCCTCTCCCTTCCGCACGCCCCATCCTTGGAAAGTCCCCTGGCCTCCGCTTGTCTGATTGCTTCCTCTTCTCCTGCTCTTTCCCACAGGGACCGTGAGCCACTGGCCCCACTGCTCTCTGACGGTGCCCTCTCTTCCCTCCCAGGTTAGATGCCAAGGTCCAAGGCTGGGACCCTTCCCCTCCCCCTCTCACTGACCTTCATCAGCAAACCCCAGCCCTGGTCAAAACCAGCTCTCCTCCCCCAACTCCCCAACCCCCAGCAGTGGCCTGCGGCTGGAGAAAAACCGCACAACCTTGCTGAGTGGTCTCACTTTAAGGAGAGGACCCTTAACTCAAGAGGGCACTCAGCACTGTCCAGACTGCTATGCTTTTCCAGTCACTCTTCCACTCTCCAACGGCGTTCTCCCTCACCTTCTCCTGTCTCCTCAAACAGCCAACAGCCCCTCCTGACGCACAGCTTTATTACCTAGAGTGAAAGAAAGCACACAGCCCAGACCTAACCCAGTGAGACCCTGGCACGTACAGTACCAACTGAGAAAGGGTGTGTGTGTGTGTGTGTGTGTGTGTGATTGCTATAAGCACCCCCTCCCCCCTTACATGGCGCCATTAGAAAAGGTACCCCACCCCTTCCTCCAGGTTGACGTGGCCTCGCTGTCTGCCTGGCACAGCAGGGGCTGGATTCCAGGTCCCACCTGCCCCCCTTTGCTCCATGGTAGCCTGAGCACGCCACCCAATGGACTACCTGACCTACCACCCACAGACTTCGCCTCCTCTCCAAAAATAGTGTGTGGACACACTGTCCTTGCTCCTAGCCTCGGCCAATCCCTACACTGCTCTGTCAGGGCACACTGCTTCTCCCCTACACCGGACAGTCTCTCCTGTTGTCTCTTATCTTTTGCTCCAATTACTCTACCCCCTTCCCCCCCCCCCCCCCTCGCCAAGAGAATCATCCAGCATACCAGCGGGAGGAAACGCCTCCCATTTTATTTATTTATTTATTTTTATTAAGGTATCTGTGTACATATCTTACCAATTCTCCCCCCACCCCCATACATGCCCTCCCTCCCCAGAGTTTTGCGTCCATTGGTTATGCTTATAAGTATGCATACAAGTCCTTCGGTTGATCTCTTATCTCCCCCATATCTCCCTACCCTTCCCGCTGTAATTTGCCCGTCTGTTTGTTGCTTTACTGTCTCTGTATACGTCTCCCATTTTAAATACCCTCTTTTGGTCCCAAGTAATCCTCAGGCTGGTTGCTCTTTACAGAAAAGCTCTTCAGGAGCTCTTTAGACTGGCTGTAAACACTTTCTCTTCCTCACCTACCAATGGCTGTTAACACACCCTAATCAGACTTTCTCCCCGATGACCCCTAGGAAACTGCTTTGGTCAAGGACATCAGCTGCCTTGTTGGGCCAAAGCCTGCCGTCAGACTCTCAGATCCAGATCTCATCTCGTTAGTGTCCTCAGTGTGATAAGCTTGATCCCTCCTACCTCCTGAAAACAATTCTTATCTTCCAACATTCCAGCCTCTCTGAGGGTTCCTCCTCTTTTCTACTTCATCTCCAAGGGCTGGAGTTCCTGTTAACCCTCTCCCTCAGCCACGCTCCCTCCCCGAGTGATTTTCATAAGCCTAAGGCTTAAAAAGCATCTACGTGCCTATGGATCGCAAGTTTGTATCTTCACACTCATATATCCAGTTGTTTACTCACCATGCCCGCTGGGACAGATAACAAGCCCCTTATGTAACATGCACAACACAGAATTCCTACTCCCACCGCCCCATATTTTCTCTTTGAGTTCTCCGAAACTCATTAAATGGCACCACCATTTACCCCTCCTTCAGGCCCGGAATCTAAGAATCATCCATGATCTTTTCATTCCTTCTCACACCTCACACTCTGTCAAATCCATTTCAGCTCGAGATGTGTCTGAATAACCCTCTTCTCATCCCTTCTCTGCACCAACCTATCCACCTCCTTACTGGTCTCCCTTAGGACAGCCATGCTTCTCTGTTGTGTATGTTACACATATTCGCAAGAGAAACTTAAAAAAAAAAAAAAAAATATATATATATATATATATATATATATATATATATATATATATATATTATAGAGAGAGGGAGAGAGAGAAACCTTCTACAGGTCTCTTGTGGGGAATGGAGCCCACAATCAGGCATGTGCCCTGGCCAGCAACTTTTTAGTGCAAGGAAGGATGCTACAATCAACTGAGCCACACCGGTCAGGGCCGGCTGGCTCCTCAGCCATACTGATCTTTGTTGTCCCTGCAACGTGCCGGGCATATTCCCACCTGAACTCACGCTGATTTTCTTTCAGCTTGGGAAGGCTCCCCGCCCCTCCCCCTTATTTATTTGCTAGGCTTATTCCTGCCTATCCTATCTCTCCTTCGTGCTTCCGCTCAGAGCTCTCCCTAGCCTGGCAATGCCAGGTCAGCGGTAAAGTCACCCCCTTCCTGACTTTATTTCTTTCACACCACTTATCAACACCTGACACTTTTGTTCCCTTGTTCGTTGTCTGTCTCCTCTCTCCTAGTTCAGTCGAAGGCAAGCTTCATAAGCTGGCCCATGTATGGCTTGACTGCCTAGAACAGTGCCCGGCACCACTTAGGTGTTCAATTGGTACTGGTCCAACGACTGCATTTCCTCCAAGGCCCTGCTCCTCCTGACTCTTTAAACCCTTCCTCGGTTCAGTTCCTGGCGTCCGCAACCCCACAGGGTCCCATCCTCCGCTAAGCCCCGACAGCCCACACCTCCCCCAGCCGTCCTTGGCTCTCCCCGCCCCTTCCTGCGCGGCTCCTTTAAGCGGAGTCCGGAAAGCGACGGGGGAGGGCGGGGCCAAAGCCTCGGCGACGCGGACTCGGAGGGGCGGGGCGTGAGCAGGGGGCGGGGCTGCGTGCTGCGTGCGTGCGCGTTCTGGAGGCGCCGCCGCCGCCGCCGCCGCCGCCGCCGCTCTCGAGGCCGCCGCCGCCGCTGCCGCCGTCGCCGCGCAGAGCCAGAGCCGGAGCCACGGCCGAGAGGAGGGAGGAGGAGGAGGAGGAGGCGGAGGAGGCGCTGGACTGGGGGGGTGAGTGAGGGGCGGGGAGCCGGAGCCACCCGGGACGGAGCGGGGGGCGCGGGTCGACCGGGCCGGGGCTGAGGCGACTCCTGTCGCCCGTCAGTCCCCCGGCTCCCCCTTCCTCCTCCGCGCTCCTCGGTGTCCGGGGCGGCGGCCCGGGGGCCTGGCCGGCGGGAGGGGCCGGGGCTCGCGGAGGCCGGGCCGCCGCCGCCGGGGCCGGGGCCGGGCCGGGCCGGAGCCAACCACGCCCGCCCGCGGACGGAGCCGGTGGACTGTGGCTGGGCCTGCGGGAGACGGACGGGAGGGGCCGGGCCGGGTGTGGAGAGAAAGAGGACATTGTGTCCCCCACCCTGCAACTCCCGGAGGTGTCATGGCCCTCGCCCGCGCCCCTCGCCGGCTCCCCGGACCGTGCCCGCGCCCCTCGCCGCCGGGGCGATGGAGGGGATCGGACGTCGCCTCTCTTTCCCTCTTGCCAGTCAGTCCCAGACCAGGGCCAGCTTTTCCCTCTGGGGCCACGCGGACAGGGTGGCGGGAGCGAATTCTCTTCCCCCTCGCCCCCCCACCCCGCGCTAGGAGGTGCGGGGAGCCGGGAGCCTGGCCCTGGGCCCCGGTCCCCTGCTCCCCTTACCCCCCAGCGCCCCGGGCTGACACCTCCATCCCATCCGCCTCCGGCCCCTTTCCCGCCCTCTCCCCGCGCCTCCCGGGCATGCCGGCCGCGTCCGCCTGTTCGGGGTTGCTCTCCTGGGGGTCTGCCTCTGCCTCCTGATGCTTGTCTCCTTCCAGCGGGGGCTGGGAGGGGTGTCGTTTTTGCCCCCCATCCGCTCAGGAAGTTAAGGGACAGTGTCTTAAGCTGAATTGTGTAATTGGCCGCTATGGGGGAAAGATCCGAGGGAAGGCACTTGTGCGTTAAAAAAAAAATAAAGGGAGGGGGGTGTCTTCTCCGAGGGCTAAGAGCAGAGTTTAGGGGGGACCTTTTGACTTCTTGGAAGTCAAATTGCCTTGAGCAGTGAGGTATATTTTTTGGGGGGAGGGAGGATCGTTTTGTCATTGCTTTGAAGGGAGGAGGGCATACGCAGTGAAAGAGAAGAGTCAAGAGGGCAGGAGGTTAACGGGCCGCGTCCTTACAGGTGCCACGGCTTTCTGCTTCCTGGGTGTGGGAGGAGGATTCGTTCTGTTTTTGAATCACAGAGTCCGGTGTCAGCTCTCCGTGCCCCCCCTGGGCCTCCCACCGTCCTCACCAGCACGCTGAAGGGCAGCCTCGGAGGGGATGCTGCTGGAAACAGGATTTGGAAACTTTCTTTTGGTTTCCTGTCAGCGTGTGGGGGTGGGCATGCGTCTGTGTAGTTTTTCTTTCCTTTTGATGCAGTTGATAATCTGCCATAGTTTGACATAAAAAAAAAAAAAAAGCACTCGATCTGGTCCCGAGCCCTTTTATGATTGTTTGGAAATTATATTTTGCGTTGGTTGAAGTTCTTTTTTTAATTTTTTTTTTTATTCTGGTGTTTCAGGGGATCTTGTTTCTTCTGTATTTTGAATTACGTACTGCAAACTATGATTAGGTGGACGTTTCTGAGAATCATGCGGTGGGTGGCGGATGGTAGGCACTCGGCATTTCTTGAATGAATTGAGTGATCACAAACATGTGCTTAGGTACTATGTATCTTCTATTCTCTTGACAAGTAGCTTACATTTGAATATTGCATTTCACTTCCAAGATATGAAATAGTCATTCCTGACCTTTTCTAGGCCACTGAAACCTTTGAGAATATAATGAAATATATAGACACTGTAGAAAAATAGTAACAGGCATTCATGCAGAAAATTTTGCATTCAGCTTCAAGGACTTCTAAAGCCAACCAATAGCAACTTGTCTCAAAAGTTTATTATGATGGAATTGAGTATTATTCAGCTCCATCTTAAAGTTGCTCAGAAGCCTTTATTTTCTGTGTGCCCTCAGGAATGACAGTCTTTACACTTACAGATTAAACTTTGTGTCTTTGAGAAGGAGACTTAAGACTGATTGTTACTGCAGTTTTATGGGGCAAAGTTCTCATTTTAATAACTGTTACCAGGTCAGTAACAGTTACTGATGACTTCCAAGGAGATAAGATTGCTGCAGTCAGAAGCTCAAAATCATAAACGTGGTGGACTTATGATTTTTATTGCATAAACTTCTGAGCAATATGAACAGCACTTGAGAATATTCACAAATCAAATGATTCAGTTTTCCTGTTCTATTCCGAGCTTGTTTATATGCATGGTATTTCATGTAGTTAATAATTATTGTATCAGTATTCAATGTTAAGTCGACGAGTGCTTTTTGAAGGTCTGTTGGAATAAAACAAAATCCTTACTGTCATAGAGTGTATATTCTAATCAGAAGAGATGGGCCATAACCGCATACATTAAGAGTATGTAATTTAAAAAAAAAAAACCTATATATTTTATTGATTTTTTTTTTTTTTTTTTTTTTTTTTTTTTTTTTTTTTTTTTTACAGAGAGGAAGGGAGAGGGATAGAGAGCTAGAAACATCGATCAGCTGCCTCCTGCATACCCCCTACTGAGGATGTGCCCGCAACCAATGTACATGCCCTTGACTGAAATCGAACCTAGGACCTTTCAGTCCGCAGACCGACACTCTATCCACTGAGCCAAACTGGCGTATGTCAGGTTTTAAGAGCTGTGCAGAAGAGCACAGAAGGGTGAGGGATGGAGAAACAGTGCCGCGGAAGGATAGGCAGGGAAGCCATGAGACCAGCTCCGAAACCTGAAGGAAGTGAGGATGTGTGCTTTTGGGGAAGAAGGTTACAAGCAGAGAGAACTGCAAGTGCAAAGACCCCTCAGTGTACTTTGCCTTTTTTAGAAAAACTAGGAGGCCAGTAAGCAGGAGGGAAAGTGAGAGTTGAACTTGAGGTTAGAGAACTAGCTGGGGCTCCACCATAAGGCCTTGTAGGCTGGTCAAGACTTTTCAAGTTTACTCTGAATGAGATTGGGGGTTTGGAGTTGAAGAGAGACCTATTCTGATTAAGTTTGTGAGAATCATTCTGGCTGTGGTGTGGAAACCAACTTGGCTGGGATGGGGAGAGTAGAAGCAGGAAGACAGATCAGGAGGTTAATCTTCATTTTAAATCTTTTTCAGCGGTTGCAAATTAGTCCATCTATCTGCTTTTGTGTATACAGGTAGTTTCCTTACCCCTATTAAAATAACAATAAAACAAACACTTGTGTATGCAGCTTTTTCTTTTGAAATATTTCCTAGCGATTGATTTCCAGAAGGACTACAGAATCAAAATATGTGAATATACTTGTGTTCTTGGTGTTGTACCTGTGAATTCCTTCAAAGAATAGGTTAAAATGATAGTCACATTTGTTGATTTTAAGTTTCATGGCAATGTCACCTTCATTGAGTATTATTATTTAATATTTTAAAGACAATTTTAGATTGTTAGGTTTAATTTCCCAATAGCTCACTTAGAGTTCATATATTATTAGCTAATGATTGGGATAGAGAGATGAATTAGACAGGGTCTCTGCCCTCAGGGAACTTTACATTCTGTCTTAATTTTTAATCTGATAGTTAAATAACTTCACATCTTGCCAGTGTTCACTCAGGCTCACGAACTTTGTTCTGTCCTCTTTACACAGTCTGTGTGACTGGTTAAGAGGACAGTTGATGACCTTTTATATACAATTGGCATTCCAAGCAAGCATTTAATTTTTCAGTGATAATTTTTTTTTCTTACAAAGGGATTTTTTAGTGGTATCTGCAGTTTATTTGATTTCTGTTCTGTGTGTTTTTAGAATTTTACAACTGTGACAGCCTGTTTTGTTCTTTGCAATAAATTATGCAACTAGTACTTAGTTGAGGACTCTCACAGTTGAATTTTTAAATTGTAATTCTTTATAGTTATTCAAAACACAGAAACTATTGTTTCTATTAAATAAGGTCATCATAACAGCTTTGAAATTTTATTTAGTTTTTTAAGGAGGGTGTTACCGGACTGTTTTGATAGCAATCATACCACAGTGAGGGCATTGCTCAGCATTTCCAGTTCTAAAATGTAGATGGCTTGATTTGGCATGACCTGGGAACTCCAAGCCCCTAGCACTGTGTCTTACATGCTAGGGACCCAGCAAATGTCTATTCTGCCTCAGATAACTCCCTAACCTCCCAGTTATAAAATTTTCATCTTAGAAGCTCAATAAAAATATATCATATAAAGCATTTATATATTAATGGGGTGTTGAGTTTAAAATTATGAACACAACCCAGCTGGTGTGGCTCAGTTATGTCAATCTATGCACCAGGAGTTCATATATTACTAGCTAATGGTTGGGGATAGAGAGGTGAATTAGATAGGCACACGCCCGGATTGCAGGCTCGATTCCCAGTGTTGGCCATGCAGGAGACAGCCAGTCAGTGATGTTTCTCTCTTCATGTTTCTATCTCTCTCACCCTCTTCTACTGAGGTAAATGAAGCATCCATTTCCTCCTCTTTTTTGAGCATGAAATTTGGGGTGGATTGTATGTGCTTTTTCACTCTGTTCACAGAGATAATACTGGCCCATTTACATTTGAGTTTTTGTAATGGTGGTTATGGGTTTGCACTGAATGATTCACGTGCTCTGTCCAATCCCCTTTACACAGTTTTGAGGTGACTAGTTAAGAGGGCAGTTTGTTTCCAAGTTAAATGATCCAGATGAATTCTGAAGCTATAAGCTTAGCTCATCATGATACTCTGATCAACAAAGAAGTTCAGTAGAGAACTATGCCATGCTCTCATTTCTGCTTGAAAATAGGCCTTTTGAGGTAGAAGGTACATGCATGTACCAATAAAAAAAGGAAATTGTATGTGATGAGTAAGATGAAGTTGTAGCAAGAAATAGTGTACTTTCATAAGTACTCTAAGATAAACACTATATAAATAAATTTTGTATTTTTATTTTTGAATTAAAATAGAATCATGTTCATTTTATTTTTTTTATTGTTTAAAGTATTACATAGCCTCCTTTTTCCTGATTGATTTCCCCCTATCCATTCCCACCCCCCACCTCGCCAGTGTCCATGTTCATTGGTTATGCTAAGATGATGCATACAAGTCCTTTGGTTGACCTCTAACCGCCCCTTGTCTCTGGATAATATTATGCTTTGTCTTATTTGTTTGTTTGTTTATTTATTTATTGAATGGTTTACTGTTCCTAGAGAGAGAGGAAAGAAGAGGGAAGGAGGGGGGGAAAGAGAGAAACATTGACGTGAGAGCACACCATTGATCGGGCTGCCTTCTTCAGGCCCCCTCCCAGGGATCGGGAATTGAGCTGGCTGGCATCCTCCTGGTGCAGGGGATGACATCCAACCACTGAGCCATACCAGCCAGGCCATTTTCTTTTCTTTTACGTCCTCACCCAAGGACATTTCCATTGTTTTTTAGAGAGAGGGAAAGTCGGGGAGAAGTATGTACCCTGACTATGAATGGAACCTAAGGCCTTTTGGTGTATGGTATGACACTCCTACCAACTGAGCCACACTGGCCCGGCATATAATAATTTTCTAAGTAAACTACCGTACTTTAGATGATCTCTTAGCTACTCAACAGCTATTTCTGTGGTCTTAAGTTTTTAACAACTTTTTAGTGTTAGAGCAAAACAGTTTCCAATTTGTTTAAAACGTAGTGAAATAAAATTTATTTGCTTTTTATTGCCTATTTTGCTTTCCTCCAAGACACTTATTTTTCAAATTGCCTTTCTCCCTATATGTCACATTGTGGGAAGACACCTCCCCCCCCCCCATTTTCTGCTAGCAAATTTAATTTTGTTTAATGTGATTATATTTTTGTGGGGTTTTTCTTTACAGTACAACTTAATATTTTTTCTACACTGATTAAAATTATCCTGTGACTGAAGTTAACTATCTACTAGAACAGAAATGTGCATATAGACAAATGCATCACTGGGCATTTTGTGAATGTTGTTAGGTTGCCAGCTTTATTTTCAAGTTTCTCCCCCCTTCAGACTTAAATGTGATGTACTTATAAGGCAACAACATTTTGGTTAGTTAATTTATAAAATGAGAATAATTTTTCTGATTTTTCTATTTTGCATGTTTTGAATTAGAATTAACTGGATGTTTATTATCCTATATAATAAAAGCCTAATATGCTAAGTGTCCGGTTGGCTGTTCAACCAATCAAGGCGTAATATGCTCGCTCAATCGCTATGCCATGCACTAACCCCCAGAGGGCAGATGCTCCAACCAGTACGTTAGCTTGCTGCTGGGGTCCTGTCACTCTAGACTGAGTGAGACGGGCTGGACATACCCTGGAGCCCTCCGGAGGTCCCTCCCCAACTGGCCAACCTCCTGCGTCCCTTCCTGGCCTGGCCTATGCCCTCTCGAAATCCGGGACCTCTCAGGGGATGCTGGAGAGCTGGTTTCGGCCCAATCCCTCAGGCCAGGCCGAGGGACTCTACTGCACCAGGCCTCTATTGTTCCATAAAAAGATACTCCTTGAAGTTACAATTTGAGCATTGTTTTTTATTGGGAAGAAATGGCATTTTACTAAAATGACAAACATGAGAAAGCTCATAGCATGTAGTAAAACCTATGAAAGACTAAATTATTTCAGGTACATGTGTGAGTTAGACACATGATTCAGAACAAAAAATAACTACTTAGTGTTTAGAGCAATGGCTCTGGAGTTAGGCAAGCTAGGTTCAAATCCTTGCTTTGCCACTTACTGAATCTATGATTTGAGGCAACTTACTGTATATGTAACTTAAGGTAACTTGCTAAATATATATGATTTGATATTTATGAAGTTTGGCTTTCTCATCTTTAAAAGGGAAATAATAATAACTACTTCAAAGAATTGTTGAGAGGATTAGAAATATTGTGTAAGCTGTTTGGCATGTAGTAGGCATTTAATAAAAACTAGCTATTGTTTTTTTGTTTGTTCTTTTAAAATATATATTTTATTGATTTTTTACAGAGAGGAAGAGAGAGGGATAGAGAGTTAGAAACATTGATGAGAGAGAATCATCGATCAGCTGCCTCTTGCACACCCCCTACTGGGGATGTGCCTGCAACCAAGGTACATGCCCTTGACTGGATTCAAACCTGGAACCTTTCAGTTTGCAGGCCGACGCTCTATCCACTGAGCCAAACCGGTTTCGACAAAACTAGCTATTGTTAAATTTATTTTTGTGTGTTTCGTTTTGCCAGTTTGGGGCAAGAGATGTCATTTGTGTGGACTTGCCTACATGGCAGTGCAAAATGGCCTTGAGGGATGCAAAATGGCCTTGAGCAATGGCAGCCAGAGGGGAGTGGTAGTAGACATTCTTTTTATTTGTATTTTTTGCTTATTGATATTTATTTATTTTGCTTATTGATATTTATTTATTTGTTTGTTTGTTTGTTTGTTTGTTTTGAGGGGGAGAGAGAGAGAAACATCGATTTGTTCCACTCATTTATGCATTCATTGGTTGATTCTTGTATGTGCCCTGATGGGATGGAACCCACAACCTTGACACACTGGGGCCATGCACTGACCAATTGAGCTGCCCAGCCAGGGTGGTAGTAGACATTCTTTCTGGTAGGAATGGCATGAGCCAAGATAGAAAGTTCAGGAGAAGTTGGAGAACAGGAGATTGATTTGACAGAAGCCTAAGCCTATATAATTAGATAATTAGTAAATGTGGCATTGAGGCCGTAAAGATTGATTGGGGCTAGGCTTTAGAACTCATTGAATGCTAGATTGAGAAGTATAGAGTTTATTCAGGAGTGCAAGAAGTTTTGATAGGAGGAAAATGATATATTTTGGAAGTTGAATGAATTGAGGAAGAAAGAGACTGGACACAAGGAGGCTGGTATAATAATAATACAGGTGAGGCAGGATCTGAGAGTTTAAAGGAAACGAGGGAAGGTTTTGAGGGGAGTTGCTAGGAGTCACTGTTTTGAAAATCTGGTTCTTCAAGTGTACCCAGTTTGGAGAATTTGAGTCTAACTTACGAGCTCCATGGAGGTAGGCAACCTCTGAGAGAAGAGAGGACTCAGTACACTTGGTTGTTGCTACCTATTTTAAAAATTGAAAGGTAAAAATTCCTGTTATTTCATTAGTGAAAAGCATGTTTAAGCTATTCCTTTGACAAATTTGTAACTTTAGAAGTTTTATTTATTTAGCATTTTGAGTTCTTAGTGAACAGGGAGCCCTCACATTTAGACATGGTACTTCTGTAGATATCTTAAAATATGTCAGTGTGCAGTGCAGTTCTTCCGTGTGTGGTCGTTCAGCATTTGTGAATGTGACTGGACTTTAGAAACGTCAGTTGTGTGAACAGAAATGATGAAAAGTAAAGTACAGAGTTTTACTTTGGTAAGCAACCTAGAGTGGAGGGCAGTGAAAGATGGAGCAAGGAAAAATAGGATATTGAGTGTATGGTCTTTATTTATTTATTTTTTAAAATATATTTTTATTGATTTTTTGTACAGAGAGGAAGGGAGAGAGATAGAGAGTTAGAAACATCGATGAGAGAGAGTCATCGATCAGCTGCCTCTTGCACACCCCTACTAGGGATATGCCCGCAACCAAGGTACATGCCCTTGACCGGAATCGAACCCGGGACCCTTCAGTCCCCAAACCGACGCTCTATCCATTGAGCCAAACCGGTCTCGGCGAGTATATGGTCTTTAGAAAAAATACTACTTTTAGTACTTCTCTCCCTTCCCCTTAATTTATCAATTATAAACAAATTAGTTTGTTCATGTCATTCTGGTACCTGGCTCTAGCTCTGTTAATTGTACTTTCCACTTGGCTGAATAATACATAAGCAAATTAGCCTGAAGTTTGATATTAATGTTTCTTTTTGACTCATAAGTAAACTCACTGCTGCTCTGAATGATCTCACTGTCTTTAACATTACGAGTTGGGAAAAGAAGCAACCCCCAATTTGTAAACATTACATATTGGTTTGTGATACTTTCATGATGTTTGCTTATTTTATTAAATTTTTTTTGTTTAAAGTATCACATCTATTAGTATATATCTCTACTTTTCCCCCCATTGACCTTCCCCCAGCTTCCCTACTTCCTGTTGCATGCCCTCATACCCCCCACCCCCCCCACCCCGTGTCTTGTGTCCATTGGTGGGCATGTTTGCATATTTTAAAGCACTGAGTTGTTACACCTTTCTAAATGTTTTTTTTTTAGTTTTCAAATATTTTCTAAACTCAGAAATAAAGTCCTTATTAATTTTTATTCAAATCTCTTTCATTTAAAAGTGAATTTGAAAATATTTTTAAATACAGTCATGTACCATTTCCTACAGTGATGGTGCCATCAAATTGTAATGGGACTGGAAAATCCCTCAGCTCAGTGACGGCCATAGCTCAGTGCATTCATCACTCATGTGCTTCTGGTGATGCTGGTATAAACAAGCCTGCTGAACATACAGTTATATACAGGACAGAATACTTGATCATGATGACCTGTTGCTGGTTTATGTATTTACTGTACTATTAATTGTTATTTTAGAGTGTACTCTTCCTACTTATAAAAATGTTTGCTGTAAAAGCATGCCAGGTTACACTGGCAGTAGCCTCTCATATCACTTGTTCAGTGTTTCTTGATTGCATCATTCTGCCTTGCATTTGATTTAATCTTATGTTATTTTAAAATTTTGTGTAACAAACATGCACTTTATTTTAAAAAAAAAAAAAAAAAAAAAAAAAGGTCTACAGTTACATGCAGTAATGTCTTTGGCCTTCACAGTCACTCACCACTCACTGACTGACTCACCCAGAGCAACTTCAAGTCCTGCACGTTCTATTCATGATAAGTGCCCTATATAAGCACACCATTTTTCATCTTTTATATCATATATTCACTCTATCCTTTCTGTGTTTAGATATACAAATATTTACCATTGTGTTACAGTTAACTACTGTACAGGTGTGTAGCCTTCGAGCCTATGCGGGTAGGAGGCTGTGCCATCTAGGTTTTATAAGTGCACCCTATGTGCACTCTGCGATGTTTGCACAATGACAAAATCTCCTAATGGCCCATTTCTCAGCACCTGTTCCCATCATAAAGCAGCACTTGACTGTAATAAGCAAATATAGCACATAATATTGGGCATAGTCTGTGTTACTTTTTATAAAGACTGTTTTCCTAATGAAACTTCAAAAGCCCAGATTTGGTTAACTGAGTGATACTTCATTTACTAAAGGGATCCCAGATAGTCAAAACAGTAATTTAATGTCTCAAACTATAACATCCTAGTCGAGTCTATTTGAATTGGTTCGAAGATATTTCTGTTTGTCAACAGAAAGCAGAACTACAGTCATTCCCTTAGGGCTGATTATCCTTACCCTTCCCTCGTCCCCCACAGCCATAGCTGATAGTAGGAGCTTCCCTGGTTTGGGCCATTTTGGCACTGTCACTATGCTGGCATTTGTGGCCTTCCCAGTATGTATGTCTTAAATTCTTAGAAGTCTGCTTCCATTTTGGCAGGAAAAATAAGTTATGAATAAGATTGAGTGGCTCATGATATACTATTATAAGAAAATTCACAATTTTATATGTTAATTATACTTCAGTAAAGCTGAAAAAAATTTTTTATGTGAGGTGACATGAGAAGTGTGTGAAACAAGAATAGACTTTCTATTCTAGTACCAAAAATTGAAATAAAAGAGCATAAAGCACACTAGGGCCTTTTTTTAAATTTTTTATTTTATTTTATTGGTCTTTCACAGAGAGGAAGAGGGACAGAGAGTTAGAAACTTCGATGAGAGAGAATCATCGACCAGCTGCCTCTTGCACACCCCCCACTGGGGATGTGCCCGCAACCAAGGTACATGCCCTTTCTCGGAATCAAACCCGGGACCCTTCAGTCCGCAGGCCGACGCTCTATCCACTGAGCCAAACCAGTCCCGGCTCTTTCTTTTTAAAAAATATATTTTTATTGACTTCAAAGAGGAAGAGAGAGATAGAAACATCAATGATGAGAGAAAACCATTGATTGGCTGCCTCCTGCACGCCCCCTACTGGAGATTGAGCCCACAACCCAGGCATGAGCCCTTGACTGGAATCAAACCCAGGACCTTTCAGTCCACTATCCACTGAACCAAATGGGCCAGGGATCTGGGGCCTTTTCTTAAAGTTAAAGCCCTTATATCTCATTTAATCTGCACAGCAAATCTTTGAAATTGATATTGTCCCTTTTTTTTTTTAAGAATATGAGTTTTTAAAATATATATATATTTTATTGATTTTTCTTTATACAGAAAGGAAGAGAGAGAGAGAGATAGTTAGAAACATTGATGAGAGAGAAACATCAGCTGCCTCCTGCACACCCCCTACTGGGGATGTGCCTGCAACCAAGAAACATGCCCTTGTCAGGAATTGAACCCAGGGCCCTTCAGTCCACAGGCTGATGTTCTATCCACTGAGCCAAACTGGTTTCGGCGATACTGTCCATTTTTTACAGATGATGAAACTCAAAGTCATTTTATAACCTATGAAAATTAAGGAACTCTAATTATAGAGAACTAGAGGCCTGCTACATGAAAATTAATGCACTGAAGGCAGGGGGTCCTACAGCCCGGCCTGCCCCCTCTCACAGTCTGGGAGCCCTCGGGTAGGAGGCGACCCAGCCATCAGGGGAAGGTGACCCCCCATCATACCTCTGTTGCTGCCTGCAGGCAGCGCAAGCCTTGGCCAGTCTTCGTTACCTGAGGCTTAGGCAGCCCTGCGCGGCTGGGGGCTGAGGGGACTGGGGGACTCGAAGGTAGGGGCATGGAGCCCGCTACCCTGCTGGGGCTGAGGGGACTGGGCACCGCCATCTTGTGGCTGAGAGTGCCATCATCTTTGAAGGCGGGCAGCAATTAGCATATTCCCTCCTTATTGGCAGTGCGTGTCGACATCTTTGTGACAGTGTGAGGATCAATTAGCATATTCCCTCTTTATTAGATAGTATATTGCTGACAGCAAACTACCCAAAGCAGGCACATCTATTTTATGCTTTTTATACAAAAGCACAAAATAGATGATCAATAAATATTTGTATTTTGCTTGCATCACAAACATGAATGAATATGAATTAATGTTCATTTCAAATATGAATGAATGAATATGAATTTTAGTGAATAAATGAGTCAGTAGGTGAATGATAGAAGACAGCCTTTAACTCAATAATTTTTTCTTCAGTGCAGCACAACATTTTTCTTTCAGATGAGTCTAGAAAATTTTTCACAATTGAATTTGTCTTTCTTTTTCTCTGTACAAAACTCCTTCTTCTCTCAGGTGGCTTAAATTACTTAAACCACACAGTACAAAGCCTGAAGAGGGAAATCAAGACCAGAGACATGGAAAGCATCACTTCCACTTAGATTTTAACTAAGTAGTATGTAATGTTATCAGTCTGTAATGTTATATCTGCGTTAGACCCTTCTAGTCACATTCAGGATGTTATCTTTTTGTTCTGTTTGTATCTCTTAAATTTTTAAAACTTAAAAATTTATTGTGTTGTCTGAAATGAGATGATATAAGAGTAGTCGAAATAGTTATGTAGCCAACATTAGTTGACCATCCAATCTCTATTTCAATTGTGTGTGTGGGGGGCATGAGTTTCTGTTTTCTATTAATACAACCAAATGTGGTTTGCTCAGAAATATGAACTGATAATTTAATAGGGTTAAAAAATACATAATGTGATAAGTATTATTTTCAACTGATGTTAATACCTGGACAGACTAGTAATGTGAATCTCTAAACTGCATATTTATACAGTTTCTAATTCTTCAATGATTCAATATCATAATAAATTTAAGTTTAGAATTCTTTTACATGAATACGGAACAGTACTGGATACCATGGATGAAAGTAGATGCAGATAATCGAGAGATTGAAAGAAACTATTTTAGTGGAAGGTTGCAAAAGGAAGGTTTTATGGGATTTGCAGGTGGAAGTTGCTATGCTAGACTGTGGGAAATAAATTTATTATTTATTTTTAAAATATATTTTATTGATTTTTTACAGAGAGGAAGAGAGAGGGATAAAGAATTAGAAACATCAATGAGAGAAACATCAATCAGCTGCCTCCTGCACACCCCCTACTGGGGATGTGCCTGCAACCAAGGTGCATGCCCCTGACCAGAATGGAACCTGGGACCTTTCAGTCCGCAGGCTGGCGCTCTATCCACTGATCCACACCGATTTCGGCAATAAATTTATTTTTACAAAAAGAAATGAAATTGGTGAAGTGTGAAAGCTATGAGGAGATAAATTAACGTTGAATGGGTAGAAAGAATTCTGTAGGTTAATACGGTGGCTAATAGGGACCTTCAGAGACGATTTGATGAGACTCATGAAGTAGGGATCTGTCATGTTGGTTTGAATAGAAAGTACAATAAACTTAGAATGAAGAGGGCTGTTTTTGTAAAGACATATTTTAGGATTTGTTTATAGATGTCTGAGACTAAGGCTATAATATGACACATTTATAAAACATAAACTTTATATGATATTTTGGTTCTTGATATCCTCAAACTGCTCTTTGTGTTTGTGTGTCTGTTTTGTTAGATTTCTGTATGATGGCATTTAGACTGCTCTTTTGTTGTATCCCTCTGCTCTCCATTCTAATCATACAGGGCAGGGCAAAAGTAGGTTTACAGTTGATCATATGGAAAATAATAAGAATAAACTCTTTCACATACAGCTATAAACCTATTTTTGCCCCTCTCTGTATAATCAGCTTAGTAATGACATACATAACCCCCTTATATGAGATTTTCATGCTTTAGAAGGATCTGCATATAAACTACCAGTATCAATGTGGTGGAACTTTTATAAATGTAATTATTTAAGAATATCATATTAGCCTTGTTGGTGTGGCTTGGTGGTTGAATGTTCACTTAGCAACCAGGAGATCCCAGTTCAATTCCCAGTCAAGGCACATGCCCAAGTTCCAGGATTGATTCCCATTAGGGGTGTGTAGGAAGCTCTCCCTCTCCCTCTCCTTCCTCTCTGAAATTTAAAAAAAAAACAAACAAACAAAAAAACAGATTAACTTACCAACCATAGGCAAGTGAGTTTGGAAGTTGAATCTTATGTCTCAAACCCATATTTAGTTGTTTGCTTAGATTTCCAATATTAAGTTATTTTGATGGTATTTCTTTTTTATATATATATATTTTATTGAGTTTTTACAGAGAGGAAGGGAGAGAGAGAGCTAGAAACGTCGATGAGAGAGAAATATCGACCAGCTGCCTCTTGCACACCCCCTGCTGGGGATGTGCCCGCAACCCAGGTACATGCCCTTGACCGGAATCGAACCTGGGACCTTTCAGTCCGCAGACCAACGCTCTACCACTGAGCCAAACCGGTTTCGGCATTGATGGTATTTCTTTACATCTATATTATAAGTCTGGAACTTAAGTAACTCAAAATTGGTCAAATAGTATACTGTTTGAAAAAGGTTCCTTAGCCTTTTGACTATTGAATAGCACACTTTGGACAAACTCCATTGTAAAACATCCCTTTGAATTTTAAATAAATGTTTAGTAACTTCTTATATTCATATGTCATATTTTTTTACATTGGAATATGACATCATTATAATTCAAGGATCAACCAAAATCTGAGTTGAAACCTTGCGCTAGAAGGTTTCAGATGATGTAGTTATTCTATTATTCCCATTAGACTTTAGACTTGGGCTTCTGTCATACAGAACAAATCTGAGATTGTGACACACTCAGGGCCATCTGCTTGCTGTGTATGTAAGCAATGGGCCTTTGACACTGGAAATAAAGAATCATCGCTTGTGGTGTTAGTTGATTCTGCTTAGGCTCAGTGTGCTGGGATCAGCTTGTGTCTACAGTGAACTGTCACCGTTTTGATCTTTTGCAACCATAACACTTCCATAGCCATGTGTTTAATGTCTTCTGTGTGTTGACGTGCTGAAGATGAACTTGTGAAATTTTTTAGTGGTGCAAAGAAAATGCCTACTTAATTAGCAAAATTTTAAAATGATTTTTAAAAACATTCAAATACTTGTAAAAGAGTGGATTCTGTAGATGAAGGGTCCATCATCACATTTCCATCTTATGATTAATTTTCACAGTATAACTATTTTTTGGTCCAAAGTGCTTTGTAGAAAATCAGTCATGTAATTGCATTTGTCTGCACTGTCTTTAAAAAACCTTCTCTATTGTTATGGGAGAAAAAGCTGATTTACTGCAATTATACTACGAATCATACAGATCCAGTATGATTGCAGTTCTTATTTTTACAAAATGTTTATTCATATGTAGAATATAGGCTGAAAGGAAATACCAAAAGGATCAAAGTTATCTTGAATTGGGATTACAGGTGATTTATTTTTCTCCTTAAACTTCTTTTCTGAACTTTATACATTATTCATATATCTTATAATTAGAAAATGAAAGGTCTAAAATGAATTTATTATAGAATATGAAATTAAACTTAGTAAAGCTTTTAAGATGAAGATTCTTAGGAGATAAAGGCTTTACAAATGAATTAAGAAACAATGTATTCCTGAGATGAATAATGTAATGATAAAATCTGTACTTAAAAACAAGCAAAATTAGGTTGCCATTTTCTGGGTGCAGGGAATGAGATTGGGAAAAGTATTTTACTATTGATAGGAAGACAGACTTTTGTTTGATTCTTCTAACTCAGGTTTGCCTCAGTTATATTAATTTATATATTGTTTTATGGATAATTATTTAATTATAGGATATAAACTTGCTAACATGAATAATATGCCAAGTCTCACTTTGAATATTTGGTCATAAGAATGTATTTGTGGTCAGCAGGCAAAACACTCCATGGAAGTTTGCATATATTACGTGTCAGTTGTTACCTCATCTCTATTTCTCCCTGTTTTTTTTGTTTGTTTGTTTGTTTTTTCATCTGGAAAAAGAACAGTACCCTTTTTTTATACATGTTTGAGGACTAAATAAGTATGCCTGGCACACAAAAAGTACTCAGATATTATTATTGTTATTACAACCAACAAGTTGGCATTGATGTCTGTAAGACATTGGGAGAAGAAGATTGCTAGGGACTGGAGCAATAATTTATGCTTTACACCCATTCACTGTTTTGACTAACCCTGTGTATTCTCCTTTTGTTAAGTGGGACTGTTAGCTATGCACTCAGTTGGTTTCATTACTTATGTATACAATAAATCTTGGCATTTGTGGTTTAATGTTTTAGACTCAGTGTTTAACATGGGAGATTTGTAATTTGGTGTAGGGACAATTTTGCATAATTTAAGACTGCCATGCCAAATAAATATGTGAACTAGACATTGAGCATCCCAGTTATTACCCAATAGTGACTTTGGTTCCCTGACTTGTTTAATTTTTACATGGGATTAAAACCTGTGTTTCTGTGTGAATAATGGTGTCTTGAGAAAGCCATTTTTTTTTATATATATATTTTATTGATTTTGTACAGAGAGGAAGAGAGAGACAGAGAGTCAGAAACATCGATGAGAGAGAATCATCGATCAGCTGCCTCTTGCACACCCCCTACTGGGGATGTGCCCGCAACCAAGGTACATGCCCTTGACCGGAATCGAACCCGGGACCCTCAGTCCCCAAGCCGACGCTCTATCCATTGAGCCAAACCGGTTTCGGCGAGAAAGCCATTTTTTAATGCTGGTTTTTGCAGATTAAAGTGAGCTTGGTGGCATAATTTATGAATATTGCTTATTTCTTGTATATTTTTCACATTACCCAGTACAAATAAGAATAATAGGTGTGTTTGATTGGTTTGTGAAGAAATTTGAATCTTCAAGTTCCTTAAAGAAAGGAGAGGAGTTTAGCAAAGATTCCTAGATTTCTGGGCACTTGGGTTATTTTATATAATATTTCTCACCTTAATATATAATTTTAAAAATCTTACACCAAATTAAAACCTATGTGTCAGGATTTCATAAGATTTTTACATGGTGTGACATAATGTGCTTTCTTGGATAAAAACCACTAGCTCCATCCATACAAATACTGATTTTATTAAGTCTCCGGAAGGGCCAGGAAGCTGTAGGTGACTGACTTCTCTAGGTGATCCCAGTGATTCTGATGCAGTGGTTTCCGACTTATTATATTTGTTATCATCACTTGCTCCCACCCCCAGCCTTTTTAGGTATTTTTTCTTTAACTGTCCCCTATATGAAATTTTCATACCACAGTGGTACTGTATATTCCTTTATTGTATTTTAAACTGTGTTTTTTTACACTAAAAGAGTTAAGGGACTTTTGTTTTTTCACCCACTTGGGGGCAATATTGTCCCTGTTGAGAATGTATACAAATAAGCGAAAAGAAAAATCACTCCCAGCTTTTTAACATTTTCGTATACATCATTCCCAGTGATTTTTCAATGCATATATTTTTTATTTTTTAAAAATATTTTTTGCTTTCTTGTAGAAAATATTTTGTCAATTTTTCATGAAAAAATAGATTTTAATAGTGTCGTATCATTTTTTATTATAAAAGCTGTGCTTTGCATGTGAATATCACTATATTTGAATTTTAATACTTTGGATATGTATAACTTAGATAATGAAAGTTCCTTTCCCCAAGGACCTCCACTTTTAATGTGAATATCTGTTAAAGAATAATAGATTGACCTTTCACTATTGCAGTTTGCTTTTTTGCCTAAAGTATTTTGGTCATCTTTTCATATCACTATATATAATTCTACCTTATTATTTTTGCCAGTATTCTGCTGTATGATGTACAGTAATTGATTCATTCTTCTAGTGAAAGACCTTTGTTTCCTAGGCTTTTTGTTTGGGGCATACATTTTGTTTGCTTGTGTTTTTCTGTACCATAAATTTCCATTTGTGGCAGAATTACTGTGTTATTTAAGAATTGGAAGCAACCGAAACCGGTTTGGCTCAGTGGATAGAGCGTCAGCCTGCAAACTGAAAGGTTCAGGGTTCAGTTCCGGTCAAGGGCATGTACCTTGGTTGCAGGCACATCCCCAGTAGGGGGTGTGCAAGAGGCAGCTGATCGATCGGATTCTCTCTCATTGATGTTTCTAACTCTATCCTTCTCTCTTCCTCTCTGTAAAAAATCAATAAAATATATTTTTTTTAAAAAGAAAGAAAAAAAAAAGAGTTGGAAGCACTTTATATACTTGAGGCTTTCTTTAGGCTTTTTCTTTTTCATTTCTTTTTTTGACTATTATATCTGGATATAGGAAATGTTAAATTAAGAGAGCAGATGTGCCTGTATTTTTTTTTTCTTCTTTCAGATTACAAGTTACAGTTTTAAGTTTGGCTAGTTTGGGTGTCTGTGTGTGTGTGTGTGTGTGTGTGTGTGTTTTCCTTTTTTTTTTTTTTTTTTTAAGAAGTACATGTATTTTAACTAGGTTGGAGTAATAACAGATTTTTGAGGATTTTCATGTTTGGGCTTGAAACCTTTTATTGCCTGGCAGTGATTCAGAACTCTAAAAGCACCTGACTTGCAAAGTGAACAAGTAAGCTCCTGAGCTGGGAGCTTTCTGGGAATATCTGGCACCACACATTTCTGTCAGATGCCTTTTAATGTTGGGTTTATTGATTGTAGATCTTAGGCATATACTCTCTCTGCCACCTAACTTTTATTCCTTTTGGAAGGAGATATATTATCTCTTTTTGCATTTCTGGTAATGTCCTTATTTTAGATATCTTACATGTTCCTGCCAATTTTTACAGAGTTCCTTTTACATATTGTCTTCAGAATTACTTAGGCATTTCTCTGAGGCTTACAGTATCGTAAAGCTCCAAAAATATCAAAATAGATACTATATTAATTAGCACTTCTGTGAATCAGCACCTGATTTTTACAGACTCTCAATCTGATTAGTTTGCAGGATTCAAGCACATTTTTTTTTTTAACATATTTTATTGATTTTTTACAGAGAGGAAGAGAGGGATAGAGAGCCAGAAACATCGATGAGAGAGAATCATCGACCAGCTGCCTCTTGCACACCTCTTACTGGGGATGTGCCCACAACCAAGGTACATGCCCTTGACCGGAATTGAACCCGGGACCCTTCAGTCCACAGGCCGATGCTCTATCCACTGAGCCAAACCGGTTTTGGCTCAAGCAGATTTCTTTAAGGAAAACCATTAAACATTGAAAAAGATTATGCTTTATCAAAATAGTGGTACTTTTTTGCATGGTATGTTTTAAAAAATGAGCATCTCACTTGTGATTTTTGTCTTTTGAGGCTTACCACGTTGGAGATTTTATTCGTTGGTGCAGATTTTAACTTGACCATCTTGTGAATATACATGAAACTGGTTCCTTTACTCAGGATGACAGCAGCAAGCATGACAACCCCCGCTTGAGCACTAGCTCCTTATGACTTTAAACTTTTGGCCAAGCATGTGTGATTGCTTAGATACTGCCTTACCACCCCCATTGCCTAATTCTTGGTTTTCTGAAGCCCAAAGCCGTATCAGAAATTTCAAATGAATTTAAATGAATAGTCCACAGAAGGAGGATATTTATTTTAACTAAGTGTTAACTAAGTGTGAATTTATTATCCTATCTAATAAAAGCTAATATGCAAAATAACCGTCACTCTGTCACAAATATTATGGTCCCCAAAACCACAAGATGGTAGCGCCCAGTCCCCTCAGCCCTGGCGGAGTCCCCCAGTCCGGGGGGGGGGGGGGGGGGGGGCGGCCACTGAGAGAGGGCAGTATGAGCGGCCTGGCGGGATGCTTGCTGCATCGCTGTGGAGGGCCTCTGGGGGGCACGGGGGCCGCACGGCTCCCTCCTGCCTTCCGTGGAATCAGTGCGGTCCCGGCTGCCTATTGCATTTCCTGCCGGCTCCCCCGGAAGCAGTGGGCAGCCTACTGCGCTCAATATCGTGCGATGGGCTACTAGTGGATTATAAAAATTAGAGTGTATGATAGGCATTGGTGTGTGTAAATGTTTCCATTTCTCATTTTTTAAAATACTTTCTCCTCACACAAAGTATTGTGATAAATTAGTACCCAGTAAGATTTTCAGTACAGGCACCTGGTGGAAAAGGTTCTTTAATAGGTTTGTTTGTAGCACACATTTCCATTGCACATAGAAGTGGCGGATTTTATGTTTTGTGTCCCAACAAAAAGCAAACAGCTTTTCAGGAAAGCATCAAGTAATTTTTACTAGCTCATTATTTAGTAATTTTCCTATTCAAAGTATAATTAAAGTAATCCTTAAGCCTCATTTTAGGTTCACTTCTAAAATAAATTCATTATTTTTAAACAAGTAACACCTAAAGAAATACAGATCCAGTAAGAAATACAAATAAGAAAATATAACAGTTATCAGATTGCTCTGTGTCCTTATAGGAATTTCCTATCTAAGAATACATGCATATATAGAAATATTTAGTTTTGTTTTCATGCCTGCTTTTTTTTCCCTTTAAGTTTTCAGACATAGAGGTGATACACGAAGACTAGAAGTGTTCTTTACTAGCATGCTGGGACACTGAATAAAAAAGCTCCATTTTCACAGACAAGTTTTGTCAAGTGCCTCCATCACCTGTTTTTTTAACCACCATTTTTCTCCTTGAATGGAGAAAAGCGGTGCGTCTCAATCTGGGCTGAGCTCTGCAAAAGAATTAATGGAGAAGATTTGAGAAATATCCATATCCTGGCTCCACAGTTCAGAGATTTTATTTAATTGATGATGATGGGAAGACGCGTGGGAAGAGAACATGCTTTATCTTAGCGTGCATCTCGAAGCTTGCCTGAGCTTCTGAGTTCCAGGATGGTTTGAGGAAAGGCAATGATTGAATCCAAGAAGGTTGGATTCCTCAGCTTTCTGCCTTCAAGAAAGAAGGTAGGCATGGGTCTTTGTAATCCTTCCAGTTCTCTAAGGAGTGCATGCCACAGACATCATTTATTCCAGTGTTGGTTCATCTGTAGAGTGCCATCCTTCATTCTAAGGGGAATCAACATCATTAATGCAAGACAGACTCAATAGACAAGATGAGTGATAAAGCAGTGCGGTGTTGTGGTTAACCACACAGATGCTGGAGCCAAACTGCCAGGGTTGTAGTCCTGGTTCTGTAATTTATGTGGAGCTCGGGCAAGTTTGTGTTAGCCTCTCTGCTTCATTCCATAAAATGGGGCTGGTAGTCTCCACCTAATGGGTATGTTGCGAAGATTAAAAATATTAATACATGTACAATGCTCAAAGCAGTATTTTGTACATGGTAAGTACTTAATAAATAATACAGATTTTCTACCCTCTTTTCTAACATATCCCACCCTTTTAGTGCTTTTTCCAATGAACTAAAGCAGGGGTCAGCAAACACTTCTGGAAGAGCCAGATTATAAATACTGTAGGTCTTTAGGGTCCTATAGTCTCTGTTGCAGTACTCAATTCTGCTGATAAAGGGCAAAAGCAGCCAGAGACAACGTATGTAAGCAAATGAGCATGGCTATGTTCACTGAAATTTGAATTTCACATAATTTTTATGTCATGAAGTACTGTTTTTCTTTTGATTTAAAAAAAACAAACAACAGCATGTAAGAATGTAAAAACCATTCTTTTTTTACAGGCCACACAAAAATAGTGGCTCAGACTTGGTCTGCTGGTCATAGTTTACTGATCCCTGAGGTAGAGGAAAGGAACCTGCACAACAATTGCAGGCACCTTTCTTAAGCACGCCTTCATTTCTACATTCCCCCATACTTTGAAGGAGTCTAGAACAGCAGTCGCCAACCTTTCGGACTTAACGGACCACCAGTTGGTGACATGCGCGTGTGCGCGCACACACACACACACACGCGCGCGCGCACACTATATATACATACACATTTTGTGTGTGGGTGAGAGAGAGAGAGACTTAGTTTAAGGAACTGGCATATGTGATTATAGGGGCTACCAAGTCCAAAATCAGTAGGACAGACCAGCTGGGAACTCTGGCAGCCTTGGGGACAAAATCTTCAGTGAATCCTCATTATTTCCCGTTAGGTCTTTTAGCTGATTGGATGAGGCCTCCTCAACATTATTGATATCTCCTAATGTCACCTGATTGCAGATGTTACCACATAGGTGTCATTTACATAATACTTTCACAGCAACCAGATTAGTGTGTGTTTGAATATCTGGGTACTATAACCTAGCCAAGTCGACATATACAGCTAACCATCATATAGTTTAATAGATATTTTTCTAATAAATGGATGAACAAATGGTTAAAATGGTTGAGCAGAAATGAACTTGCAAGCTTTAGGAAATCCGAGGAGAACCTGGGGAGTTTGCAGGGGGAGGGACCTATAATAGGTAGCGGGAACAAACAGTGTACCACGATCAGAATGAATCCGCTTTAACGATTTCCATCTTCACATCGTTCTGCTCAAGATTCCGTTTAGGAAATTACACCTGGTTGGCCTGGCTGGAGATTGGGTGAGATGTCTCCCGATGTCTCCCATGCTCATTGGAGAATGGGACACCTTGATTGACATTTCCACCACAACTTTAGTGAGGGAGACGGGTTATTTTCCAACAGAGAGTTGGGATGCTATTCTAAAAGGGGAAGGAAGAGACACTAAACCCGCAAAATAACAGATGTCCGCTGCACACCCACTCCTGATATCTGCCCACAGAGGTGCAGCTGGTGAGGGGACAAGGATCACGGCCGGATCGTGGAAAATTTCACAGGCCTGGTAATTGTTTGGGCCTTCTCCTCTAGAATAGTGAACCTTTTGGGAGGGGGTCATAGGTCCCATTGAGAATTTGAAAAATTTGGACTACATATTTGGCTCTCTCCCCCTCCATAAAATTGTACTTATGCTTAAGAAAAATAGTTTTGTTTTGTTTTTGCAAATTCTTGTGCTTTTTAGAGTACATCACGGGTTAGTGGGAAGAGGGTTAGTCTGTTAATCTAAAAAGTTAAGAACTCATAGGGAGAGGGTGGTATATCCTATTGAAAGATTTAGGCAGGGGAACCACAATAGAGCTGTGTGTTAAATAGGTCATTGGAGGATGGTTTCGAGGGATACAGGATTGGAGGCTAAAAAGCAATCACAATATTACATCTCCCTCAGCTTTTGATATTTGCATTTTCTTGATTCTCCTTAATCTCTTTGCTATGGAAGGATTTGTCTAAGAGATGATGCAGGCCTTAATTAACACAGTGGTAATAAGGATGAAAAAGGCAAACAATTTAAAGAAACATTTGGGAGATAAAATTCACAGAACTAGCCTGGCTGTTAATTGTATATGGGAATAGAGTGGAGTATGTCTTGTATGTTTCTAGCTTGCATGACAGAGAATTATAGAGGCCAGATAGGAGAGTTGACGATAAATGTGAGGAGGGACAACTTTTATCTTCTGGATAGGGCTTGAGGGAAAGTGACTGGACTTGATAAAAGGAGCAATGGTTGGTAAAAAGATTATTGTTTAATCTGAGGGCCCAGATAAGATTTCAGGAATTTGTACCAGTGGCATCAATTACATAATGTATTTTCTTCAGCAATGAAGAGAGGTTTTTAAGATTCATTCATGGTTGATGGTTTTATACATGCTGATTTGGGGGGAGAACACAGGATACATGGATAGAGGCAAAGAATAACTCAGATAAAGAGGGTAGTAATGATAAAGATAGAGCTCTTATTCCATGCTAGGCACACTTATAAGGGTATTTTTAAGGTACTAACTCTTTTACTAAAAATAACCCTGTGAAGCCTTAGCTCAGTTTGGATGTTAAACCATGCTCAAAAGGTTGCTGGTTTGATTCTCTGTCAGGGCACACACCATGGTTCAATCCCTAGTGGGTGGCGTGCAGGAGGCAGCTAATCGATGTTTCCCTCTCACATTGATGTCTCCTCCTCTCTGTGTAAAAATCAATTAAAAAATAAAGAATTCCACCACTGTGAGCAAAGAAACCTACTGAAACAAGGCTTCATTTTGAACTGGAAAGAATTAAGAAACTGATATTAGAATATAGGTTACTAGAGGCTTAGTGCATGAAATTCGTGCACTGGGGGGGGAGGCCACGGGTCCCTCAGCTCGCCTGTGCCCTCTTGCAGTCTGGGAGCCCTCGGGGAATGTTTGACTGATGGCTTAGGCCCACTTCCCCCAGGAGAGGCTCCTGCCACTGTCACAGCACTTGGCAGTAATGAGCCCAGTTTGTGGCTGAATGGCGCTCCCCCATGGGAGTGCACTGACCACAAGGGGGCAGCTTTTTCATTGAGCGTCTGTCCCATGGTGGTCAGTGCACATCATAGTAACCAGCTGTTCTGTTGTTTGCTCAATTTGCATATTAGCTTTTTATTACATAGGATGTTGTCTCATGTAGGATATGTTATCTCAATCCTTCATCACCCTAGTTTGTTGTATGGTCTTCTGGTTATTAACTATTTTTATTTAGTTTTATAGTAGTTAGATAGGGCAAGAAAATGAGATGAAATACACATTTGAAAATTTTTTTCTTGGATTTTTTTTTTCATTTACTAAAAAATGAAGTATGAGAAAAGTTTCGTAGAAAACAGCAGTTTAGGTTGACAACGTAGTCATAGAGTCATGTTGCCTGAATTCTGATCCCGCCTATGAAATGACTGTCTGTTATCTTTGGTAAGATACTTTTCGTGCACTGGGGAGGGCGGGTCCCTCAGCTCGCCTCACTTTCTTAGCCTCACTTTCTTTAGCTATAACAGAAATAATAATAATATATTCATGAAAATTCAATGGTATGGCCTGTATAAAGTACTTACTATGGGCCATAGCCGGTTTGGCTCAATGGACAGAGCGTCAGCCTGTAGACTGAAATGCCTCAGTGATTTCGGTCAAAGGCACATCCCTGAGTTGCAGGCTTAATACCCAGTAGGGGACATGCAGGAGGCAGCCAATCAATGATTCTCTCATCATTGATGTTTCTCCCTCTCTCCCTCTTCCTTCCTCTCTGAAATCAACAAAAAAATATATTTAAAATAAATAAAGTGTTTACCATGGAATATTAGATGTTACCGCTGCTTTATTATCTCTTCTGTTAAATCAAAACTTTACTACTTACTCTGATTTGATTTTTGAGGTTACTGTTCAGTTCCAATTGGATGTTTAGCAGGCAGTCTAGTGTTTAAAGGAATATTTAGTACATTGTTTGTGTGTTTTTCCAGCTAAAATAAGCTAAAGATGCAAAAGAATGAATGTTGTCTTAGATTCCTAAGACCTGGGAAACCGGTCTGCATGCTTTTATGCATTTGGTTAACCTTTATGCCATTCAGAATGAGAGACCAGTTTGTGCTGACTTCCGTTCCTCTGCTAGAAAGCCTTCAAAAAGAATTACCATAGTGTTTTTGATGTCATTGGGGCCATTAGGAAAAGTACTTGTTACAACTATGAAGACTCAGAGAACTCATTCCATTTATTTATTTATTTATTTATTTATCGAAAACTTTGTTTTGGTTTAGAATTCTTCTAACAATATGAGTAATATTTGTAGAATGCTTTTTATAACTTTGTCTCATTTGATCTTCACAATTCTGTGAACAAGGTAGGATAGATGGAATAATTCCTACTTTTTTTTTGGTTTTAAAACTTTTACTGCAATATAACAAGGAAGTAAACAGTAATTAGACACCTATCAATTTTCCCCAAAACAAACCAAGAAAATGTAAACAAGAAAGTAACTGCCTATACTTGTACAGCTTCTCAAATCATATCAGAAGGGTCTCATATTTAATGATCAAGATATTTTAAAATAGCAGTATTTTCACTTTAAGAAAAGGTTCCCCTTTTTTTCCACCCCAACCTAAGTATCTAACATGAAAGAATGGGCTTTCTTGACATTAATTTTATACTTATTTGAAGCAGCAACAATAGCCATCAATTATTTGGCATCTCTTTGCAGTTGTTCCAAATTTGTCTCAGTTTCATAAAGCCATTATCCAGTGTTGCCATGAAATAAAGACTGTAGATTCTAGGTAGGAAATATTCTTTCTGAAACCAATGTTAAGTTAAAGAAATATAAAGCAGGACATTACATTAAATTTCTGGATCTAGTACACTAAAAAGAGTGAAACCTAGGAAGTTACCTACTGTTTTATACAAGAGATAGAAAACTGCAAAAGCTGCTTTTTTTGTTGTCTCTTTTACACACTGTGGATCTGCAGCATCTGCTGATTGAAGCAGACATGCCCTGTATTTATCCTAGATCCCTCCCTCCCACCCCCAATAATCTACTACCGTATACAGGTATTGTGGATGTGAGCCCAAGTCATCCCAGACAATCCAGTGAACAAAGTTAGTGTAATGCACTGGTGTGAAGTGTGAGATTAAAAAAAAAAAGCCCCTTTCAATCTTTTGTGTAGAAGAAAATTGGCAGCCAAGTTCTCATTCTTCTCACAAGCAAAGTATGCTTATATCACAAGTCCCTCAGAAAATCCTAGCTTCTTTTTCCTGAGGCATTACTTAAATGTAGTTCATGTGACCACTTCCAGCTTCTGCAGTTCCTCCACTGCCTCCTCCACTCCCTCCTCCTCCTTGACCACCAGCTTCTTGAACTGGTTCATTTAACGTTTGAATAAAATGCTCCTGGTGTTGGCTAATTTGCTGCAGTAATTGAGTATTTTCTCGACCTATCTGTTGTAGCAACGTTGGAAGCAGGGAAGGAAGGAGACTGTTGAATAATCTGTCTCATCTGTTGAAACTGAGGCTGATTCCGTAAAAATTCAAGGGGATGTCCTCCAGAACTTGTTGTAGTTGTTGCTAGATTGAGAAGGCCCAGAAGTAGCTACTGGAGGGGGATCAACCACAGCCTGACTGTCTCTGTCTCCAGGAATTCCCATTAAAAGATACTCCACTGCTGGATCAGGGTTGTTGAAACTGGCTCTCAGGGCTGCAATTACTTGTTCTCATTCCTAGCCCATTGACATGATCTCAGTTACCATACACAAGTGCACTTGCTGCATCTTCAAAAAGATGTGACCGAGAAGAATCTCCTGATGTACTGTTAATTGATGTTGGGCTCGTAGCCACTGGTGTTTCTGCTGGCTGTTCTACAGGGTTCTCCTGTTTTGTGGCACTAACAGGTGCAGGTTCAGAAGATGCTGTCATTGATGCTGCAGTGACAGATGTGGGTGTGGCATTACAGATCTAAGGGAGGGGTAGAAACCAAGATACTGGGGTTTGACAGAAGAGGAAGACATGGCAAGATATAGGAAGAAGAAAGAAGCTGAGTCTCTGTTATTCTGTTTGGCATCCAAGGACAGAGATCCAATAAATGTCACTACAAAGAAACAGAGCTGTGTAAAGAACATTCTAACTGTTAGGGTACCCAGAAACGGAATGGACTGTTTTGTAAAGGTACTAGATTTGAAAGGCCAGATTGTCTGCCATATCCATATCTAAAGGTGTTTTTAGAGTAAATTGCAATAAAAGAAACATTATTGTGAGGCATATTCAATATTTAAAACAAGAAAAGACAAACAAGCTATTCATACACCATGTTATAAAATTTGCTACATATAAGTTAAGCTTTTATCATGTGTGGTTTACAAAATTAGGATTTCGAAGGATTTCTTTTTATTATGTTGGGATTACTGATCTGTTTTGTCTTACTCATTACTTTTGTTTACCTTTCTTTACTATTATTTATTTTTCATTTTCTAATTCTGGTTGAATTGGTCAAGTTTCTTTGTCCATTTATCCCTGGAGTGATTTTTAGATTATATATTATCCACTTTTTGACATTACCTTTTTCACATTTAGATTTATATTTTATCAACATGCGTGTATAGAGATTCAATATACTTATCCTTTCCCCAAGCAAGAGGAAAACTTTAACTTACCTTAACTTTCTGGCTCCTTCCAAATTATGAGATTTATTTCCAGATTTTTGTATATATTTTATAGGGATAATTATATTTCTGGGTATAATTTTTTGCTGGTTTATGTGCTTGCCATATTTCTTATTCTTGTGCCTTTCTATTTCTTGAGTCATTTCTATCTTTTGTTGGGTTACCAATTCCAGTAATTATATAATCATTTAGTTCTTTTTGTTTATATTATTTATAATTATGTTGTTTAATTTACAAACATGTTGAGATGATGTATTGATTTCTAGTTTAATTGCATGATGGTTATAATATATACTCTGTATGAGTTCAGTCCTATGAAATTTGTTGAGACCCGATTTGTGGCCCAGCATGGTCTGTTATAGTAAATAACCTATGGGCACTTAAAAAATATGTATCTTGCAGTTGTTGGGTGTGGGGTTCTGTATATATATATCTGTTGGGTTAAATGTTAAAATCTAATTATGATTGTGTATTTGCTTAGTTTTTCCTTTAGTTTTGCTTTATATATTTGCCTTGTATTTTATTTTAATTTTTTTCCTATTGAATACTTATTAATGTGATTACTGATATATTTGGATAGCTTGACATCTTTCTATTTACTTTATAATGGCCCATCTGTTCCTTTATTTTTCCTTTCTGCCTTCTGTTTTTAGTTAATAAACCATTCCAAAATGTAGTGGTTTAAAACAACTGTGGAATTAGGGAGTGGCTCAGCTGGGTGGATCTGGCCTAAGGCCTCCGGGGTGTTGTAGTCAGATGGTGGCTGTCTGGGGTCATCCTGAAGGCGTCTTTATTCACTGTTCCGGGAGGACTCAGACAGCCAGGGCTCCTCAGGTCACCCTGTCTCTGTGGTCTCTCCAAGCGGCAGCTTCAGGCAGCTTGACAGCTCTGGTACTCTCTAGCTTCAGAAGTCAGATATCACTCAGACGGTTTTGTTTACTAAACCCGTCCATATTCAAGCGAAGAAATATATTTTTTTCCTCTAGAAACTTTTTAGGATTTTTGTCGTCACTTTTAGTGGTTTGAAATTTCAATACAATATTTTCAATTGTGAATCTCTGATGATAATGGTGGTAGTGATGACGACGACAACGATGATGATGATGACGATGACGATGATGATGATTGCATTCACTGGGCACTTTATATCTGAAGAGTCCTAATTTTGCTATTTACCTCTGGAAAAGTCCTTCTATAATTTCTTTGGCTTTTCTGTTTGATTTCTAAACTTCCTGTCAGAGAGCTGGCAGAACTTGGGATTTATCCTTCTTACCTCTTTTCATACATTCTCTCTCTCTCTCTGTCCTTTGTTCTGCATTCCTTTTATGTCTTTCATGGGTTCAGTAGATTGGTTCACTTACTTACTTTTTAGCTATGTCCATTTTTCTTTTTGGCCCAATTACTGAACTTATTTTTTTAAATATATTTTATTGATTTTTAAATATATTTTGAGAGGAAGGGAGAGAGAGAGCTAGAAACGTCAATGAGAGAGAAACATCGACCAGCTGCCTCCTGCACACCCCCCACCGGGGACGCACCCGCAACCAACGTACATGCCCTTGACCGGAATCAAACCTGGGACCTTTCAGTCCGCAGACCGACAAACCGGTTTCGGCTGAACTTTTTTTTTTATAGTCATAATTTATTTCCTAAGTTTCCCAATGTGTGTTTCACAAATTTCTTTAAGGTTATTACATTTAATTTACAGTCTTCTATAGACCCTCTTAACTCTGTTTTCTTTGAATTTTATTCTCTTTATTATATTTATCGCCCCTGTCAAATTGTTTTCCTCAAGTCTTTGATTGTGTGCTCTTGCTGGGAATCCATGTTGGCCTCTAACAGTGTGAAGACAATTTATAAGCTTCTTTTATAAGTATAAATGTCTCATCACTTCATCTCTCTATGCATCCTCCTCCCAAAGTACTTGTCTTGAGAAGAATAAGAAGAAAATATCAAGAAGATTCTCTCAATGAGAAAATACTGTGATTTCATGTTACAAAAAAAATTGAACTTTGATGTACTATGAAAAACACTGTTCTTTATTTCAGAAAGTTAAATCTTAACCATGATTTCTATATTTACTCATCATTAGCCACTCCTAACCATACCCTCAGCATGTTGTGGTCAGTTTTAAGTTTTAAAATATACATGGCTTCTATAAATATTTAACCAGTAAAATAACCTCTTGCTAAGAAACTACCTTCAGTGTGTGTGTCTTTTTTAATGTAAACTTTTTCCTCTAAAATTTCTTTTATAAATTTTGTTTTGTAGGTTGTTGTGGAGAAACTAATTTGTCTTATACTTAGTTTACGTATTTAAAAACAGAGTTGGGATTGATTTGTGTCAAAACAACAATGAAGTTACATATTATTTTGTGATGTTTTGAAGTGCTTTTGCTGAAGAAAGAATAAAAATTGCTATAACTCTGGACCATGTTAGAGACTCAAGATTGACTTAAAATTTAAACATAGAGTAATGTTTATTCTTGTCCTCCTATTTGTCAGGGAATCTTAACCAGAGTGAGAAATTTTCTGGTGCTGTGTTGAGAGTGTAGGGCACAAGAGATTTCCATAAAAAGGCAAGGGATTTGCTTGGAAGAACATAGTGGTTTTCTAACTTGGCAGTAATGAGTTAGAACTAACTCCTTTAAAAGAAAATATTAATTCACATTATTCCTTATTGGGTATTGTATTGGTGTGTGTGTCTTTTTATCTCAGCTATACATTTTTGTATTTGCATGTGTGCATATAGACTTATATTTGTAAGCCATGGTATTTATATATAAAGAAAATATGACTTTGGAACGTAACTATCTTGCTACTTGAGTTGAGGATCGGCCAAATATTTTATTGTTGCAGAATACCCAAAATAATTTGACCATGTCTGAGTGCTTTTCCCAAATTCCCTTGCCTCAGGGGGTAATTTGGAGAGTATAAGTGAACCTTACTATATTAGGATTCCCTCTTGAAAGATACACATTTTTGGATTGAATGAAATCACCTCTTTTTGAAATGACAGCAATCCTAAGACATATCATTGGGGCCTAGAGAGGGAGTTATGGATATGGAGAACTGTCTGGATGAAATACATGCTCTTGTGTTTAATTGTCAGTATTTTCCCCCCTAGAAATGGGAGAATCACTTGATACAAACAGAGGTATGGGTGACTAGTATCCAGAATATACCTCTCCCATTGCATTTTTCCCTCAGGTTTTCTATCCGCCTATATGGCTGTTTCTCAGAGCTCAGTTCTTCGCTGTCTTCTGTATTCACTGAGGAAATACCCCTTTGCTCATCATCTTTGGTTTCAACTACCTTCTTTCATAACAACAGCTCCTACATCTCTACCTCAAGCCCGCTGGTTTCCGCGAGCTTCCAGACTCTGCCTGCTTTCCCACAGGAGTCTCAGAACAAGTTTTGGCTGGAAGCATTAACTTGCTTTTTAAATCTCTTTTTGTAGTTCCTGTCTTAATGGAAGGTATGCTACCAGCCACCTAGTTTCTCCAAGCTAGATATCACCATCAACTCCTTCCTTCGCCTTAATAACCTCTAGTCCGCCGCGGAGTCTCCTCGGCATAGAAGCATTGCTCCCTCTTCAGCTGGTGTTGCTGTAACTCTTTTCCTGCTTCTAGTGTCTCTTTCCTCCATCCACTTTATATACTGTTACCAGTTACCCTTCCGGAGTGAATATCTAACTATATGACAAAATCAGTTCTCCCCTACCCCCCATTGCTTGCTTACTAGATAAAATGTAAACTCTTATTAAATATGGCAAATGCCTTTGCAAGCATTGCCCAGTCCCCATACCCAGCCTCGTTTTTCAGACCTTTCAGACCCTGTGTTCTGGCCGCGCTGAGCGACGTGGTCTTCCCTGGATCTTCCCTATTTCATGGTGTGGAGTGTTCGCTCAAGGTGTGCCTCCTGCTTGGAATGCCCTTCCCTACAGGCTGGAGCATTTCGATTTAGTTATCGCGTAGCTGTTATGTAACTTGCATGAAAAACTGCGCTTTCCTCTGATCCTCCACCCCTTTAAATTTTTTGTCTCTTGTAACTTTGTTCACATCTTATGGTAGTTATTTTTTCTTCCTCTGTGAGCTACTTGAGGATGATTTCTGTGTCCCTGGCACCTCGTATTGAACTGATACCTAGGAGGTGCTTTGAAAATGTTTGATTCGGAGCAACAGTCATATTCACCATTGTGTCTGTTGCATAGTCCACTAGTTTATCCTTGCTATGTTACTTAATCAGCTTTGGCTGCTATAACAGATTATCACAATGGGATGGCTTAAACAACAAGTTTGTTTTTCACACTTCTGGAGGCTGGCAAGTCCAAGGTCAAGGCACTGGCAGGTTAGGTGTCTGGTGGGGACCTGCGCCTGATGGTCTTGTATCCTCACAAGGCAGACAGAGAATTGAGTTATTGGATCTCTTATAAGCACTCTAATCCCATTCATCAGGGTTCTGCCCTCATGACCTCATCTAACCCTAATTACCTCCCGAAGTCCTCACTTCTTAATACCATCGGATTAGGGGAAGGTTTCCAATGTAAAAAATCTGTAGGAGCCCTATTTGGTTTGGTTCAGTGGATAGAATGTCCCGGGTTCAATTCGGTCAAGGGCACGTTCCTTGGTTGCTGGCTCCTCCCTGGGCCCTGGTGGAGCGCACAAAGGAGGCAGCCAGTTGATGTGTTTCTCTCATCGATATTTCTGTCTCCCCTCTCTTCTACTTTCTCTAAAAATCAATGGGAAAATATCCTTGGATGAGGATTAAAAAGAAAACAGAATCTGCAGGAAACACATTCAGTTAATTACGCTATGTATATAATTGGCTCTCTGAGAAATTTCCCCTTTTTTCTCCATTGAATTTTCTTAAATTCTATTGAGCAATAATTTACCTGTAATAAATGCACCTATTTTAAATGTACAGTTCAGTAAGTTTCGATAGATGCATGCACCCATGTCAGCACCACCACAGTCAAGATACAGATCATTTTCATCACCCCCCAAAGTGCCCTTATACTCCTTGGTTGTCATCACCCCTGCTCTACCACCACTGCTCCCAAGCAGCATTCTGGCACTGTAAGTTCATCTTTCGTAGAATTTCATATAAGTGGAATCATACAGTATTCACTCTTAAGTGTTTGGCTTATTTTGCTGAGTGTGTTTTTTAGTTCATTCATGTTGTGCATTGGTCAACACAATTCATTCCTTTATGTAGATCTAAGTTTCTGTCTCAGCATTTTCTTCCCACCTGAAGAACTTCCTTTGCTTGTTATAAACCTGTTCTGGTGAACCCCCAGCTTTTTTTTTTTTTAATCTGAAAAAATTATTTTACTTTCATTTTTGAAGAATATATTCATCGTATTTAGCATCCATCTAAACTTTTTTTCTCTAGCCTCTTATGTATAGAATTACTCTGATATTTTAAGCATGTATGTGCATTATATTAAAGCTCATGAATAAATATCAAAAAGTACATAAGCTGTTTTAAATGAGAGCTTCATAAATAATTGAATTTATGACTGTACTTATAACTGCTAGTTTTAATCTTATTTTCTGATCAGACACTCTTAGAAGTAACAAACAGGCTAATGATTGATGCTAGTCAAAAATGATCTTTAATTAAGTGAAATGCTTGGCAGTAATTCTATAATTAATATTAAAGTGTGCATGGTTTTACTGTGCAACCTCTGTCTTCGCTTTGATATTCTTAAGGGAAAAGCAAACAAAAATAAAATCTCATTTCATGTAATGGTTGTACGTTCTTAGGCTAATCTTATCATATGTATCGTTATCTTCATTTTTTTTTTTTTTCAGATTGTCAGTATTTAAACAGACCACACCATGCGTGAGTACAAGCTAGTGGTCCTTGGCTCAGGAGGCGTGGGGAAGTCTGCTCTGGTAAGTCAGCCACCTACCTATAACCAGTTAGTATGATACAAGAGGATTTGCTGTGTTTTTTATATGCTTATATCTGATCCCGAGGGGACAAGGATTCTTTCAATAACCATGAATGTGTAGTTTTATAATGGTGGCTTGTTCATTTTTTCGTTTACCAAATATTTATCGGTTACCTACTATAGTGTTCATTATTCAAAAGAATAGATTGTTTTCATTTTTAAGGAATTTACATTTAAGTGGGAGAGACTACTATAGTATCTGATACTATAGATAGCAGTGAGTAAGCCCTGCCCTGCCCAGACTTCGGTGGAACGAAGACCATTTTTTGTATGCGTGCTGTATTTATTTGGTAATTGTTTATTAAACTTCTGCAATGTCAGGCACTGGGGTTGTGACTGAACACAAATCATCCCAGTCCCGCACACAGCTTCCATCATCCTGGGAGAGATGTGATAAGTACATGGTTAAACAAAGAACCGCTTGATTATAATTGCAAGAGAGATGACTTTGAACAAAAAGTACAAATTGGTGACAAGTGAACCTAAATTAGCATTTAAACAATTCAGAGAAAAGTCGACATTGCTGGGGCAGGAGTGAGCATGAGGGGAAGTAGAGATAAATAGGTGAGAAGCAGGCTAGGGCCAGATTAGGACTTTTTTATCCTCACCTGAGGAAATGTTCATTAATTATGGAGCAGAGGAGGGAGGAGGTGCAGGGAAAAAGAGAGAGATGTTGATGTGAGAGAAACATCGATTGGGTTGCCTCCTGTGTGCACCTCGACTGGGGATCAGATCCAATTTTTTTCTAAGCCTCTTCCCTGGACCATACCTCGAAGACTTCTGCTCTAGTATAAAGCATATTAGAAAGTTTAAAGTTCTTGGTATGATTATATCCTGAGTTTCCTTTGAAGAAAAAGAGATTAGTAAGAAAGATGCTTGAAGTTTACTATATTCAAGTTAATCTATTTAGCTTAAGCTAAAATCATGTTCAAAATACCCCTGGGTAACTTGGTGTCAAGCGCTCAGCCCACATCTGTACCCTTTTCTCTAGGACTAATGGCTGTTTAATCTGTCCAGGAAATATTTCAGTCATCTTCTGTACTTCTTTCCACTTGTCAAATGATAAAATACCTAGTTTCTAGTCTGCTTTACAGAAATCCTAGAGATAAAAGTAGGTAATCTGAAAAAGATTTGTAGGCAGCATTTTCCAACAAAAGCACAAGGCTTCAGAATCGGGATGGTGTACATTTGAATTTCAGCTGGTATGAATGTGAAATATGAATGTGATTATAAATTTAATAAATCTGATACATTTTAATTCTCTTTTATCTTTTCCCCAAAATTAGAAAGGCTGGTTCAAGACTTTAAAATTTAGAACCTTACGTCTGTCTCCTTTCAGAGCAGGAGATAAAAGTTATATGTAGATATACAGAGGAGTAATGGGAGTTTAGTGGTAATTTCCATTTTTTAATAAATTAGAGTGTGTCGTTATTTGTATCTTTGTTGCATTTTAAAACATAATACACGTAATAGTTAGCAGTGCAGTGTCAGCAGCGACATTGCTGACAGTTTTGAACATGGCCATCTCCTTTCATAGTAAGTTACTCTTACATGTCCTTATATTGAAAGATAATTTCCCAGACTTCTCACATACTTTCCATTTGATCTTTACCACATTTTGAGGTTAATAACATTTAGGGAAGTTGATTTTTTTTAAATTCTTTAATTTTTCTCTGCCTTTTTTTTTTTTTTTTTCTTTTAGACAGTTCAGTTTGTTCAGGGAATTTTTGTTGAAAAATATGACCCAACGATAGAAGATTCCTACAGAAAGGTAAAATATGAAAATTAAGTAACTTTTATGCTTGAAGTTTTCCAGTGACTGAAAGTTTATGTCTAGTTATATAATAACTTTAAAGAAATTTTATCTTTAAACTATAAAAAATTGGTTGTTGGATTCTGTATGATAACATAATGCTAGATACATGTCATTATATATGTGCCCCAACTCCTCTGGTGTAAACTTCGGGTTTTGCATGGTAATGATATGTTGATATAGTAAGTTCATTAGTTCTAACAAAATCAACTCAAATGGGGCATGCTGATAGTGGGGGAGGCCAAGCTGGGAGCAGGGAAAGGGTAAACTGGAACTGTATTTTTGGCAAGTTTTCTTGTGAATCTAAAAAATAAATTTTTTTAAAGGGGAAAGGTTGATCTTGGCAAAATATACTATTTTACTTAATTACAAGATTAGCTAGAATTATGGATAATTTTTATGATTGTTTTTTCCAAACCTTATGGGGTGGGTCGGATGGGTGGTGGGCAGAAGACAGTGTTATAAAAAAGACCACAACTAACAATACACAAAAAAATAAAAAAGAAAGAAATATTAAACCTACCATTCAACAATAAGAAATTAAGTTCATCGAACTGTACTGACTGAGCAATTTCATTTTCTGCACATTCGATATAAAATGGTGCTCTAGATACTTTGAGAAGCTCCAGGCCTGATTCATTATTCATTGGATGTGCCCGTGTACAGATTGGGCAGGCTACCACATTCGTCCCACAAGTGGTGAGACAATGAATTTGTGGCCTCCAGTGGTGTTCCCCAGTGCCAGATCTGACAAAGAAGTAGAGTTTAAAACAGGCCTCAGGTTAATTTTAGAGACAGTGTTGCATTACTGGGATTTTCTCCAAATAAGTCGCTGGTTAAAGCTTTAACTCCACATGGAGACCTGTCCCCGGAATGCAGGAGGCGGACCGCTTTTCTCCGTCCCTTCTTTGTGAAAGTGTCCACACCGCTGAGAGCTGGTGCGCTCTCTAGGCCAGCCTTCTCCTCTTATAAACACTGGGCTTTCCCTGCGGTACCGCTCCCGCAAGCATGGTGGACGTTCCTAAAACCCATGGGAATTCTGTAAGAAGTGTGGCAAGCATCAACCCCACAAAGTACCATGTACAAGGAGGGCAAGGATTCTCTGTATGCACAGGGACCTTGGCGTTGTGACAGGAAGCTATAATGGGCAGACTAAGCCGATTTTTTTTTAAGACTAAAGCTACAAAGGAAACTGTGCTGAGGCTTGAATGTGTTGAGCCCAACTGCTAATCTAAGAGAATGCTGGCTGTTAAGAGAGGCAAGCATTTTGAACTGGGAGGAGATAAGAAGAGAAAGGGTCAAGTGATCCAGTTCTAAGTCTCATATTTTATTTCACTGCGTGATATATTCACTTCAAAAAAATAAAACACTGGGAAAGTAGAGTTCAGTTATAAAATTTCACCTTATGCACACAGCTTTTCCAAAGTATCTTTTTCCTCCAGTCCTGAGAACTATATGAGTTCAGTGATGCTCATTAGCAGCTCTGTTTGTGTTCTTTGTATCTCTTAAACTAAAATTTTCCTGTGTATTAAGTTTGGGATATAATATATTTCAGTAAAACTTTTAACATAGTAAGTTGTCAATATTTCTTTGCCCCCAAACCTTGTTTGCATTTGGAGTAAATTTAATAATTTGTGATTTGTTTTCTTAAAAAAAGAAAATATGAATAAGATAATATGAATTATCATTTTATGCATTTCTTTCTGTTAGAACTGTACCTATTTTCCTTCAGTTTTTCTTAAGTCATAGAATTTGAGCACTAGCTTTCTAATAGTAACAAGAGTTACAGTGATCAGAAAATATCTAAGCCCAACATTGATAGTCCTGGCTTCTATAATATTAATAGAAAATGCCTGAGACTTCCTGTTCTTAATTTTAATACCAAGTTAAGTCTCACCGATCCAGCACACTCTGGGGAAGGGCTTTGCTTTGTTCATATGCACTGGAGTATAGATGGGGGGGAAGCAGATTAAGGTTTTGATGTTACTTTTTCACTTTTTCTCCCCTGCCCCCAACAGCAAGTTGAAGTAGATTGCCAACAGTGTATGCTCGAAATCCTGGACACAGCGGGAACGGTGAGCATGCTTTCTCCTTTTATGATAGATTTCAACCTGTGAACAGGCTTTATCATCTGAATAACTCCTCTGAGTAAAAGTAATTATTATGATTAAGAACAAATTCTCTAACTGTAGGGCTTCTTAAGTGTTTTTATGTGCATGAAACCATGGATGGAGGACTTAAAGCTCATACCTCACTATTAACTTGTATGTTGAGTTCACTCATGGACTCTGTGTTGGGTTTCTTCTCCCTGTGGTCAGGTAAGGATGAAGCTGTTACTGCTTTTTTTTTTTTTTTTTTTTTTTAAAGATATTTCAAATCCAGAATCACTGGGTTTAAATGAGACACTGTCTCGACATCAGAGTCATTCATGTTTATAAAGATTATTTTGCTTTTATTAGTATTTTAACATCTCAAGGGGATGGTGACAGACACTTGTTTTTTTGACAAAACTCTTTAGGGTTATTTGGAGCCTCATTCTTCTTATTTTTAAATGAGTACAATAACCTTAGTATATCTTGTTTCAGATCACTTCTTACTCCTTGAAGATTTTTGCTTACTCCAATACTGCTTCAGTTAGAACTCTTGGTGGTAGAATCTCTATAGATGTTGTAGATAATCCAGTAGCCTGGCCTGTCAGTTCCTTGACCTCCATCCTGCTTCAGCCGTTCACGCCCATGGTCTTACCTTAGACTATGTGATTGCCCATAACTGTAACACCTCCCAGTCTCCTTCTCAAGCACAATACTCTCCATTTACCACTTCTGTTTTTCCACCTCACTCTCTTTCATACCCCTTAACTTCATTGGAACCTGGTTCCATTTATCCTAGCATCTTTGATTATTCCTCATACTCTCCACCCCCTCTTCACATAGCTTCATGCCCATGGTCTCCCTTTCCTAAACCATCTCCTGCACATAATCCTCAACTGCCCTGACTTTTCGGCAGCCTTAGATCAGTGGTTGTTGTTATTATTATTATTGCCTGTGTCCTTGGTTACTCCTAAGTTTTCTTTTCAGATTTGTCTTATCTCTACATGCTCTTGATTATAGAGGGCCTCCAGGACTTGGGCTTCTGTTTTTTTGCAACACTGCCTTGAAGTTATCTTTATTAGCACCAAAATGATTTAATTAGGATCTATTAATATTAGTAAAAAAGGAATGCATGATATATCGTTTTTTCTAAACCACACAAAAGTAAATTAAGATGGTTAAGATTTTCTCTCTAATTCTAGTTTATTGTCAGTATTTCCAGTCAGGTAAGTAGAGAGCAGGCACATTCACCTCAGGAATTTATAGAAACCATGCATCATGTCTTATGTTTCCTGTCATGATAGCACGGAAACAAAAAATGCAGTATTTCACTTGTGATTATTCTGATTTAAGTTGTCCTAATGTGTGTTCAAGAAATCATGTTTATAATTGCATATTTTTATTTCAGGAGCAATTTACAGCGATGAGGGATTTGTATATGAAGAATGGCCAAGGGTTTGCACTAGTATATTCTATTACAGCTCAATCCACATTTAATGACTTACAGGACCTGAGGGAACAGATTTTACGGGTTAAGGACACAGAAGATGTAAGTATTCTTCTCTCTGTAAGACACACTGCCATCTCTGTGGCCGAATAAGTTTACCTTTATAAATTTACCTACAAATTGTGTGCCTATTGAGATAGTTCAAAAGGAAGGGCAGGAATGATGACATGCCCCTGCTCTGTGGGTAGGAGTGCAGAAGCAGGGAGTGGAAGAAGGCTGGTAGAAGTGAGGCTCGGTCAGCTTTGAGAGGCGGACGCTGTGTCAGAAACAGTGTTCAAAGAACATTACTAAGAACCGTAATTATTTGTTCCTATTTCTAAAGTTCTGTTGGTATAGTTTTTACTTACAGGTGTTTTTATTATGTTAAAAGATTTTCATTTTATTATTATTTTTTAAAATATATTTTTATTGATTTCAGAGAGGAAGGGAGGGAAAGATAGAATCTTTGATTGGCTGCCTTCTACACGCCCCTACTGGGGATCAAGCCCAAAACCTGGGCATGTGCCCTTGACTGGAATTTAACCTGGGACCCTTCAGTCCGCAAGCTAAATGCTCTATCAACTGAGCCAAACCAGCTAGGGCAGGTTTTTAATTTTTAATTTAATTTTTGTTTTAGAATTTTTGTCTTATTTGGCATTCGTTGTTTTTGTGCCTTTTTGCAAAGGTGAAATGTATATTTTACATGTCCGCTTTAGTTTTGAACTATAAAGGCTTTCCTTTCAGTTGTATCAATCAGGATATTAAATTTCATTTGTACCTTTTTCTCTTTTGTATGTTCTCTCTCATTATTAATGGGAACATATGCACCTGCTCGGGACCTTCACTTAGGTAATATTGTAGGCAGGATAGATTTATACCATATGATTCATGACCAACCATAACCTAGTGAATAGTCCTCTTCCTTCCCAGGACCAATTTACCTAAGAGAGTTCTGTTTTCTTAGGCAGATACATGCAAATCACCGAATTCTGGTAATGTTAATCATTTTATCCATAAAGCGAACTAAAAACAATAGAGTTGTAGGTGCTTAGTGTTTGATCTAACTCATGATAATCTCCTGTTTTAGGTACAAGATCCACCATGTCCCTTAAGTTCTTTTGTATTGTGCCCATCACCTCACAAATGGCTTTGCTCTGTGGGTATCTTTGAACAAGGGTGTGGTACAGTTTGTTAGCAATCTGTTTTATCGAAAGTAGGGGCTGTGGATGGACATAGCCAAGCATTTCTGGTATGGAGAAAAAGGGAAGACATTACTTCTCTGGCTGTATTTTCTCCTTAACAACCCATCTGAACTGATCTCAGATTTGGATGTCAGGTGTAGGAGCAGAACTTGTTACTGCTCCTGTATTGGTCTTGCCACTGCTTCTGGCATTTGTTGGGACTGTGAGATGAAGCACTTGAACCACAATTAGGCCTCCGAGTACATTCTTCAGATTTTTCCACTTGGAATTCAGCTATCACTTGTAGTCCACATGGGAATTTTGGGGATTATATCTTTAAAATAATTAGCAGATCAATGTAGTAAGATCTCTTTCATGATTTTTCTGTCTCTTCCCCTGCCATTTACCTTCTCTCTTTAGCACTCATGTTCATACCTTTGTTTAAGCACTTGGTGAAGCATATGGTCCTCATTTACACATTGCAATTGGTGACAAATAGTTGCTTACTCTTGAGGATAAGTAACAAGTATGTTAGTGTTCGTTTTGTGTCATTCCTTCCCACAGGTTCCGATGATTTTGGTTGGCAATAAATGTGACCTGGAAGATGAGCGAGTAGTTGGCAAAGAACAGGGTCAGAATTTAGCAAGACAGTGGTGTAACTGTGCCTTTTTAGAATCTTCTGCAAAGTCAAAGATCAACGTTAATGAGGTAACCTCTAGCTGCTGGGCAGCAAAGACGAGTGTCTTTTTAGTCTCCTTTAAGTTAACAGCCAAAAACTATTGAAGAAAAAAAAATCTTTTAAGTAATTCTTTGTTTGCATAAAGTCACTTAATGAAGACATTCATATTTATATACAAAGAGGATGTTTAAGTTAAATGAATATGTTTAAAGTCCTGCTAAGCCTCATTTGGGGTGGGGAACCTTCTTTCTGCCAACGGCCATTTGGATACTTATAACATCATTCGAAGGCCATACACAATTATCAACTTAAAAATTAGCCTGCTGTATTTGATCAGACATTTTTTTTTTAACTTTTTAAAAAATATATATATTTTTATTGATTTTTTACAGAGAGGAAGAGAGAAGGATAGAGAGTTAGAAACATCGATGAGAGAGAATCATCGATCAGCTGCCTCTTGCACATCCCCTACTGGGGATGTGCCCGCAACTAAGGTATTCCTTGACCGGAATCGAACCCGGGACCTTTCAGTCCGCAGACCGACGCTCTATCCACTGAGCCAAACCAGTTTCGGCTGATCAAACATTTAATTAGCTCACCCCTAATGCCTTGGCAGGGCCAGACCCAATGTTTTGTGGGACTTATACCGCCTGCGGGCTGGATGTTCCCCATCCCTACTCTAGACGTGTCAGAAAGTAGTATATGAGAAGTGCCACATCACTCGTGTATTGTGCGATTGCTTATGCAGATATGTATGAACAGGTTATACAGTCAGTAGGAGACCACAGAAATTAAAGTAGTTGCTATAGTGATTTTATAGAGAAACACTACCTCATGGATATCACAGAATTTGGTGAGTCCTGCCTCCCTTTAGCGCATGACTCAAGGGAGGAATCTGAGTGTGGACTGTAATTCACTCTCTTTCTGGCTGATACAGCAGGTGCACAAGGCTTTTTTTGTCCATGACTTAAGCACTCCAGTATCTTAAGAACGTAGCTGTGGACAGGAATGCTTAACAAGTAAGCTGCCTGACTGAGTGTGAAGGGCCAAAGTTGACTGGATCCCTAAAAAATTGGTGCAGTCCCCAGCTGCCACCACCAACCAAGCGACAGCTTGAGGTCCTCTTTCCTTTTGTTCTTTTGAACATCATTTTTTTAAAAGACGTTTTCTCCTTTCCTGGAAGCACATAAGCTTCACTTGCTGGTGTGCTTGCCATGGAGCATCCCAGCAATCCCAGAATTCAGCTCGCTCACAGCATGGTGGGAGCGGGGAGCACACTAGGTTATCACAGCCTTGTGTTTTCTCTTTGTTCCTCTCCGGCCTTTGGTTCTATAGTCTTTTTATCTGACTCATGTTTTATCTGAATAATATTTAACAGACCCAAGATAATTTTGTGGAACAAGGTCTCAAATGTTGGTTGAATAAGTACATGTTTCTTGTTTCCATTTAGATATTTTATGACCTGGTCAGACAGATCAATAGGAAAACACCAGTGGAAAAGAAGAAGCCTAAAAAGAAATCCTGCCTGCTGCTTTAGGCCCACAGTGAGCAGCAGCTCTGAGCCAGGTGAGTGCCGAGGGCAGAGTACGTGCCTCTCTTGTCCTTGACTTTGTTTTGGGCTGTCTCCAACCTTCATCACTTCTCATGGCACCTGTTGAGCTATTTCCGGCTTCTGTAACTTGTAAATGTGATACCTCACTGTAGCTATGCTCATCTTGTGGGTAATTTGTCTCTCTTCCCATGAGATTCTAAACTGTGAGAGAAGGCCGGTGTCTGTTTCGCTCACCACGGTGACCCCAGTTCCTGGTGTAGAAGAACCTTCAGAAAGTAGTGATTGAGTGAATAGAATGGCCACCAATATCACTCCCAAATTCATGGCCAAAATGAAGTGGAACAGTGAAACAAAAGGGCTTGCAGAGAGGCTGATGCGTACATTTGATGAATTTTTCCAAAGTGAACATACTCATCTGAGTAAGAATCTCCTCCCCCAAATGGAACCCCTGCCCTGAATCCTCACAACGTGGGTTAGTTCTGCCTCTCTGAAATTAATGCAAACAAAACATCTGGCTTCTTTTACTGAAAAATGCGAGGGTCTTTTTGAAAATTATTCTGATTGCCTATAGTAATAGTTCATTTTTATTACATGACTATCCTGGCAATATGTTTATACAGTCTGCTGTTGATGGGCATCCGGGTTCTTTTGGGGATTAGTAATTCTGCTGCACATGTTCTTGTACAAATCTTTGTACACATGTGCGTGTATTTGGTGCATATCCAGGAATGGCATGGTAGGTTGTACACTGTGTGTATGTGGCAGCTTTTGTAGACGCCACTAACATGTTTGTCAAAGCAGTTGCACCAATTGCACACCTACCAGCGGTTTAGTTCCACCTTCCCCAGCTTCAGTGTTGTTTGCTCATTTTGTTATTTTTTATATATTTTATTGATTTTCTTACAGAGAGAGGAAGGGAGAGAGAGAGAGAGAGAGAGCTAGAAACATCGATGAGAGAGAAACATCGACCAGCCGCCTCCTGCACACCCTCAACTGGGGATGTGCCTGCAACCAATGTACATGCCCTTGACCGGAATCGAACCTGGGACCGACGCTCTGCCGCTGAGCCAAATTGGCTTCGGCTGTCGCTCATTTTGACTGGTGTGTGGTGCTATGTCAGTGTGGTTTGGGTAGTTGTTTTTTATGTTTTGTTTTGTTTTTAGTTTTTTATTTTGAAGGAATATTTAATATTAACATTGTGAGTTATTATCTTTTGCATATCAAAGTTACACATTTCAAACAAATTGTCATTTATATTTACATTATACAAATGCAAAGCACTAATTTCCCACTAAATCATCACTTCCTTAAAATGGTACATGTGATGTTATGAAATTAGCTATTAAGTATTCGAAATAGTGGAAAAGAGGTCCTTTCTTCAGTTTTTTTTTTTTAATATATATTTTTTTAATTTTTTTTTTTGCCCCCTCTCCTTCCCTCCCACACATCCCCTCCCTCCCCAGAGTTTTATGTCCATTGGTTGTACTTATGTGCATGTATAAAAGTCCTTCGGTTGATCTATTATCTCCCCCAGATCTTCCTCCCCTCCCCGCTGTAATTTTGGGTAGTTGTTTTATCTCAGGTACAGTTGACTTCTTTCCAATGTTTTGTCTGGAGGCTTCGAAGTAGTAATTGACTTTAAATTCTGCGTAAGTTTTCATTAAGTGAGCCAATCAGCGTTAGCCTCGAAGCTGCCTATCCAGTAAGAAACCAGGCCCGGTGGGGCCGTTTGTTTGTTTTTTGTAATTCTGTATTTAACAATTTCTGCTTTTCTTCATCTACGGCATAAGCAATACCATAAAAGAATATGTTTACACAATGAAGTTATGATGTAACTTGTAAACTTGGTCTGTTTAGAGGAAAGTCAAGTTTCCACTTGAGAATTGGTTGTGCTAACTCCTCTTGGGTCTGTTCAGTAGATCACCACTTGCAGAGCCACACAGTAGCTGGAACGTGCCTCCTTAGACAGATGAGAGAAGTCTCTCTCTCTGGGGAAACAGCTGGGTTTCAAAGAAAGAAGAGGAAAAGGGGAGAAGGGCAGGAGCATGGCATCACCTCTGAGAGTTGGATTCAGGAAAGACAGCTTCCGGCCAGATGGTTGCTTGAGGCTTAGTGGAATCGATTCATTACTGTAAATCATCAGCTCCCTGAAAGTGGTTGTTGTTGAAATTGCTGGTACTTATGAGTGTTTAGGTAAGGGTGCAAGGCAGGGGAAACGGGGCTCTGTTCCTGACCTGGAACACATTAACTCTCTTAGAGTTGACTGGCTCGTGTATGTCATTACCTTGGCTGGTCCTGGTTTCATTTCCAATTCTCAGAAATGGCCATTAAACTTATACTTAAAGGAAGAGGTGCCATCTCCTGGCCTCTTGTGAAAATTCACCCTCACACATCCTCCTGTGTATTGTGAGATTTGCCATAGAGGAAAGATCTTGGCCTAGATCTAGAAATACGACTTTCATCCTTCCTGGTTGCATAAATTCTTAGGCTCTGCTATCTAATTCAACTCATAACATAGTTAATAAGTCACCGGAGCTCTCTCTGAGTGTTTGGGAATAGGCCACTTAGCAGTTGGAATACTTTGCATGCAGAGCATTTTGTCCTGATTACGACTTGAGAGCCCTGTTGATCCCATTTGAAAAGTACTGCGATATGGGGTGAACATTTTTCGTAAGAGTTTGTGAAGCTTGAGGGTAGCTTATCTAGCCTTAGCCTGTAGGCAGAATTGTGCTGGAATATGTTAATCTCTTCCTAATGTGTAACACTTTTAAAGATCTAGGAGAGAAATACATTTTTGGATAAGTCTTCCTTTAACCTCTTTCCTGCTGAGCAATGGTACTGTCCGTCTTCTGCCTTTGTATGCGGGGATCAGCTCTGTCCTAACCTGTATTATATTATAAGTGGTAACCCTAACAGGCACAGGCCTAAAATAGTTGAGGAAAGGCTTTCCCATGGACTGGCTGGTGTGGCTCAGTTGGTTTTGTATCCCAGGCACCAACAGTTGCAGGTTTGATTTCCATCAGGGCACATGCCCAGGTTGTGGGCTCCGACTCCAGAGAGGCATGCAGGAGGCAGCTGATCAAAGTTTCACTCCCACACCAATGTTTCTCTCTGTGTCCCTCTTCCTTTCTCTCTCTCTAAAAACCAATAAAAAAAAATTATTTTTAATTCTCATAGAGTTTGCAGGTGGATGCTGTTTCTTTAGTGGAAAGGAACTTTCAGAATAAAATTGTAATAGGATAGAAATAAAACAAATACTGTTTTCCTCTTTATAGACAGGACTGTCAGATATATTGTAAAACACGTATAACAAAACTACTTTTTAAACGCTTTTAAAGGGAATTGCTTAGTATAATTTGTTCTCTGGTAATGATCAGCCAAAACCATTGTTTCTTTCTATATTATTAAATATCTGCTTGTTTACTGTTACATTCTGACATCAAGAGATTAACCATATTTATAATATATATCTGTATCTGTTCAACATTCTAGATTACAGGAATGAAGAACTGTTGCCTAATTGGAAAGTGCCAGCATTCCAGACTTCAAAAAATAAATCTGAAGCGGCTTCTCCTGTTTTATATATTATGTGAAGAATTTAGATCTTATATTGGTTTGCACAAGTTCCCTGGAGAGAAAAAAAATTGCTCTGTGTATATCTCTCAGAAAATAAGACAATAGTATTTCTCCTTTGCAATAGCAGTTATAACAGATGTGAAAATAAATATACTTGACTCTAATATGATTATACAAAAGAGCATGGATGCATTTCAGAAGTTAGATATTGCTACTATAATCAAATGATTTCATATTGACCTTTTTATCATGATTCCTCCCGTCAGGCACTAAACGTTGAACCATTATACTTTATATCTGTAATGATATAGATGATGAAATTTCCCCTCAAACTCATTACAGCAGATAACTTTTTTGAGTCATTGACTTCATTTTATATTTAAAAATTATGAAATATCATTCTGTCATTATATTCTAATTAAAATTGTTTGTGCATAATGCTTTGGAAAAAAATGGGTCTTTTATAGGAAAAAAAAAACTGGGATAACTGATTTCTATGGCTTTCAAAGCTAAAATATATAATATACTAAACCAACTCTAATATTGCTTCTTGTGTTTTACTGTCAGATTAAATTACAGCTTTTATGAATGATTAAATTTTAGTACATTTTCATTTGGTTTGTGTGTTTCTGTTATTGTTTATAGATTTAAGGCCTTTATTTTATAATGACCACATCATTTTAAATGCAACAGGTAGCTCCTTTCTGCCTGGCACCTGCATAGCACTTGGCTTGAAACCCCTCAGTAACTGGTCATTTCTCTGAGAACAGACCTCTCACTGTCTGTTCTGGATATATTTATTCCTCCTATACAGTAACATACAGCGGGCTACATAGAATAGTTTTGTATATTCTCTCTCAATCTGAAAGTATGTATCTTATTGAATAATATGTCCCACTGTGTATTATTTTTATATGTAAAAAGATAAGTTTAATACTGTACCAGGGTTTAACTTTTGCAAATCTTCCATGGCTTGTAACTTCATGAAGGGAATCTTTTTGCCATTGTTAATTTGTGCGTATGAACCCACCAATGAAATGTCATGTAAAATGTTCACATTTGCTTTATGATAGGTTGAGGAATCTGAGAGGAATGTGAGTGAAGTCGCATAGGTGCTTTTGCTTTGACTCTGCAGAGCAGCATAATAGTGGTAGACCCAAAAGTACTGCTCAAGATTTTAGCTTTTCTTTTCCTTCCCAATTTTTTCTTTCTTTCTCTTTCTTTCCCTTCCTTCCTTTCTTCCCTCTCTTTCCACTTCCTCCCTTCCTCCCTCAAAAGATGGGGCTTAACTAGGACATGGACAAAGGGTGATATGACCTATGTATTCTCTATAGAAGTCAAGCAAAACAGCTTGTTAGCCAGTTACATCTGGAGAAGGAAAGAACGAGCTTAGGGACCCCTGTGCCTTGCCCCTGACTGTTAGGAAGACACTAGAACTAGGAAGCCCACATCCTTGCTCAGGGATCTCGATGCTGGCTCGTAGCCACAGGGAGAGGCAGCACTACGTTCACACCTCGCTGAGACTTTCCAGGAGTGTGGTCAGCCAGTTAGGAAATTGAAATTTTAAACTCAGATTTTAAGTGTAAGCTCTGACCAACTTGGAAAACTCTGACTTAGAAAATGTCAAGTGCTGTAAAAAAAAAAAAAAAAAAAAAGGAAATTGTATTCCTTTGAGTTTCTAATAAACTTAGTTACCTGATACTTTACCTCCTATTGGTCCACTTATACTTATGTCTGGGATTGAGGGACCAAAAATCTGCTAAGTGCAATAAATTAAAAAAAAAAAAAAAAGTGAAGCATTAGGGCTAGTCTGTCCAGGAGAAGGTAGCATATTTTAAGGTTCTTAAGACATTTTTGCTTTAAGACTCACCTCTCAAAACATCCCCTTGGCCCTAAAATCATAGATATCTCACAAATGAGTGAAAAATTATGAATATTACCTAGATCAAGTAGAAATCATTAATTAAGAATAACTCCAAGTTACAGTCTGTTCGATTATGTGAACTTGGTGTCCTCTCTTTTAGAACAGGGTGCAGAAGGATGACAGGGATAGAGGTAGGACTATGAATAAAAAGGCCCGGAAGCCGCGCAGTCCTATGCAGAGTGTGCCTGGCTGAATCCGACAGGCGTTGCTCTCTCAGGAATCTGCCAGGCTGAGCAAGACAGAAAGGTGTCCTGTGGAAGGTGAGACAGGGCTGCTTTGGTGGTGTCCCTGTGTGACCTCGCAGCCTCGGTTCCAGAGGGAGGGCGCCTGAAAGTCCGGAGGATTTTCATCGCTCAACATGTCCTTCGTGTATGAATCTCCTGACAAAGTAGCGGAGATCTGGCACCATATTAGTATTTGCCGCTACTCACAGTGTGAGGGCTTTGCTTGTATGACGAGGATGCAGTGAAAAGGAGAGTTGATGTCACCACTGACGGTCAACCAGCCTTTCCCTGCTAACACACAAACAACTTTAGTGGCGCAGTGGTACCCCAGACAACCTGAGCAGGAAATGCTATACCTTCATCCTCCACAAGGGGGCGCTTCAGCACCAGTTAACATTTCTATAAGCATTGAATTAAGAGTCTATTGGAGCCATTTGTTCTGTGAACACTGTGTGCCTCACTAAGAGGCAGTAAGGCCCTCCCAGTAGAGGTTGCCATCTGGGTGGACAGGGAAGACACACAGGCTGATGAGTTATGCATAGTGCTGTCAGTTATCGAGTCGCGGCCACTGGGCTCGTTCTCGTAGAAATATTTGGTGTGTTTCTCTCCCCCTCCAACTCTGAGCTCATCTCTGTGCGGCCCCTCCGCCTGCCAATCATCACTGGCCACCACTGGCTCCTCAGTGAAGCCGCCTGCTGCTTTGCAGCTAGAATGTATTATACTTGGCAAAAGTTAATCCCTGGGCAGATACTGATCTTTATTTTATTACCAACTTGATTAAAATGGGTTACTTGATCTGAAGCTGTTTGTCTCCACTCGTGAGCATTCTTCATTTTCTGGACCTGCCTGTTTCCACGATTGTGCCTCATTATGTTACGGGGTACATCGGTCCGTCCGTGTTTGTGTCTGAGTTCTGAGTTTAGGACCGAGAGGCAGAGAAAGAGAGGTTGCCTTGGCATTTCCCGGGTGAGCCCTCACAGGATCTCCAGAGGCGTAAGAGAGGCTGGTATAAATGGTGTGTGTGGTGAAACCAGACTGAAGAGAGGAGGAAAATCACTTGTAAAACTACCTTTTGTTTTATGTGGGGCTTGTACTTAAGGTGCTACTTAAATGTATGTTGCAATAGCCCTTGTGGGCTCAGCTCCAAACGCTTCAGGGCAGAGTGGTTGGGTGCTGGTCCAAGACGTGGCAGGAGCCCACCTGGCGGGGGGCTGCCTACCCAGCTTCTAGCCTTTCTGTTCCCCAAAGAGGTAAAAACGGCAGCCTGCTCTTTTTTTTATATATTTTATTGATTTTTAGAGAGGGAGAGAGGTCAGAAACATCGATGAGAGGAGAAACATCAATCAGCTGCCTCCTGCACACTCCCTGCTGAGGATGTGCCCACAACCAAGGATGTGCCCACAAGTCAAGGTACATGCCCTTGACGGGAATCGAACCAAGGACCTTTCAGTCCACAGGCCACCGCTCTATCCACCGAGCCAAACTGGTTTCGGCTGCAGCCTCCTCTTGAAAGTGCAGTGTGACGTTGCACGGAGCATGGGTTTTTCTTACTGCCGTTTCCTCGTGGGTTAGTGACTGTGCCATCCACTGATTGAATGCCATGTCTTGCTTAAATATTCTTGTCAAAAACAGCTAGCGACTGTGAACCGGGCGCCTAGTCCTGTTTTCTGGGAACGGTGGATCTGTTTTGCGATGTTAACAAGAACTTGAAGGGGACTGGGACGGGGTGCACGCTCTCTGTCTTGTTCAGCAGCAGCCTTCTGCGGTTCTGGGCGCGTGGTGTGACACACATTCCCTGTGAATTGCTTCTCTGGAGCAAGCAGCACGGGCTTGGCTGTGCCTCTTGAGGAAAAACCTTAATAAACCTTGCCATTTTAAGCAGTGATGTGACTTTTTTTTAAGCTGCTGTTTTCAGTGCATTTAATTTTTTTCCTTTCTCTATATATTTTTTATTGTTGATAGTATCACAGATGTCTCCTGTTTCCCTCCTTTTGCCCCATCCTCCCAGCCCCTATGCACCCCACCAGGTTTTAATGCATTTATTGTTATGTTCAGCCATATGCGTTCTGGTGCTTGCTTTTAACTGTGCCAGAGTTCTTACAGAGCTCACAGCACAGAAGCAGGCGTATTTGTTACGGACTTGTCAGCAAGTGTTTATCGTGCTTCTGCTGTATGTCAGGTGCTGATCTGCATAGTGGAGATACGGCGGTGAGTAGTGAACGTCCTTCCCTGGTGGAGTTTCTGACAGGTTTGGGTCTGCACGTGTGCGCATGTGTGTGATGAGTGCTGTGGAGAACAGTTAGCAGTTTAAAGGGGCAGGAGTGCCGGACAGAGGACTGTGGTGGTGGATTGAAGGTTTAGGTTTCACCCAAGTTTTTGTTTGCAGAAATGCTTGAAACGTGCAGCCAGTACTGCGGGGGCAGGTGGGGCGGCCTCCGTGCACGTGCCTCGGGGCGGACAGGTGCCTGGCACGCAGGAGGACTGGCAAGGAGGCGGACAATGCTAGAGAGAGTGAGCAAAGGGGATTGGGTGGGGGCAGACTTCTTTGGGCATTTTCTGAGTGGGACCCAATAGGAAGGTTTTCAGCAAAGAATATGACATGATCTGACGCCATCTACGTCCAGGGATTCTCTGGCCGTTGAGAATAAGTCTAGAGGGGCCAGATAGGGGACTGAGTGAGATTCTGAGGACGTGGTGGTCGGGATTGGGGGTACATTTGGAGGTGAATGGGATCTCAGGGGTTGAATACAGATAGAGAAAAGGTACAGGAAGCCCATCATGGGGTTGGGAGAAGAGAAGAATTAGCAAAGGAGAACGTGGAGATCACGAGTGACCTCACGGGCCTCGGTGAAGTGGTTGGCAGCGTCTGTAGTGGGCGGAGGGGAACCGGGGCGGGGTGGGGGGGGGAGGATGGAGACATGAAGCAAGGCCGCCTCTGTAAGATGGGAAGCAACGTGTGTGTGTGTGTGTGTGTGTGTGTGTGTGTGTGTGTGTGTGGTATGAAAGGCTTCGGAGACCAGGCGGAGGTAGTAGGCCTTGGAGGGTGAGAGTGGGGAAGAGCCAGGGGCGTTTCGGGAAAAAGCAAGTGCAGGAAGCAGGAACGAGAAGTGATGAGTTTCCGTCAGTGTCACTGCGGACAGACTTGGCTGGGGGAGGCTGGGGCCGCATTAGGCGTGGGGCCTTGGGACAGGAAGTTGACGTTCTAGTGGTTAAAGCCAGGTAACTAACGAGGGCCGCGGCCTCTAGGTTGGCACTGGAGGGCAAGAGCAGGGACGTTTCAGAACTGACCAGAATGAAAATTACAGTATTGCCCACTCCCCGAGGGCTCTATCTTCCCGGGCTTCATCTCTCACCTCATTCTGCCCCTTTAATGATCTCCAAGGCATGAGGTTGTGACCATTCCTGAACGCAAGCCCCGTGTAGAAGGGAGCCAGCATGAGTGCTGTGGTGCTCAGAGATGTTCGGGTTGAAGAGACATGTCTTCCTTTGCTCCATATTCCTCTGCCTCGCCTTGGCATGATGCCGCTGCCCTTCGAAATGTTGGCACTTCTTGGGCACGCGGCACATATTTGCACCCGCACACCTTCCGGCAGCCCCTCGGGCCCTTCCCAGGGCATCTACCCCCCGAGTGGGATGGCTGGGAAGGGGGGCTTTCCTAAATCCACCCTACCAGGAAGATGACCGTGCTCCCGCCAATCTCCCACCATTCAGGCCTCCCCTTCAGGGCAAGAGGGGAGCCACATGGTCGCCCTGTCCACCTTCCCCTTCCTGTCACCGCTGGCTCTGGGTGGGGGGGTTGGAACTGTGAGGAGCCACCAGGCTGGGGGGATGCTAAGCGTGCAGTCTTCCCAGTTTGGAAAGGAGGGCTTGGAACTGGGCCTGGGCACTGGGCCCGCTGTCTATCCTGGGAGCCATTTAATGGAGAAGATGAAAGAAGACACCTGATCCCTCCCCTCCCAGCAGGGTGCTGAAGCCCAGGCCACGCTCTGGAATTCCCTGGGCCCTGGAACCTCCGATGCAGAGCCTCACCCGCTATTTCCTGGGATATAAATGGACTTCTGTGAACAGGTGCTCGGACCCAGGCCAGGATGCTCACACCTGCTGGAGTCGGTCTGGCCAGTGCTCACAGCACTGAGCCCCCAGGCTGCCCCGGGAGGGAGGCTGCGGGAAGGCTCGGGAGGGAGTTACCAGCCCTTGGACTCGTGGCTGGGAGGGAAGCCGAGTCTGTGGAGCAATTTCAGTTGCTGCACTTACCCTATTGGGAAGAACCTCTGTTTTTGGTTTGGGGTGTTAGGTGGTTTGTTTTGTTTTCCTGTCACCCTCCCTTTCCCCACCCAAGTGATGTCCGCCTGGTGCCTCGCTGGCCTCCCAGCCCCTGGAGACAATGCTGGCGTGTGGCCAGGAGTGCAGCTGGGGGTAGAGAAGGCGCTGAACACCCACCTCTCAGCTTCCTTCCCCACTGCCCCGCCCTGGCCCTCCACAATGGGGGAGGGAGACGCTGCAGACTTGGTGTCCCCAGGACGGGTGGGGAGCCTGGCAGCGCAGAGGAGGAAAAACGAGTGTAGCGCAAGTCTAGGCCAGGCGTTGCCAAGAAGAACTAGGAGCTGAGCCAGGTAGGAGGAGGGGTAAAGGGGGGGGGGGTGTGAGGTGGGGAGAGACAAGAAAGGGAAAGGACTCAGGGGCTGGGGCCACAGTGATGCCCTTCAGGATGGGAACTGAGGATCATTTGGCTGCTGGTCTCACCTTGGGGAGAAAAGGGGGACAGGCTCAGCTTGGGGCTGAGGAGTGGTGACAGGTGACAGCCTGGGGCTTGGGGCTGCTGACTACCAGTCAGGAGTGCGGAGTCGCTGCCCTGGAGGCCCTCTTAGCCTAGGAAGATAAACACACCCAGGGGAGTGAAAGAGAGAGAGAGCCAGCTGGTCTGAGATGGTCGGGGTGGGGGAGAGGAATGTCCCAGAGGCACAGAAATCCCAGGCTGGGGGCCTGCCACACCCAGTAGCTCCTCTCCTGGAGGGCCAGCGGGAGTGAGAAGTGCCCAGCAATGAGGCTGTGCTCCCTCACACCACTCTGGGTGGGCAGGGCTGGGCTCAGGCTCCGGGAAGCAGGCAGTGAGGGTGATGAGCTCACAGGCTCTCAGTTTCCTTCACCTCCTCTGTCCCCGAAGCCTCAGGTGGCACTTCCTTGCAGCTGTGGGCTCCGGCCTTCGCTGGGGAGAGCAGATGAGGAAGGGGCTGAGGGAAGCAGGGAGGAGGGGGAGTAACATGTGCAGAGCGGGAAACGAGAAAACAAAACCTGATTCTTCTCCAGGATGGGCTCACCTTCCCCCACCATAGCAACAGCCCCAGAGGCGGGCAGCCACAAGCTGGGGTGGGCATCTGCTGTGCCAGTCGGAGGAAACGGGCCTCTGTGAGTGGGGAGGGCAAGAGAGCCACCCAGACAGCGGACCACCCAGGGCTGGTCGTGGCTGGGAGTGGCGGAGGCACAGAGCATCAGGCGTGCTCAGAGGGGCCTATGGGAGGGAATGGCTCTTGTGATGTGGGACCCAGGGCCAGCGGCATCTGGCCTGAGAGCTGGAGTCCGGGACCCCGCTGCCTTCTCCACCCGGGGTCCGGGGTTTCGGGACCTTGGCAAGGCTGAGCTCATTGTGCTGCCTGGGCGTGCACGGGTGTGTTTGTGCCAGAATTGGGGCGTGTTTCTGGGCCAGGAGGTGGTGGGTGGAGGGGTGTGTCAGGACTGAGTGAGGGCACTGTGACAGGCAGGAACAGAGGGAATCTGGATGAGAGGTTTCATCTTCCTCGTGCCTTAAGGCTTGGCTAGAGGAGGCAAAAGAGAGACATCTAACAGTGCCGAGGGGTGACCGCATCAGGTCTGGCCCGGCCCCGGCCCCGTAGGGTTAGGGTCAGGGTTAGCATAGGGTCTTCTAGGCCCTCCTAGCCCGTTGCCCTTCCTCTGGCACCACAGCCTGTGCCCTGAGCCTTCCGGAAGGGGCAGGTCTCATAGACTCCTAGCCTCCCTCCTCCACACCTGCGTCCTGTCCATGGGAGTGGATTCGAGGAGAGCAGCCACGAGCTCCTTCAGCCGTTAGTTCCCAATGGCTGGCGCTGGGGAGGGAGAGACTCCAGCCACCGAGACTTTAGAGCAGGGGCCTGACTCTCCCCCAAACCATCAGGACTTGGCTGATTCAACTCCAGTCCTTGCTAAGAACATGAGGGCCCCGAGGGCTGACCATGCAGGAGAGCTGAGAGCGGGCGGGGTGGGGTGCTCCCCAGCCCCTCCTCTGGGCGCAGCCCAGGCTGCTGCCCTCCACCCCCACCCCCAACACCCACACCACCCTTCCATGGAAAACGGTAAACTGGCCACAGCAGGCCTCCGGGTAATATTTTTGCACTATACAAAAACATGTCCACACCCATTGTCTTCTGATCCTGGCCACATCCTGTGAGGTCATGGGGCCAGCATACATTTTTAACAAGGCTCAGAGAAGCTTTTTTTTATTTTATTTTTTATTTTATTTATTTATGTATTTATTCTTTTTTAAGCATTTTTAGCATTTTTGCATCGTGCCCCATGGTTAGCGCCGGAACTGAAGGTCAGGGAGCCCCGTATATTCCGCTCAATACATAGACGGTGTGCTTGACCCTTAGGCACACTTTGGCCTTTCAGTCTCACACAGCCCTGCCTGGTCCCTGTCCCCCCGGTGAAGAGAATGGGCTTTCACAGGCCCAGCAGCGTGCTCAGGCTCGGCAGTGACAGGGGCCTCACGTCCTGTGTGTCCGCCTCCAGACCCGGAGCATGCTCCCTGGCATTAGCAGAAGGGCCTTAGGTGCCCTGGTGGGAGGTCACCTGGGGACACAGGCCCTGCTCCCCAGAGGGACAGGCTGTGCTCTGGCTTCTATGGGGCCCTGCTCTGGGAAGCAGGGGGCTGAGGTGGAAACAGCTGAACCAGGTAGTCTCTTCCTCAGGGCAAGTTGGGGTTCAGATCTCAGCCTGAGTCAGGGTGGGTGCAGGGGAAGTGCTTGAGGACAGAGGTGTGACGGTTGGAGAGAGAGAAGGGCAGGAGGGGGCAGGCCCTTCCTCTCCTAGCTCTCGCTGATGGTCCGCACAGACCGGCCACGGGGCCACAAAGAAGCAGGTGGGGACCCTGAGCAGATGCCTGAGCCAATCGGGGGCTCAGTACCTGCCAGGAAGCAGGCCAGGTGTGAGGCAGGGCCCCAGGCCAGGGAGAATGTGAAATGAGCTTCCAGCTTATTTGCATGTCCTAATTAACCATAAAATGAGCCCGAGGGGCAGAATTACGCTGTCAGTTTCTGCTGTGTGCTTCCACTATCCCCAGCTCTCCACGCCATCGCCACGCAGCCCACACCTCCTCCTCACTTAGGCTCCGGCATTCCCAGTGCCTGGCTCCCTCAGCCTCCCTAGCGTAGTAGTCTCCATCCTGGTCGCAGAGCCTGTGGGAGCCCACACGGGGAGGGAGGTGACTGAATGGGCCATAAGCTCTCATTAGCGAAGCCTAACACAGCAAGGAGGCCTCACACCAGCCCTGCTGTGACCCGGGCAGATCTCCCCACCCAAGTCAGCGTTCGCTTCCAGGCCTGGGGCCTGAGAGGACAGGTTCTGGCTTGGCTTCGGGGCAGGGGTGGCAGCTTGTGGGACGCGTGAGGAGCACAGGGCTGGACTGTTTCCGGCTGGACCCGTTCCATTCTCAGCTCTGCCGCTGCGGCCCTGGCCCGTTCCCATCTCCGAGCCGCTCCCTGTGAAACGAGTCCCAGCAGCCACATCCAGGGATGGTGGGAGGAGACAACCTGAAGGTGCTGGCGACATTCGTTAGTGACGGGACGGACGGCACTCCTGGTCGGTTTGTCCCCCCCACCCCACCCCCAAGTTAAAAGGGGTGTTGGTTCCCTGGAATCCTGGCTCCCCGGTGGGTTCATGTCGCTTCTCTCTCCCCTCCGGGCCCCGATCAGGAACTGGGTCCTTTCCATTGCTGTTCCTCGTTTCTGTCGCAGTGCCTGGCTTTGGGAGGCGCTCACCGTTTGGTCTGAGTCCCTGCGATTGGCCTACAGAACAGAGGAGTCACAGGTGAATGGCCGAGAGGTGGTTTGGGTTCCTGTAGTTGCTCCTGACGCGGACCCGGTGCCTTCCTGAGTAATTTGCTGGATGGCTTCTCTCCCTCGGGATTCAGGGAGCCATAGGTGGAATCTGCACTCACACACACCACCGCAGGCAGCCAGGCTGTGGGCCTGCCCCCGGGGCTGAAACTCCAGGTCCTGGGGGAGACCCGGGAGCAGGGGCTGGGGTGGGGTAGCCGTCTTCCTCAGGCAGGAAGAGAGCCGCGTTGGCCAATGCGGGGAGAGCGGAGAGTTAGCGTCAGAGCCTCAGGACCCTCTGATTCCCATCCTGCTGCTTCCGTTTGCTCCGAGGACGGCAGTGCCTTCCGAGGGCATTCCCAGGTCTGAAGGATGTGCGTGCTGGGCTCTCAGAAACCACCTGGCTGGGCCTTTCCTCTTGTGGCTTCTGCCGTCGGAACTACACACCTACCATCTGACGGCGGCAATCGGAGCGACTCTAACCACCCTCTGGAACTGCTCGCTGTAAGCCCCCCACCCCCACCCTCACCCCCATCTCCTCCCTGGGGGCCTGGGCTGCAGAAGAGCCTTTGTCATTTTTCTTCTCCAATTTGTCATTAACGCTCTGAGGGCAGGTAGGCGTCTTGCCTCTAATTGCAGCTGTCACCTCCCATCAGGCAGAGGGCAGGTCAGGCGGGAGGGGAGAAGGGGAGGGAGTGTGCGCCCTCCCAGGCTGGCTGGGCCCTAACAGGGCCCTGCATTGTCTGTTCCCAGCCAGCGGGCTTTCCAGGCCAGAGGAGGCGGGCTGGTGGCTTCGCTGGGGTGGCATTGCTCTTGGGCCACGTGCCACCACCACGGCTGCAGCTGAGCTGCTGCCCGGGGCCCTCCCTCTCCCTCTCCCTCTCCCCAGGGTGGTTCTGGGTCGGGTGGGAAGAGGCCAGAGAGGGAGCTAGGGATTTGAGTGTTAGTACCATCTGGGCTCACTCTCGCTGGAGAGTGTATACACCCTGTGTCCTAGTGGGGGTGCAGGGCTGGAGACAGGGTGTTGTGGGGAGCAGTGGGGCCCCACTGGTGTGTCCTAGAACAGGTGGCACCTCCTGTGGGCACGGGGGTGGTACCTGCCTCCTTGCTGGCTCGCACGGGAGATAACCGGTGTGAAAAGGCTTCCCTGTGCCTCCCGAGGCTGCAGGGATCTCTCTCTCTCTCTTGTTTGGAAAGATAAGGGCTTCCCCCAGGATCCCTTATGCCTGCACTGCCGACCCAGCCGTTTCGGACCCGGGGCCGGCTGACAGCTCAGGGCAACAGGCGCAGGAGGGGTGGGGTTTCTCTCTGCTGCCCTCCTCCCAGGAGGCTCAGGGTTAACCCCTGTGCCAGGAGCAGCGGTTTGCCCGGGAAGCAAGCAGTTATGGGGACACGAGAGATGAGGTCTTTATTGGGGGCTTCTCTGAAGAACCTGAGGCCCTAGTCCATACAGAACGTTCACCTGGGTCTTCGGGGAGAGTGAGGAAGGTCAGAAGGATTTTCTGGTCTCCTCCCCGCTGACCCCCTCCAGCCCAGAATGAGACACACACACACACACACACACACACCACCTCCCCTGCCAGCCGGCCGTCACTGTCTCCCCACCACAGGCCGCCTGGCGTCCTCTTCTCTGGGGAAAAGGAACCCGGGGTTGGGCTTTGGGACGCCACGCCAGCCGCGTCCCCAGGGCCCCGCAGGGTTTGGGGTTCAGCCCACCTCTGTGCGGGGATCAGACCCACACCGCAGTGTTGATATCGAAGCCGGAGGGCGCCGCCTCCAGGGCCTTGGGGCAGCCGGGGGCCGTGCCCTCCCCTGGCCTGGGCTCCCCCGCGCCCCGGAAGGGGAGATGATGCCCCGAACCCTTGGGGTGGCCCCGCTTCCTGGCCTTGTGCGAGCGCCCGGCCCGGGGCTCCGAGGCCGAGGGGGCCGCCCAGCCCGGCTTCTCCTTCAGCAGCCGGTCCCGGTCGGGCCGCACGCTGCGCAGGAACTTCCGGAAGATGTTGGCGGTCAGGGCGAACCTACGGCCCAGCTCCCTGGGCTGGTCCGGCTCTGCCCGGGGCCCCCACGCCCCCCGGGGCTCCCCCTTCTCCAGCTCCGGCAGGTCCAGCCAGTTGCCCACCAGGTCCGCGAACACGTTGTCCCCCATCACCAGGGGCTGGCGGTTCCGGCCCCGGGACATGAGCGTGGAGGTCCAGTCGTCCGGCTCCCCCAGCCCGGCCCTCTGCTCGCCACAGCCTGGCAGCTCTGGCAGCTGGGTCCTGGGTCCGAGAGCTGGCTCCCTGCCCCGCACGCTCCTGCCGGACGGGCACCGGGCTCTGCTCCCGTGAGAAGCGTGGCCGCAGGGGGGCGCCCCTCTGCCGCCCTCCCAGGGAGGGGGCTCCCACCGTGTCCGGGGGCTGGCGGGGCGGCCTGGGGCGGGGGCCCCCCCGGAGATGTCCAGCTGCTCCAGGGCCGTCTGCACCTGGAGGAGCTTCAGCTCCTGCAGCGCCCCCATCATGCAGTTCATCTGGTCCTGCAGGCCGTCACCCACCTCCTTCATGGACATCTGCGGAGACAGGAGGGCCAGCCAGTGAGCCCTGAACCTGGACCCCTTCCCCCACACCCGCCTCCAGTGCCATTCCGGCTGCCAGGGACCCGCCTGCATGGCCTAGGCCGGAGCAGCCGGGCTGGGGAGGACCTTTAACCCGGGGTGGGGGGTGCTACATAAAGGATAGCTTCTAGCAGCTCCTGCTCCCCGCCCCGAGGCTGTACGCGTAGAGGCCTGAGTACAAACGAGCCTCTGTTTAAGCTCCCCGACTGCTCTGTGAGCGAGTGACTGGCGGTGCTCCCATTCTACAGATGAGGAAACTGAGGCACACAAGTCACTTGCTCAAGATTGCTTAGTAAGCGGTGGGCTCAGCTTATGGATCATGGTGAAGGGCGCCCAGCTGTGGTGTGGACACAACGCCTTTGTCCTTCCTGTGCCTGTGCCCCTGCCTCTGAGCCTCCAGATGATGACGACGACGAAGGACAAGGACGCTTTGTGAGCATGAACTCTGCAACCGGAAGGGTGCCGAGGGCGCTCCGAGCATCGTCGCCCTTCCTCTTTACACATCGCTGTCCTCAGCTGGACGAATGAGTTGCCATGTGGGCGAGGGGACCCGCCTGAGCCACCGCACATCTCTGTCCCAACGCCAGCGCCCTCACCACCCGCACGTCCAAGGCGGCAGCGATGGCGCTGGGCACGCAGGCTGCCCGTGCCCCGTGCCCCGTGGAGGGGGGAGAGGAGGAGCTCCCTCGTTGTCAGAGGCGGTCACGGCTGGGCACATCTGGCTGCCAGGGCGGAGGTCAGGAAGCTCCTGTTTGTGGAAACCCTCACCCGGCTCTTCCCAGTCCTCTGACCACCTGCCCTCTCCCAGCTGCTCTGGTGCCACCCCCCCCTCCCCGCCTTCCTGGCCCACGGGGGGCCAGTCTCCCAGCCCCTCTGTGGGCGTCTGAGGCCCGCGTCCCAGGTGCCAGCTGGAAGGGGCTGGGAGATGGACTTGGGCGCGGGCCGAGTTTGGAGGCTGGACAGGGATGCTGGGCTTGATAACATTCAGAGGCTCCTGCCCCGGCCCACGCTGCCTGTCCCACCAGCTCCGCTCAGGTTACCGGCAGCCGCCCTCCTGTGCGGGGCCATCTGTTTCCTAAGCCCCTGAGACCCGTGGGGATCATCTTACCTCCCAACCCGTCCTGATGCACTCGGCTCAGCCCCGGGGTAGGGGTGGGGTGGGGTGGGGGGCTCGGGAGGACAGGCACAGCGGCTGGCAGGGCTGCCCGAGCAGCTGACCCTCTCGGGCTTCGGGGTCCCTCCCTCCCCGGCCAGCCGGGCTCTGGGGGGGAGCAGGGCAGGATCTGCAGAGCCAGCCCCACTAGCGGTGCAGGGCTGACTGTCCTGAGGGAATCGCCACACTCAGAACCTCCCCCACCTGTCCGGCCCCCAACAGCCAGCTGCCCTGGCCAGCCGGTGCCATCGATCGGCCCGGGGGCGGCTGGCTTCCTGTGGCTCCTTCCTCAGCTGGGGAGACCCCGAGCCCTCATCCTAAGCCTCCATGGTCCCTTACAGCAAACTGCTCCTCTGACCCCCGCTTCCTGCCCCCCTTCCGCCCCCATGCCCTCTCCTCCTCACCCCGACCTAGAGCCTCGGGGTCCTTTTTGCCCCGCCCCATTCCTGTCCCCAGATGTCTCCTGTCTGCCTTTCCATCTGAAAGGCTGAAGCCTCCAAGGCCTTCCGCAGCCAGAGTGCCTGCCAGTCCTCCTCTGAGACACTTAAAGTGCCTGCCCCGCGGCTCCCGTCACCGGGCGGCATTCATTGTTCATCTACTGACGGAGGGCGGGCCTGGGTCTCTTTATGTCTCCCCAGAACCCCGCTAGCACCTTGCACTTGCTCCACACCACACTGCCCTCAGGGGTTAGGGCATCAGCCTCTGCACTGGAGGGTCTCGGGTTCGATTCCCGATCCAGGGCACGTGCCTGGGTTGCAGGTTCCATCCCCACCCCCAGTGGGGGCACTTGTGGGAGGCAACTAGTCGATGTGTCTCACATGGATGTTTCTCTCTCAAAATCAACGGAAAAAGTGTCCTCGCTCCTTGGATGAGGAGTAAAAAAAAAAAAAAGCAAGTCCCACTGGACACCCCAAACCATCCCCACAGACCGCCTGCTGCCCTGACAGCACCTCACTGCTCAGGGTTGGAGGCTGAACGCAGGCCAGGCCGGAGGCCGGGAGGAATGAAATGACCCCATTCAGTCTCCTCGTGCGGGAACGTCCTTGGGGAAGAATGCTGACGTTCTGTGTGGCGTTCCCGGGAGAATGAACGTGTGGGTATGGGTGAACCGGGGCTGCCCATAACACAGAGGCTGCATTTACGTCAGCAGGCGCGGACAGGACGGCCCTATGGAAAGTGGTGCTCTGTACTGCTTGGGCTCCTGGGTTCTGGAACAAGTGGGACAGGGTTCAAATCCCACCTCTCCCAGGTAAGAGCCGCGGGTTATTGAAATCCTGTTTTTTTCGATTCCTCCCTCCTTTACAATGGGAATAAGACTCCTTGCCTTGCAGGTACAGCTCTGGAGGGGTAGGGCGAAGCAGTGCGTGATTATAAGTGGCCTGGAGGTGACCTGGGACTGTTATCACGGCTTCCTGCGAACTTCCAGAACATTCCTCCTCCGTGGGTCTGAATACAGAGTAATGACTGGGTCCCGTGCATCCTCCTGGTCTGACCAAGGAGAAGCCTCTCCAGCCCTGCTCTTCCGGAGCCCCACACGGGATGGGGAGGGGAAGGGGGGCCTTGGCGTCCAGCTGCCCATCGTCAGGCAGGCCCGGTCAGCCCGCCGGGAGCGCGGACCCTGAAGGGTGAGGACGGAAAAAGGAAGCCGAGTGTGGGAAACGGAGGCAGGAGCAGCGGCTGGGTCTGGACTGAGAGGCAGCTGCCTTTCCCCCTCCCCGAGGGAATGACGTCACCCCCGGAGAGAGCGCCAGGGGCAAGCTGCTGTCTGGTCCGGGGCGTGGGACCGGGTTTCCTGGCCTCAGGACCAGAGGAGGAGAGGAGAGCAGTGTGGGATGGGAGTGAAGAAAGGGCCACCGCAGAGAGGATCCCGAGCTGGAAATCACCCGCACCGGGTCCCCTTCTCCAGCCTCCGGGGCCTCGGGCCCCTCCTCCGGGCGGGGACCAAATCACACCCCACCGGGTTAGGGTGGGAATAGAGCCAACAGCCGCCTCTGTCTGTCTTCCCCCCGCGAACATCTCCCCCATCCCAGCGACGGTGTGGGAATCCTCCTGAGAAAGGCCACACAGGGTCCCCCGTGCTCCTGGCATCACCCACCGCCCAGTCCTCCTCCACCCCCGCCCCTCCTGAGCCCCCCATTTCCTACTGAAACGTGTCTTCATGCCCAACTTCAGCGTCTCCCGCGGCAGTGAGACCAGCCTGGCTCCCTCTCGAAGGAGAGCCGGCCGCCCGGCGCCCTCCCCGTCTGTGCAGAGCCGCCTGCCGCGGCCGGAGGCCCCATGACGCTGGGCAGGTGCACCAACCCGTGCGCTCCGGGTTACGGATCTGTAAGACGATAACCCTTCCCCCGTGGACAGTGGCGCTCACCCTCCCCAATCCACGGCCAGATCCGACCCCGCGGCGACCCGGGAGGCTGGCAGGAGTCCTCCCCACTCGCCGGACTCGGAGCCTGGAGGTTCGGTTTCTCCCCTCGGTGTTTCCCGAACATGCTTCCCGAGACCCCCCCCCCCCCCCACGGCTTTCACCATATCCGCACACGGCCCAGGCTCTTCCTAGGATTTAATGCCTCACCTATACCTGCTGCTTGTGGGAATGCTTTTGTAGAGGAACCTAGATGAGGTGTGTGTCACCCGCCAGGAGCAGATGGCAGGTCTAAAACTGGGTTTTCATCCCAGCGTCACCTACGTCGTCGCCTTGGGCGCCTCCAGTGGAGACACAGATCTGCTGCCTGAGGTTCCTGTGTGTTCATGGGAGGACCGGACCGACCCCAGGCCCCCGAGCCTGGCCCTCACCAAGGACAGAGCTTCCCATGTCACCCCCTCCCTCGCTTCCCCGCCTCCTGGGATTGTTGTGAAAGGAAACCAGGCCCTCGGACGTGCAGAGCCACATCGAACAGAGAGAGGAACACGAGGTCTGGGAGGGCGTCTCTCCGCCAGCTCCTCCGAGGAGGGGACCGGCCGCCCCGGGCGGGAGGGGAAGCCAGACCCCAGCATCCTGGACCTCCGGGCCCGAGCGCTCAAGGGGGGCGCGTGGGGTCAGCTGTCTGTGGCCAGCACCCTCGGGGGGCACTCGCTGGTGTGGGAGGAGAGGAGGGGGGAAAGGGTGGCACCAGCATCCTCGGCAGCCCTCCCGCCCTCTCCTGGCCCCTGACCGGTCCCACAGCTGTGCCTCCGACAGCTGTCTCACGCCCTCCCCCCGCTGGGCCGGGATCCTTGGACACCAGCTCCGGCTCCGCTGCGGGCCTGGCAGTGTGCCCTGCCTGTCTGCCTCCTCTCCTCCCTCCCAGGCTCCCCACACAGCCTTTCAGTCCCTCTGGAAGCTCCAGGAGGGTCAGGGCCGGAAACGGGAAAAGCCCCGCTTGCGCCAAGCAGCCCATTCTCCGGCCCGTGAATGGGACCTTCACAGCCCCTGCCCCTGGCGGAGGCGCCACAGGAAGGTAGAGCAGAAGCTCTGCCAAGAACCGGAGGGGCGGACGCGGCAGAAAGGAGGACGTCTGAGATGGATGAGCCCACTCTCCCGTCCGGACCAGGGCCTGGGGGCTGTGCGCTCGGCAGCAGCAGCAGACAGAAGTGCCTGCTCTCCCCCCTCCGCTGGCCTTGCCGCCTCACCGGGCCCTTCTCCCGCAGCTTCACTCCTGTCCCCGGCCGGCCGTCAATCAATTCCTGGGGCATCCAGGGGACCTCAGAAAGTTACCTTCCTTTTCTCCTTCCTATAATAGCTCGCTTTCACACTCCTGCCCAGACTCTTCTGATAGCCTTCTTGCCCATCCTCTGCCTCCGTTTCTTTTTTTTAAAAGTTTTTTATTTTATTTTATTGATTTCAGAGAGGAAAGGAGAGGGAGAGGGAGATAGAAATGATGAGAAAGAATCACTGATGGGCTGCTTCCTGCACGCCCCGTACTGGGGATCAAGCCTGCAACCTGGGCATGTGCCCTGACCAGGAATCAAACCGTGACCTCCTGGTTCATAGGTCCACACTCAACCACTGAGCCACACTGGCCAGGCTTCTCCAAACTCCTCTCTGCCCAGCTCTGCACATCGAGGGATCGGCAGTGTAAGGTCCTCTGCAAACGCGTGGACCCGCCTCAGGAACGTGCTCTTTTGCGCCAAGAGCTGCAGGCTGATCCTGCCGTGTCCCCTCGGTCACCATCCTTTCTCCTCCTCTCTTTGCCGTTAGGCCTGGTCCCCCTCCAGATGCCAGCGCCTCCTGAATGGTGGCCACCAGCGGCCTACCTTCTAGCAACACCTCGCTGTCCTAGGATGGCCTTCTCCAGCCTGAGAGAAGTCCCCCTCCTGGTTCCCCAGGCCTCCGCTGGGGCGGACCTTCCAAGAGCTGGCCTCCACCAAGCGCCGCCGCCTCCAGGAAGCCCTCCCAGCCTGGCTGCACTTCAAGCCCCCCATTGCTCAGCCTCTAGGCACTTCGTTTGCTCTCTACTGATCTGAACTCATGAGGAACGCCCCGTGAGCATCTTACATCTGCTTCCTTCGTGCGCCGCGCCTGCCCCTTTGTTAGAAGCCCTCGGGGACCGAGTGTGAGCAACAGCTGGTCCCAAGGCCGTGTGCTCCGGGCAGGGCCCCGCGCTGGCGCGGGCGGCCGGAGCCGGGAGAGACGTGCTCCCTGCGGAGGGGGTGCAGCCCTGAAACCCGACCCAGCAGGGCCCAGGGGCCGGCGCTCTAGACATGAACCAAATTGAGCCAAGACCCCAAAACCCTCAGCCCCAAACCCTCCCCCAGCCCGAGCTCTCTCATTACAGAGCAAATGCTTTGCCTCCAGAAACCGGGAAACGCTGCTCCTTTGGTTTCCGGGAACAGACTCTTCTTGTCTGGCTCTCCTGGGCAGACAGGAGGGCAGCGCGGGAGGCCCGGACAGAGACTGCCTCACAGCCCTGGCTGTTCCCTTTCCCGGCGGGTCTAACCCACAGGCTCTGCGGGGCCAGTGCTGCTGGAAAGGAATTTCGTGGAATCAATGCCGGACTTGACTGCTATTCCCCAAGTGCCATTCCTGGGCACGCACTGCCACGCCAGTCCTCCTGGGTGGCAGGGATGATTCTGGCTGGGAGGAATTCACACACGCACACACACACACACACACACCCTCAAACTCATGACAAACGCTGTGCCTTTCCCCCCCTACTGCGGACCTGGGGGATAAATAAGCCAACACCTTCCTATGCCAACCAAGCTGCATGGAATTCACCCCCCACAACCTTCACAAGAGCCAGAGGGCTGAGCCAGGGCCAGCTCAGCTCTGCTTTCTCCACTCCCAGTGGGGAAACTGAGGCGCTGAGATTGGCTCAGCAACCTAAGCTCTGGGCGGAGGTGTCGGGGAGTGAAGGAGACTCTCACAGCTCTGCCTGTCACTCTGGCGTCTCTCTTGGGGGGGGGGCGGGGAGCTGGCAGGGGGGCGGGGATGGAGCCCCATGGGGGTGGGGGGAGGGTGCATAGCTCTCCCAGCTGAGTGTCATTCTGGGCCCCAGGCCAGGCAGCTGGCTTCCTCTCCAGGAGAGTCAGAGGCTGAGGCTGCGCAGACAAAGGGCCAAAGGAGAGCGAACGGGGAGCTGAGGACCCCAGCCTCGCCCCTCCCGCTTCCTGAGGACCAGGGGCTCCAGCCCTTGGCAGGAGCCGGTGCAAACCAGGACACCAGGACCGGGAGCCCAGCGCGGTGCAGATGCCTGCTTGCCTTTTCTGTCCTCCTGGCACCCACAGCCTCTGCCTCCCTCCCTCACCGCCTCCCACCTAGGGTGCAGTAAAAAATGCAAATCGGTAGGATTTTAAAATTCCAGCCCATGCCAGGAACACCCACAAACCCTCTATTAAGGCAGATCCTGAGGTGGGTGGCATGGTCCCAGATTCCAAGAAAAAAAAAAAAAGATTCTGCTAGATTCCGTTCTCAGCCTGGGCCTTGGACTTCAGACATTATCTGTGATGATCTTGACCTTCCTCCCTGGTGTTGGACAAACGCATGGGAAAGGTCAGAACTGTGTATGTGTGGGCGCGGCCAGCGGTCCCAAACGGCCTTGGGAAGCATGAGAAACTCCTCTGGAGGCGACAGGATGGAGACTCTCCTGTCGCTCCCCGAATGCGCTGGGGAACTCTCCTGACAGTGGCCAGGAGGAAGCACCAGGGGAGCGCGCCCGGGCCGAGGAGGCGGCCCTGGAGCGCCAGACAGGAGCCTGACCGTCACAGAGCACACCTGCTCTCCGCGGCCCTCCCCCCAGGCTGCCAGGGACCCCAGCAGCGGGAGGGGAGAGGATGCCATGGGTGGCAAGCCCGGGGCTGGCACTGCCTGAACCCAGGTCTGCTGTTGAGAGCCTGGGTGCCCGGCTCTGAAAAGTTAGGAGGAGGAGGAGGAGGAGGAGGAGGAGGAAGAGGAGGAGGAGGAGGAGGAGAGAAAGGGGGAGGCTGGGAAGTCGCTGGTTCCCAGAGAAACAAAAAGAGGCGGAGGCGAGGGCAGAAGAGAGCCTGGTGGACCGTCCCGTGAATGCATGGTGGCAGGGAAGGGCGGGGGTATAGGAAGTCAGTGAGAATCAGCCAGAGTTGGAGCAGGCACCCCTCACCCCTCCTGGATAACCCCCCACCCCCATCACCCTGAGCTGCTTCTCCCGGACCCCGCACCCCGCCCCGCACGCCCCCTCCGCACGCCCCGCGCCCGGACCTGACATCTGGCGGGGCCTCGGCGGCTCCGCTCCCGATCTGCCAGGCGCTCCCTCCGCCCGGCGGGCCCTCTCCGCCGCCCCAGCTGCCAGCCCCCTCCCTGCTGGCAGGCAGGCCCGGGCAGACAGCCGGCCCCGGGCCCCCGCAGCCGCGGCGGCTCTGCCAAGCCCGGCAGCACTGGGGGCCCCGGGCGGGGCCAGCTCCTCTCCAGCCACCGGTCCCCGGCTGCCCTGCTGCCCCGGGCTCCCCGCGCCCCGCCCGCCCCAGATCGCCAGGGCCACCCCAGAAGCCGGCACCCCGCGTCCCTCTCTTTCTTTTTTCTTTTTCTGGGTCCATGATGATTTCTTTTTCTTTTTGTCCCCCCCCCCTTTTTTTTCTTCTTCATAATCCCTACACCCTTTTCACCAGCTCTTCCACCGCGCCCGATCCTGTGCGGGCGTCTCGGTCCCTCTCCGTCCGCGTATGCGCGCGTCTCGGGCGGGGTGCGCCCCCGGAGCGCGCCCTCTTTCCGCCCAGGGCTCCCCGGAAGCCCTCGGTCTGGGATGGGTTCGCTCGGCCTCTGTCACTTGTCCCTGCGGCCTCACTCGCACCCGATCTTCGCTTCAAGTTTCCTCGTGGCCCTTCTCCCTCGGGACAGGCGCTGCCCGCTGCCGGCCAGTGCCCTCTGTCCCCGCCCTGCCGCCGCCTCGGCCTCCCTTCCTCCCCGCGCGCCCGGGCTCCCTCCCGGGTCCGGCGAACCCAGGGACCCCCGGCGGCGCCCCCGCCCCGGCGCCCGCGCCTCGCTCACCAGCTCCTGCTTGAGGCGGCGCAGGTAGCAGTCCATGTCCCCGCTCTGCGTCCTCAGGGGCCGGGCCGGCTCCGCCACAGCGTCCCAGCCCCGCCGGACCGCGCGCCCCGCGGGCAGGACCCCGGCCCCGAGCTCCGCGCCTCCCGCGGCCGGAGCGCAGCCTGCGGGACTCGGAGCGGCTTCCCCGCGCTGGCTGCGCGCGGCCCGTGCCGCGGAGGGAGGAGCGGGCCAGCCTATCAGCGCGCAGGGGGGATGCCCTCAGCCAATCAGAAGAGCGCATGGCGGGGGGGCGGGGACCGCGCGGGCCGGGCGCCCGCTGGCTGGCTGTGCGGCCGCGGGGGTTCGCGCTGGGCCCGGGCCGCCGCTCCTGGGGGCCGACGGCGGCCGGCGGGGGGGTCGGGGGGCCGGCGGGGGCCGGCGGGGGAATCGGGGGGCCGGCGGGGGGCCGGCGGGGGAATCGGGGGGCCGGCGGGGGGATCGGGGGGCCGGCGGGGGTCCCGGTCCCGGGCATCCCGGCGCGGGGCACGGAGACGCCAAGCTGCGCCGACGCCGCCAGCCAAGCACGGGAGCCCCGCTGGTCACCGTGAGCGCCGTCCTAGGCTGGGCGCGGGGAGCGGCCTCGGAGAGAGGCTGAGTGTCAGCCCCTTCGCCGAACGCCGACCTCTGCCGCCCCTGCCCGCGGCTCTTTGTTTGCTTGTTTGTTTGTTTGTTTGTTTGTTTCCCTTCACCCCCGCCCCCCAAGTGGAGGGTCCTCCCGGCCGGTCCGTGAGCTCAGTGCGCACAGTGAAGGCCGCCGCCCGCCCCTCCGGCTGTGGGTCCCGGGCGGTGGAGCTGGACCGGCCCAGGGGGCTCAGCTCTCAGGAACGCACTCGGCGCGGGACCGGAGGGACAGACACGGGACAGACACGTTCAGAACTCGCGGTGGCGTTTCCTTCTGGAAACACAGAACCGAGGGACGCGGGAGGCTGCTCCCCACGGCGGGGCGGGGAGTGGAGGAGCAGCGGTTCCCGCGCCCGGGGCCCCGGTGGCCTTCGGTGGCCTTCGTCCTCCCAGCGCGGGAAGCGCCCGGGGCGGCCGGCGGAGGGAGAGGGACTCAGAGCAGCTCCGATCCTGCTCCGCAGGCGCCGCCCGGGCCCGGGAGTCCCGGCTGATGCTCGGATCCGCCCCGCCGGCTCCGTGCGCCCCCGACGCTGCGCCCCGTCCCCGGCCCGCGGGGGGCGGTGTGGCGCGGGTCGGGAGTAATTGGGGCAATTAGCGACCTGCCGTTCCAAGGCGATTAACGGTGAGAGCGCGCCCCAGGCAGAATGCAGGGCCTCTGAGCCGGACAGAACCTTGGAGCCCCACAGAAGGCGAGAAAGAGAGGGCAGGCGCGCGGTCATTCCGCTCCGGGTCAGCAAAGAGCGCTCTGCTGAGTTAATGCCGGAGGAGGAGCGGGAGGGAAGGAGGGTACCCATGGCCGTCGTTAGACTGAAGACTTTGCAGAGTCCCCTCTCCCAGGTCCTCGATGATGATGTGCCCACGTGGTCCGGCCTCGCCCCGAGGGCCCCGTGGGGAGGAGCTGGGCGGTAGCTGAGGGATGGAGGGAGGAAAGGAAGGGCGCCGGCCGGGTGCCCATCCCTCCACCCCCCCCCCTCTCTTCGAGGTCGCTGTTCCGGATCTCGCGTGGGTCACCCGCGGGGTCGTGCTCCGGGACTTCCCACGCCCGCAGGGAGAGCCTGAGATGGCAGGTATCTGCTCCCCGGAGGCCCCCCCGCTGGCCCTCCCCACCCTCTGGCTTCCTCGCAGCTGGGAGCTGAGGTGCTGAGAGACTCCTTTCCGTGGGGCGGAGAGTGTCCAGAGGGGAGCCACCCCCAAAGGCCGAGCTGCTGTCCTCAGCCCACAGGACCCGTCCTGGGGTGACCCCCGTGGTCTGGGGCAGAAAGAGGGGCCTGGATACTGGCATAGAGTCCACAGAGGAAGACGCAGAGGGAAGGAGACCCCAAAGGGGGGTCCCCAGCCCGGAAGGCAGAGCTTCTGCACTGTGACACCCAGCAGCCTGTGGGTCTGTGGTGGCGGCAGTCTTCAGAGTCAAGTGTAAGCTCGGGTTTCTGCATCCCGGGGCTCAGGCCCCGACTCCTGCGGGAGGGTGGGGGTGGGGGTGGGGGTGGGGGTCACAGCTTCCGGCACTGAGGCCGAGCTCATGGCCGTTCCCGGGACTGGGTGGGCACACGCTGTCCTTCCACTGGCCTCAGTGTCCCTGGCTTATGGCTTCAACTTCTGCGACTCCGACCCTTCACAGAACTCCAGTCCCACAGCGATCCGTGTAGTCAGGGCGGGAGGAATCCGTCTTAGAGATAGCGTCTGTGTCCTCAGCAGAGCCAGGCCGCATTCCATCCATCGGCTCTTCCGCCGGTGGCTGTCATCTCGGAGCCGCGCTCCGGAGAGAGGTTCCGGAGAAGCCAGAGGCGCTATTTCTGGGAGGCTCCCACGGGGCGCTGGAGGACCATGACCGTCAAACTCCGAAGGCCTTCCGTGATGCTGGGCCATTGGGACTTCCTTGCTCCCGGTCCCCCAAGAAGGCCAAGGTCACAGCCCGGGCTCGGGGGCTCTCTCGCCCTCTCACCTTGTTCCTGAAGAGGCCATCTGGGCGGAGCAGGAGGCAGGCGTCTCCTTCCCCTTGTCTCTCTTTCTAAAAGGGTTTGAGTGGTAGAGAATCAAGCCTGTTGCCATGGTTATATAAACATGGGTAAATATTTCTGGGCTGAGGATGGGGGTGTGTGTGAGTGCATGATTCATTTTTGCAGAAGAGGAATCAAATGGTTAGCCTCTTCCCTTCTGCCCCCCAAATCTCAACTTCGAGGGGGAGGGGATGAGATCATCTCACCTGGAAATGAGGACTACATCAGAGATGTTGAGATTGGTTTTGAACACACTTTCTCACAGCCACCCTTGGCTGGGTAGGAACCTCAGCTGGCACCTCTCAGCATTTACCCACTGCTGGTGGGGTTACGTGTAAGGAGGGTGCTTTTCCAGAGAGAGATGGTACAGCCCCCTCCCCGGAAATGACGTCTGTGGGTGTCAGACTCTTGGGATTGACCCAGTCTCGTGCGAGAGGGTGACCCCTCGGTCCCCCTGCCAGAGCCAGGGGGTCCTGGCACGGATGACTAAGCTCAGAGGGAGAGGCAGAACCAGCTGGGTCCCAACAGCTCAGATCCTAACCCAAACAATGGAAACACCGCCATCCTCCTGGCCCGGCTCCACGGCCCCCACCTGGAGCACCGCCCACCGAGTCTGAGCCAGCTCGTGGAGGCCTGCCCCTGCGTGAGGTGATGTCCATCTTGTTGCCTCGGCAACAGAAGAGCTGGGGGGCTCATCCCGATGGAGGAAAGAAACACGTGGCCACACGTGGCCTGGAGACCTCCTCATCACGTGTCCCCGTGCCCCACACGCCTCTACCCCTTGTGGCTGCCAACAGCCATTACACCAGCCCCCTCCCAGCTCCCCCCGGCCTCCTGAGCACCAACAGGAAAGGCTGACCCTAGAGATAAACACGTGTTGTTGGCAAGAGTTCAGATGTCACTGCGAACCGATCCCTCCAGGCGGGCAGGCCCAGAGGCGCTGAGCAGAGACTGCGTGTCTGAGTGCACACACACCGGGGAGAGGGGGCAGAGGGTGCAGGGAGGGGGTGTCTGAACTGAGGCCCAGCTCTTCTCTGAAGAATCTGACTCCTACCTTTCATGGCATCGTCCTCTGGCCATCTCACAGAGGGCTGGGCTCCTTGCCTCTTCCAATCCAACGCCAGGGAGACGGCAGCGGGAGGAAGCGCCTGCATGCCAGGCAGCCCCTCGGTTCCCAAAGGAGGATTCTCTTTGGGTTTTAATTGAAGACTCTTTTGATTTGGGAGAGGAGTCCAAGGCGACTCATTAACAGCTCCTTAGCTTTCCGTGTCTGCAACGTAGAAGTCCTTCTCCCCACTTACAGACAGAGCAGCTGAGGCCCGAAGGCTTTGGTCTGGGTGGGGATGCAATAAAGTCTCCCTGTTTCCAAGGTAACCCCTTTCTGGTACCCTGCTCCGCAGAAAGCAGGATTACCGAGATGACCAGGGCCACTGAGGGAGAGTCCCCTAAGGGTGTCCCCCTCCCAATCCACGTGCCCACCCTCCAGCTGTTGACGGGACCACTCCCCGCCATGGCTTGTGCACACAGTACTCACCTAGACATCGCTCCCACTCCCTGAACTCCTTACAAAGTTCTCCTGGTGGTGAGATGAGGCTGTTAGTTCTGCAGGAGCTATTTGTTTATTTACTTATTTATTTAGAGGAGGAGAGAAGAAAGGCATTGGAGGAAGAAATAGAAGTGCAGTAAGTCCTTACTTATCATCTTCGATGAGTTCTGAGACTTTAGCAAGAGGAATCCATCTTTATCGTTAAGCTAACGGATACAAACCAGAGTTTCCTTCCTCTGGCATCTCCTAAACGGACATTGAATGCAATGTCTTTCCTCGAGGACCTGCTCTCTAGTTTATACTTTGAGAAAAACTCTGTGTGTGAATGGGCGGACTCAGGTGAATAACGCAAAGGGAATTTTAAGTGCAAAATCAGACCAGTTCGCATAACTCACAGAGCCCTCCTCGGAATTATTATAGTTGCCGCTGTGGGCCTGGTGCTTCTGGTACCTAAGTGATGCTGTTTTTTGGTATCGTAAAGTAAATATTTCCATTTTGTAAACATTTGCTGGCTGGAAAAGCAAATGTTTTTCAGCTGCAACCTGCCTGACGCACGCCAGGGCACAGCTAGAGGAGATGCTCAGGAGATGGGTGCCAACGACTGTCGGTGCACTGCACTGACCAGGAAAGAGACGCGCTCGGCTTCCTCCCAGGGGACATTCTGCCACACCTGACGGCCCTGTGACCTCCCCGTGGCCTGCAACTCAGAGCAGAGGCTCATCTGATCTCACACCCCGGGGCCGTCTCCACCAGCTTCCAGGTGCGGTGAGCGGTGAGCGAGGACCGGGGGTCGGCCGCCTGCCAGGGAGAGACTTGTTCGCGAGAGAGAAAGCAGGCTGCCTGCGCTCCTGCCCGGGCTGTGCAGTGAGGAGAGAAGGAGGTTACGTCTCAGGTTGGGCCTGGCATGGATCCGCTTCCATCCGGCAGCTCCCCCCCTGCTCCTTGTCAGCGGCCAGAGAACTGTCTTAGCCCCGATCGGACCTCAGCCCTGGGCGATGGCGGAGCCAGTGTCAGGGTGACAGCCGCTTCTGCGGAGGCTTCTGTTCACCCCGGGCGGCAGGCCCCTGTCCCGGGGTTTTGTGGCAGCGGCAGCCGTCTATATGGAGACAAAGCCTCAGGTTTCCGGAGCGGAAAGCCAGCGAGGCCGAGAAACGCTGTCACCGCCTAACAAATGAAGACGCACATTGAAAAGCGGGAGCTGAGCGCGCACAGGCGCCTGGGCTGTGCCCGCGCCTCCCCTCCCGCCTGCGGACAGGTTTTCTTTGCTGTGATTATTCCCCGTGAATCATCATCCACGGCGGCGACGGAGGCACCAGAGAGTGAATAATGAACCCCCGGACGGGCTTTTGTGCCTCTGCCCGGAGGCTTTAGGAAATAAACTAGCATTTTCATCTTTCCGACTGAGCATCATGGAACCGGGGGGGCCGAGAGGGACCTTCTGGGGAATCAGGGGTCTGTGAGCGGGCGGAAGGACCAGAAGTCAGGGCCTGTGGGACACGGGGCTTCTCCGTGCGTTCAAGGCCTTCCTTGTGTCAGGCCCGGGCCTGCTCCTCCCAAGGCCCCGGGCAGGGGCTCCTCTGCCTCCGTCCTGCCGAGCAGGAAGGGAGACGGGAGCCAGCACCCTGCGGGCACCGGGGGCCCTGGCTCCGGCTCCGGGGTCCACGCCCTTTGGATTGGACGCGTCATTTCATTTAAAAATGGTTCTGCTTGTCAGTCCTCACCAGAGGATATTTTTTTTCATTGCTTTTTAGAGAGAGCGGGAGGAAGGGAGGGGCAGAGAAACAGAGAGAGAGAGAGAGAGAGAGAGAGAGAGAGAGAGAGAGAGAGAGAGGAACATCAATGGGGGAGAGACACATCATTGGGTTGCCTCCTGCGTGTGCCCTGGCAGGGGCTGGGGATTGAACCTGAAACCCAGGCAGGTGCCCTGGATGGGGAATCGAACCTTTCCGTGTGTGTGTGTGTGTGTGTGTGTGTGTGTGTGTGTGTGTGGACTGACGCTCTAACCTCTTAGCCACACAGGCCAGGGTGAGACAAGTCACTTGAACAACTCTTTGGGTCTGTGTTCTCCTCTGCGCTCCCTGACGTGTGAACGCTCTAACAGTTCCTGCCCAAGCGTTTCATTTTGCAATCAGACGCCCCCATCGTTCTCCCCCGTCCGCCAGGCAAGCCCTCCTCCCCCCGCCCCGCCCCCAATCGCACTTCGGCAGGTGTTTCCAGAGGAGCCCAGCTCCGTGCCCTTGCGACCATCTGTGCTATGATTCCGGAGGATGGACTGGAGGTGTCAGGACGGGTGGGACCAATCCCAGTGTAGGAGGCTGGTGACATTGGCCTGACCACCTCGCACCTCTCCCTCTGTCTGCCCTGTGCGCTCTCGGGGACGGCATCGTGCGGTAACCATGGGAACAAGCATGGTGACACCATGTCTGGCGTGGCATATTCACGCTCTCCCAGGGAATGGTGTGTACAGTTCTTGTCCTCATGGAGAAAACCTGCAGAGAGAGAGGGAGAGAGCGAGAGAGCTCGTGCACAAGGCTCAGACACTCTGAGAGTAGCCCTCGCCCGCAGGGAGTGGAAAATCAGCCTTGGCAGCTGAGGAGCAGTGCCGGCGAGGACGCCAGCAGGTATCGGTGTGATCGGTGATCTTCCACAGTTGCTGTCTGCTGGTGTGGCTAACACTTCCCTCCTCCCCCGGGTGTCATTAGGGGCCCAGCAGTGGCTTGGAAGGGCTCAGGCGGGGAGAGGGGTGTGACCCCCTGGCTCTGGAAGCTGCAGGCTGAGCGCCTTGCAGGCGGCTGCACCGAGGCAGCTGAGGATCGGCCCGCAGAGCGAGCTGTGCAGCTCCCGGCGCCCTGGCGGGTGGGAGAGGAGATGGCAGTCCGGGGGCTCAATCCGGAGCGTTCTGCCATATGGCGGGCGTGGGAGGCGACGTGGGCCTGATGGCAGGCAGGGACCGCCTCGAGGTGGCCCTATAAACGGCCCCATAACTCTCCACCCCCGTTTGCTCGGACTATAACATGGGGCAAGTCACCCCTGCCACCCGCCCCCGGTGGAGGGAAGTGTTAAAGGCCCCTTGGAAAGTCAAGAGCACGGCAGCCAAGCGCACGCCCGGAGCCTGCAGGGAGGCAGCCGTCCGCCTGGGCGTCTCTCAGCCTGTGCTCGGAGCGGGACATGAGCATCTCACACCCACCCCCTCCTCTTCCCTCCCGTCCACAGGCGGCTCCCCGCCGGCCAGTTTAATTGAACCAGGTTGCGGGAGAGGTTTGATTTAATCACGCCGGTCACCTATCCATTCTGCTCTGAGGCCCCTGGGTGTCACCACCGAGGCTCAGATGAGACGGTGACAATTACTTTTTCTTCCCTGGCTGTTGCCTCCCCTCCCCTCCTGTCCTGTCCCAGGAGGGGCCCGGGAGGCAGGCCAGGCTCCTGGGACCGAAGACCGATGCGGAGGATCAAAGGAGGGGACCGTCTGGCCAGAGAAGGCCCCTGTCTGCCTTCCACGGCCTTGTTTGGAGCTGAGCGGCAGGCGGGGGGGGGGGGGGGGGGGAAGGAGGGGTAGAACGTGTGAGCAGCACTGCGTCCCAGCAGCGAGAGGCACCTGAGGACAGAGCTGGGCAGCATCTGTGCCATCGCCGATGGGCCTGGAGATAAACCCAGGTGCCTCATTGTCAGGCCCCGGGTGGAGGGTGGAGGGTGGAGGGTGAGCCCTGGGGGTGAGGGAGCCGTATGCCCTGCACGCCCCATCAAGAACAGGTGACAGACCTTTTTTTCCAGGTGCTCTGCCTGGATTCTGGGGTCCTGAGCTGGAAAACAGCAACAAACACAGGCGAGACTCCGTTTGTCTGAGTCTCTGTGGCTCAGGACATCGGCAGTGGCTGGATAGCTGCTCCCTGGAGCAGGGATCAGGGGCCGGTGTGTGTGTGTGTGTGTGTGTGTATGTGTGTGTGTGTGTGTTGAGGGGTCTCTGGTGCAGACACCTCAGGGTTCAGAGGTTTAAAATCCCAGTGGTAGAGCGTCGGCCTGCGGACTGAAAGGATCCAGGTTCGATTCCGGTCAAGGGCGTGTACCTTGGTTGCAGGCACATCCCCAGTAGGGGTTGCGCAAGAGGCAGCTGATCGATGATTCTCTCTCATCGATGTCTCTGACTCTCTGTCCCTCTCTCTTCCTCTGTAAAAAAAAATCAATACAATATATTAAAATAAATAAATAAATAAAATATAAATAAATAAAATTCCAGAACAAATCTCTCCTCCGGCCGGTTCACCCTTCCCTGTCCCTCCTCTGCCAGGCAGCCTCTGTTCCGGGCAGCTCCCCGGAGAGAGCTCCCGAATGTCATGGGCGTCCTCAGGGGGGAATCCTTTCTGCCTTTGGCTCCTCTGTGTCACCTTCTCCCTTCGGGCTGGGCAGCGGACAGGTGCAGCCCTCCCGGGCCCCTGTGGGGTCCCCTCCCTGGCGTTCGCGTCTCCTGCAGACACCCAGCAGACAGCATCCGCCTCGGCAGCCCGCGGTGATGAGCAGACACCCTCCTGACAGCTGGACGGGGTCCCTCCGATGCATATTCTGTGGAGTGCATCTCACCGGCTGACAGCCACTTTATCAATTAAATTCCAGGTTCCCGGCCCTCCGAGACGCCACGGGCCTCCCCACCTAATAAATCACAGGCCCCCAGTTATTGTTAAGGGTCCCATCAGTCTCTCATAAAATCCCTGCCAACAGGGCCGGGTTATTTATTATGCCGCCCGGACGGGAATGAATGGGACCCCTTCTCACACGGAGGAGAGCTAACGGGACGCCTTCCTCCCTGTGGACTGAGGCTGTGATGTTAGAGGCGGCAATTAATCACCGCGGGCCTGGCGGAGGGGCCTCCGGCTGGGGGGGGGAGGGAGGGAGGGAGGAAGGTCTGGCAGGTGAGTCACTGCGGGAGAGGTGGCTGCGCAGGGCTCAGGGGCCCCGCCTTTGCTGTGCCCCCCCACCCCCTCCGAATTCCTGTGGGAAAGGGTCTGAAGGTGTGGTCGCCCCCTAGGCCAGGGGAACAGCCACTTCGGATTAAGCAGGTTCGATTAAGCAGGATCCTGAAATAATAAATTCTGCCCAGAGGGCCAGGGATTAGTACACGTTTATTGATGGTGCCAGCCCACTGAGCAGATGAACTGAATGAAGAATGAATGAATATAGGAGCCCGGCCGGCGTGGCTCAGTGGTTGAGCATCCACCTGTGAACCAGGAGGTCAGGGTTCGATTCCTGGTGGGGCACGTATTCGGGTTGCAAGTTTGGTCCGCAGGGTGAAGCGTGCAGGAGGCAGCCGATCAACGATTCTCATTATTTATGTTTCTATCCCTCTCTCCCTCTCTGAAATATACGAGCCCTAACCAGTTGGTGGATAGAACGTCGCCTGTGGACTGAAGGGTCCCAGGTTCGATTCCGATCAAGGGCATGTACCTTGCTCTCTCTGCTTGAGAGAGCAATCCAAGCAGAATCCCACACTGAGCTCCTGGTTCATGGGTGGTTGCTCAACCACTGAGCCACACCAGCCAGGCAGCACTCATTTGACCTTCGTGGTGGGCGGACAAGACCCTCCCTAAGGTGGGAGGGATGTACCTCTGCAGCCTCGTTTCCTGCTAAGTGCTGTCATGCTTACTCCCCTTCGCAGGCACGGAAGGTCTGCTTTCCCTAAACGACTATAGCTGCTCCTGCTTCCACGCCTTTGCACAAACTGTTCCGTTTGCCCAGAATATCTCCCCAACGTGTCTGCCTGGGAGCTCTCCTCCCCCCTCACCTGCCTGGAGAGCCCCTTACCTTCGCTTCAGCACCCGCCACAGGAGCCAGCCCCACCGGGATGCCGTGGGACTTGGGCTCTGTCCCCAGGGTGGCGGGCTGGGCGGAAATGCTGACCTTTGGGCTGAGGAGGAGGAGGACAGGGAGAAGAGAGCCACGGCTCTCTGAAGGCCACGAGCTGTTTGCCTCGCTCTCTCAGAAGCGTGTCCTCTCCCCCACAGGATGGCCACGTGAGGAGCAAGGCCGGCCCTGGAAATGTCAGTGCTGCTCGTGATGGTACCCCGGCCCGGCGACCTATGGGTCCCCCCTCGGTCAGCGCCTCCTCTGCGCCCATGTCTCTCGCCCTGAAGGCTAGGGCTCTGTGTTTTGTCCTGCTTTGGTGTCTCCAGCCGTTTGGGTGATTCATCTGAGATGTTCAGGAGATTTTTGTGGAAGGATGAAAAAGAGATGTTTGTGCATGGAATGCAAATGATAACGTTGCCTACCCTTTGTTGCTTTGAGTGTCAAATGAGAAAAAGTGGCTATAAAAACTAGTACCTGCCCAAACCGGTTTGGCTCAGTGGATAGAGCGTCGGCCTGTGGACTGAAAGGTCCCAGGTTCGATTCTGGTCAAGGGCATGTACCTTGGTTGCGGGCACATCCCCAGTAGGGGGTGTGCAGGAGGCAGCTGGTCGATGTTTCTCTCTCATCGATGTTTCTAGCTCTCTATCCCTCTCTCTTCCTCTCTGTAAAAAAAAAATCAATAAAGTATATTAAAAAAAAAAAAAACAACACCTAGTACCTTCCCTTCTTTTCACATTTCCCCACACCAGCGGGACCATGCCCCTGCCTTTATTTACATTTTCTTTCCCTCTGGGTACAGAAGTGAATGGATGGGACCATTTGAACCTCAATATCCATTCTGAATCTGAGACTTACTCCCACTTCGCTTGGCTCCCGGGTACCCGAGATGAGACAGACTTTCCAGACAGAGGGAAGAGCATAAAGAGGCTGGGGACACCAGGAGGCAGACAAAAAATAGTCCAACTAGCTTCTGTGTCTGGTCCTGTCATGCCTTCCCAAGCTCTTCAGTGGTCTCTTCTTACCTTTGTGTTTTCTCTCTACAGCACCAAAAAGTGTGATCAACCACATTATTGCAATTTGTATCTAGTTACTGAGGAAAACACTGTATTGATTTGTGTTTTTATTTATTTTAAATATATATTTTATTGATTTTTTTACAGAGAGGAAGGGAGACAGATAGAGAGAAACATCAATGAGAGAGAGACGTAGATCAGCTGCCTCCTGCACATCTCCTACTGGGAATGTGCCTACAACCAAGGTACATGCCCTTGACCGGAATCAAACCTGGGACCTTTCAGTCCGCAGGCTGATGCCTTCCCCACTGAGCCAAACCAGTCAGGGCTGATTTGTGTTTTTAGTTATAGCAATACCATTCACTCCCGGGAACCCTACTGCAACCTGTGTGTCATAACCAGCAAATACCGTAACAGAATGCTGCTAAAACTACAAGTGTTCTCGTCTGGAAAAACAGTCTTTGCTTCTTTCAGTAGGAGAGCTGGGTCTTTGGCGGTGATGGTTTGAATTCTGCAAACCACTCCTGTGGGCCTGGAGACTCGACAGGGACTCTTGATCAAGAGGGTCAGCCACTCGATCACTGTTTATCAGGTCCACCACAGGCCTGGTGCTGGGCTGGAGAGCCCGGGGCAACCAAAACTCCTCCCTCCGGAAGCTCATGGGGGCTGTGGTGTGAGGGACAGACATGTAAACAGGGAACAAGCACATGGCAAGAGCTAGACGAGAAGTATTTGCGGTGTGAAAGGGGGGCCCGGGTGCACAATGAGAAAGGTGGCCGTGAGGAACAGTATCTGAAGCTGGACCCAAACCACCTGAGACACCCGCGTAAGGAAAATCATGCCAGCCCCTGTGGGCGGGGGGCGGGGGCATCCTTCAGGAGGCTGTTGCAATAGTTCGGATCATGCTGGGACCTAACGCAGGGCAGGTGCTGTGGAGACGGGAGAAGAGGAACGTTCCTCTGTGGAGACACAGTTACCTGCGCCGGATTGTTAGAAAGGAGAGAGGGATGGTAGAAGGGGAAGTCAAGAGTAATTCCCAGGCTTGTGAGACTTGGGGACTAGGTGGCTAAGAGAGGTGGGGTACTAGAGGAAGCCTGGCACCTTGCCTGCCCCCTCGCAGGAGGCCCCTTCTTTCCTGTGGACAGTTGACATTTTCTAATTTAAAAAAATATATTTTTTTATTGATTTCAGAGAGTAAGGGAGAGGGAGAGAGAGAAAAACATCAATGATGAAAGAGAATCATTGATTGGCTGTCTCCTGCACGGGGATCAAGCCCAAAACCCCTGCATGTGCCCTTGACTGGAATTGAACGCGGGACCCCCTTGAGTCTGCAGGTTGATGCTCTATCCACTGAGCCAAACCAGCTAGAGTGACATTTTCTAAATTTTTTTTCTTCTTTTTCTAACATTTTCTAAATTTCTAAGCAAAAATGCATCTTTAGGACCCTCTTTCAATGAGATTATCTTGCCAAAGTCCCTCCTATAGGGTTTGGAATCTGGGTCATCATTGAGTGGTGTGTGTGTGTGTGTGTGTGTGTGTGAAAAATAAGGACCAGGATTATGATATAAGGACAAAGGAAAAAGTTGGATTTGGATGCAGAATTTTTTAAAGTTTGGAATTGTGAATGAGATCAAGTTGCAGACGTGGAGACACGCCTAAAGCTTGTTGTAGGACACCAGTCATTCAGTGAACAGTGAGCACTCAGTGTGTCTGATTGCTCCTTTTCCGTCAGGGGCACAGCCCACAGCGGGACAGAACCGGCCTCTGTCCTCAGAGGGGCAGAGACACAACCAGCAGGCCTCACTGTGGGCGGCGATACGTGCCCCGGAGAAAAACGGAGCAGGAAGAAAGGAATGGGGAGCCGGCAGGGTGGGGAGCTCAGGGCGTTCAGAAAAGCCTCTTTGAAAAGGCGGTATCTGCTCTGACTGGTGTGGCTCAGTGGATAGAGCATCAGCCTGTGGACTGAAGGGTCCCGACCCGGTTCGATTCCGGTCAAGGGCATGTACCTTGGTTGTGGGCACATCCCCAGCTGGAGGTGTGCAGGAGGTGGCTGATCGATGTTTCTAACTCTCTATAACTCCCTTCCTCTCTGAAAAAAAAAAAAAAGGAAGAAGGAAGAAAAAAAGGAAGGAAGAAAAGGTGCTATCTGAGCAGCGACCCAAAGCAGGGGGAGGTGGTGAAAAAGGAAGTTAGCACCCTAGCGGGGAGAGGAGCCACGCCCAGAGGGTTCCGTTTCCACCCGGGGCCGCGGGGAAGGCGGGCGGGTGTCCCAGCCTCGCGTGCAGAGGCGGAGACAGCGGCTGGGGAGGCGTCAGGCCGCTTTCCAGCTTCGAGGCCATTCACTCAGATCAGCGCTCGCGTGCCCGGTGCCGCGCTGGGGCTGCGACCTGCGATGATGACATCGGTCCGCGGACCGAGGCCGGACCACGTGGTCCACGTCCCGCTGGGCTCCGGCGCCTCCCGCGGGCGCCGGAGAGGGAACGGCTGCGGGGCGCGCCGCGGAGGACGGGCCGGGAGCCGGGGGCGGGGCGTGCGGCGCGCGTCACAATGAGCGCGCGGGGCGAGCGTCGGGCGCGGCGCGTGGCCGGAAGGACCCGCCCACAGAGGCCGGGAGGCGGGGCGGCGGCTCCAGCGCGGACGCGCGGCGCCCTCTGCAGGCTGCAGGCGGCGGCGCCCCGGTAGCCTCCCCTCTCCTCCCTCCGCCTGCCTCAGGCCGCATGTTGTTTGCGGTTCACCCCCCGATTCCCTCCACCTCGCCTCTCCACGCCTCCGACTTCCGCCCCGCCCCGGGCGTGTCCGTGTCTCCGCGGAAGAGTGCTAATAAAGTTTTCCTTCTTCTCGCTCTCAGGCTCCCGCCCCGCCCCAAGTCCCGCGAGATCACGTGGCGCGGCTACTGCCATGGCGGCGGCGTTTGAAGCCCCGGCGGCCTTGGCTCCCGAGGAGCCCGCTGCGCCCCCGGAGGCTGTGGCGGAGCATGCGGCGGAGCCCGTGGCCGCCCCGGCCGCGGCCCGGGAGCCCCTCCGCCGGCCGGCGCGGGGCCTGCGGACGGCGCACGACGTCAGCGGCCCGCGGACCCGCACGGGGGACGTGCTGCTGGCCGAGCCCGCCGACTTCGAGTCGCTGCTGCTGTCGCGGCCGGTGCTGGAGGGGCTGCGGGCGGCCGGCTTCGAGCGGCCCTCGCCCGTGCAGCTCAAGGCCATCCCTTTGGGGCGCTGCGGGCTCGGTGAGGGCGGGGACCCGGGGCGCTGCGGGCTCGGGGCGGGAGGGGAGGCCGGGGAGGCCGAGGGGGGGGGCCGTGGCGGCGGCGCGGTCCGGGGACAGCCAGGCCGGCCCTGCGCGGGGTCGGCGAGGATCGGCGCTGCCTCAGGCGATGGACTGCGGTGAAACGGGGTGCGGTGACCCGTGTAGAGCTGGTTAAGGCCCGCTGCGCGCCGACACGTGGTTCTGAGTCGGAGAGGATGAACGGGAGGGGTTCGGGCACGGCCTGCGCTCTGGTGCGTTCACTAAACGCATCTGGAGCCCCGTCCAGCTCCGGGGTTCATGGGCGGCCCCTGAGCACCCTCAGCCCGCATGCCTGGTGCTCATTCTGTCTTCCTTTGCAGATTTGATTGTCCAGGCGAAGTCTGGCACTGGGAAAACCTGCGTCTTCTCCACCATTGCGTTGGACTCGCTTGTTCTTGAAAACTTAAGCACCCAGGTGAGTTCACCCGGAGGAGGGAGCGTTTCGTGGATTTTACCCCAGGTCGGATGAAGTAAGTACCAGTAGCTCCTCAGGAATAGATGCGAACTGGAGGAAATGACTGAGCGAAGCCACGTGAAAAAGATAAAAGTGAGTGAGACCTTAGGGCTGTCAACAGAAGAATCATACCGACCTGTAAAGGAGTGTTTGTGGGTTTATTTGAGCCAAACGCCAGGAAGCAAGACATCAAGAGATGGAGGGAATGCCCCAGAGCAGTGGTCGTCAAACATATTAGTCATCAGAGTGGCAAACCGTGGCTCGGGAGCCGCAGTTTGCCGACCACTGCCCCAGAGAAGGGCAGTGTTGCACCTTATTTTATACATTACAATCGAAAGAGAAGCTGCAGGTGGGTTGCATGAAATTCACCGGTGCTAGATTAGGGAGGCGGGAGAAGGCAAAGCAGGGAAGCCGTTGGGATTGGATGAAAAGTACAGTGATGGACACACTTTTACAGGAGCGTTAACAGTCGCTAATATGATGGCAATAACAATGAGGATGTATGATCTCCCCCGTGGAGCATTGGTTGTGCCCTACTGGGTCTGGAAAAAGGAGTTACCTTGACATCCAAAGGAATCTTCTATGATAATAGAAGCTAATGAGGCGGGTGGGGGCCGAGCCCCTTGCATGAATTTCATGCATGGGGCCTCAGTGTTACAGATTCGAAAGACAATAGACAAGCTTAGGTAAGGTAAGGATTAACTTTTATCAGGGAAGATGCTAGCCTGGGACAGTGGTCGGCAAACTCACTAGTCCACAGAGCCAAATATCAACAGTACGATGATTGAAATTTCTTTGGAGAGCCAAATTTTTTAAACTTAAACTTTTTCTAACGCCACTTCTTCAACATAGACTCGCCCAGGCCGTGGCATTTTGTGGAAGAGCCACACTCAAGGTGCCAGAGAGCCGCATGTGGCTCGAGAGCCTCGGTTTGCCAACCACTGGTCTAGGACATGACTGCCTGCCATAAGCTGCGTTTAGGTTAAAGTCTTAATTTCACACCGTCCTTTGTGGTGACTTTAGGTCTCTGAGTTGGCAAGGCCACCACGCAGGCCTCTCCTGAGCCGTCAGGTCAGCTTGTGGCCCCTTCTGTCCACAGGTCATTGAGTGGTGGTCGTGTGGCTGGTGACCAAGGATGCATTATTAGTTTTAGAAGCTAGGAATTTCCCATTATTACTGCATTTTAAATAGAATGTCATGTATGTCAATTATGTCATTACTTGAGAATACAGATTGAGGTTATTTTTTGTTTGCTGATCAGATTGTGGTGAGATTTAGCATTCGGCCTGATGCATGGCAGTGTGTGCTCTGGCTTTTGCTGATAACTGCAGGTGGCTCGTACCCCTCCGTGAATGTATCACTGGTCTCCCATCTTCTAAGGCAGGGGTGGGGAACATTTTTTCTGCCAAGGGCCATTTGAATATTTATAACATCTTTCTGGGGCCATACAAACTTAACAACTTAAATAATTAGCCTGCTATATTTTATTAACTCACCCCTAATGCCTAGGCCCGAGGGCTGGACAATCCCCACCCCTGAGAATCTGTTGAAGTAGGTCTAAGGCAGTGATCGGCAAACTGGTTTGCTGCTCTGTTGACTAATGAATTTGCCAACCACTGGGAGAGGGGCTTAATCACAAGGAACAACAACAGCCTGTAATTATTGGAATCGAGAGTCTAGGTCAGTGGTCGGTAAATTCATTAGTCAACAGAGTGGCAAACCGTGGCTCTCGAGCCGCAGTTTGCTGACCACTGCCCTAGGAGATGTATCCATAAACATTGCTATGGGAGATGTCAGATTTTTCTGCCTGTACAAAAATATCTCCTAGGATTTTTATGGTTTCATGACTTATATTTTTTTTATTCTTGAGTTTATTCTTGAGTATGGTGAAAGTTGGTCTAGTTTCTACCCAGTTTTCCCAACATTTTTGTGTTGCTCCTATTCTTAAGGGAAACACGTTTAGTGTTTGCCCATTGAAGTTGGCTTTAGGTTTGTCATATATGACCTTTATTGTATTGAGGTATGATCCCTCTATTCCTACTTTACTGAGAGTTTTATCAAAAAAGGGTGCTGGGCTGAAACCGGTTTGGCTCAATGGAGAGAGCATCAGCCTGTGGACTGAAGGGTCCCGGGTTTGATTTCGGTCAAGGGCATATACAATGGTTTCGGCACATCCCCAGTAAGAGGGTGTGCAGGAGGCAGCTGGTCGATGTTTCCCTCATCGATATTTCTAGCTCTCTATCCCTCTCTCTTCCTCTCTGTAAAAAATCAATAATAATAAAAAAAAGGTGTTGGGTTTTATCAAATGCTTTTTCTGCATCTATTGATATGATCATGTGGTTTTTATCTTTCAGTTTGTTTATGTGTGTGTCACGTTCATTGATTTGCGAATGTTGTATCAGCCTTACATCCCTGGGGTAAATCCCACTTCGCCATGGTGTATGATCTTTTTAACATATTGCTGGATTCGATTTGCTAATATTTTGTTGAGGAATTTAGCATCTATATTCATCAGGGATATGGCTTGTAATTTTCTTTCTTTGTAGTACCTTTATCTGGTTTTGGAATTAGGATGGTGTTGGCTTCTTAAAAGAACTTGGAAGTGTTCCTTCTTCTTGAATTTTTTGGAATAGTTTGAGGAGGGTAGGTGTTAGTTCATCTTTGAGTGGTAAAATTCTCCTGTAAATGCATGGTCCAGGACCTTTGCTTGCTGGAAGTTTTTAAATTATTGCTTCAGTTTCATCAGTTGTTGTTGGCCAACTAAGGTTTTCTGATTCTTCCTGATTGAGTTTTGGAAGAGTGTATGGTGGGTTTTTTTGTTTTGTTTTTTTTGTTGTTGTCAATTCTCACCCAAGGATATTTTTCTATTAGTTTATAGACAGAGTGGAAGGGAGTGGGAGAAAAAGAGAGAAACATTGATGTGAGAGACTCTCATTGATTGGTTGTCTCTCATATGTCCTTGTAGGGGCTGGGGATCAAGCCTAAAACCAAGGGAGAGGGATAGAGAGTTAGGAACATCGATGAAAGAGAAACATCGACCAGCTGCCTCTTGCACGCCCCCTACTGGGGATGTGCCCGCAACCAAGGTACATGCCCTTGACCAGAATCGAACCTGGGACCCTTCAGTCCTAAGGCCAACACTCTATCCACTAAGCAAAACTGGCTAGGCTCCTTTCCTTCTTTTGTTGCTTCTTTCTCTTTTCCCCACTTTTATTTTTCTTCACAACACTTATTTCCTGCTATTATTTATGTACTAGTGCACAAATTTCATGCACTTGGGAGGAGGGGTCCTCTCAGCCTGGCCTGCACCCTCCTGAAATCTGGGAGCCGTCACCGCTGCGCTGTCAGCCCCGATTCTGACTGAGCAGTGCACCCCCTGTGGCAGCGCACTGACCACTCGGGGTAGCTCCTGCATTGAGCATCTTCTCCCTGGTGGTCAGTGCATGTCATAGCAACCAGTTGTTACACTGTTCATTCTATTTGTATATCACCCTTTTATTATATAGGATGTTTGTTTATTGTATATCTTCTTATCAGTGTGTGGGCTCAGTGGTTGAGTGTCTACCTATGCACTAGTTCTCAGTTCGATTCCTGGTTAGGGCACGTGCCTGGAAGTGCAGGAGGCAGCTGATCAATGACTCTCTTTCATCATTAATGTTTTTAAGCCACTCTCACTCCCTTCCTCTCTAAAATCAATAAAAATAAATGTTTTTTTCCTCAAATAAAATTTTTATAAAAAGAATGAAAGTGCCATTAGCAAGGATTTTGTACCGTTAAATGTTGACTTCCCAGCAATTTGCATGTTGCTTATTTAATACTAGAGGCCCAGCGCACAAAATTTGTGCATGGGTGTGGTCCCTTGGCCTGGCCAGCGATCGAAGCATGAGTGTCACATGTAAGGGCAGGTCCCAGCTGATCTCTGGGGCCTGGTCAGCATCCTGGGCCCTCATGCACCCTCTTCCGCCTGAATCATGGCGCCAAAGTCCCCACGTGGAGATGGCGGTGAGTGTGGCCAGATGCTGCAGTTAGGGTGCAGTGAGGGCCTCTGGGCTGCCCAGCGGCGCCACACAGAAGCCGGGCAGGCAGCACACTCTCTCCTGGCCGGCCTCGCAGACCAGCTCCTGTGCGAACCCACAGGGAGCCCTGTGGTCTCAGCGGCTGTGTCCCGGCTCACCGGATAAGGCCACATATGTGCGGGTTGGGCTCCTGGCACCTGAGTGCAGGGGCTTCCCCATTGCGTGAGCCCTGGTGTCCCAGGGGAGGGTAGCGGGGGGACTGAGAGTGAGCTTGGCAGACACCCTACATTCTCATCACACCTCCACCTGTTACCATCGCCCCCAGGTAGCCTGCGAGAGGTTGCAGCTCTCTGCTGGGGTGCTGCGGGAGGTTGGTTGCTGCCACCCACCCTCAGCTCTCCATTCCAGCCTGGGGCCTGGCCCCGATTGGGTGAACAGGGCCTGCAGGTCGCTGGTTTGCCATCTGTGGGGGTGATGAGTTTGGGCGATCAGGCTCCTGCTCGCAGCTGCCTTGGCCTGGCACTGCCCACTCACCTGCTCCACCATCTTGCACCAGTCCTGCTCTTGTTGTGGCAGGCAGCACCTCCACTGTTGCTCGCTGCCGGCACACGCTGCCCCCTGGTGGTTAGTGCATGTCATATCAAGCAGCCTAACTCCTGATTGAACAGTATGCATATTAGGCTTTTACTATATAGGATTTGCTTAATGAATAAACTGATAATTCAAAGGAAAATAGCTCATATATGTCATTCTCATGTACTTATTTGATTGACTCGCTAATGGTGTATTTTACATTTTCTTAGATTTTGATCTTGGCGCCTACAAGAGAAATTGCTGTACAGATACATTCCGTTATCACGGCCATTGGAGTAAAAATGGAAGGCTTGGAGTGTCATGTCTTTATTGGAGGGACTCCTTTACCTCAAGACAAAACCCGACTTAAAAAGTGTCATATTGCCGTTGGATCTCCTGGTAAGGTATCAATGCCTGTTTGTAACTGGAGCTTTTAGGAACTGAACATTTATTTAAAATACATGTTTTTATTGTTTTTTAGAGAGTGGAAGGGAGAGGGATAGAGAGATAGAAACATTGATGAGAGAATAGCATCATTGATGGGCTGCATCCTGCACAGCCCCTACTGGGGATGTGTCCTGACTAGGGATTGAACCAGTGACCTCTTGGTTCATGGTTCAGTGTTCAACCACTGAACAACATTGCCTGGGTTGGACACTTTTAATCTATATATATAAAAGCCTAAGTGACCGTCCAGCCAGTAGCTATGATGCATACTGACCACCGGGGGCAGACGCTCAATGCACAGGCATGGAAACATGGAACAGATTGATGTTCCTCAGAGGGAACGGGTGAGGAGGGAGGGTGGAAAGAGATTAACCAAAGATCTTTTTTTTTTTTTTTTTGTAATATATTTTATTGATTTTTTACACAGAGAGGAAGGGAGAGAGATAGAGAGCTAGAAACATCGACTAGCTGCCTCTTGCACATCCCCTACCGGGGGGATGTGCCTAAAACAAATGTACATGCCCTTGGCCGGAATTGAACCTGGGACCTTTCAGTCTGCAGACCGACGCTCTACCGCTGAGCCAAACCGGTTTCGACTAACCAAAGATCTTATACGCATACTAGAGAACCGCTGTGTGGATTTGTGCGCTGGTGGGGTCCCTCGGCCTGGCCTTCGGGGATTGGGTCTATACCAGCAGTCCAACATCCTCCAAGGTGCCCTGGATTGCGCGAGGATGTAGTCCGGGCCGAGGGACCCCACCAGTGCACGATCCATGCACCCGGCCTCTAGTATAACAATAATTAATATTGCACCCTAACTGGTTTGGCTCAGTAGATAGAGCATCGGCCTATGGACTGTCCTAGGTTCAATTCTGGTCAGGGGCACATGCTCAGGCTGTGGGCTCTATTCTCAATGGGATGCATGCAGGAGGTAGCTGATCAGTGATTCTCTCTTACCATTGATGCTTCTATCTCTCTCTCCTATCTGAAATCAACAAAAATATATTTAAAAATAAAACAGTAATATCGCAGTCTTTGATAATTGTGACAATTACACCAATGAAGTGGAGACACATAACTGGATTGCCAGCAGAACTGATGAACTCTCCATTCTTACGGCTGTTTGAGAACCATGGGGTAGGCGTCTGAGAAAAAGAGGCATGAGGTGACTTTCAGGAAGCCTCTTAAGCCATGCACTGGGTTATTTGCTTTAATCACTCAGTCATGGATCACTCAGAGTCTAGCATTCAGTCCCTCAGCCATTCAAGTTTTTGATAGGAATAGTGTATTTTCCATACTTACTGCTAATGAAATGTGAGGGGGGAAGTGGAGTTCGGCAAGATCAGAACGCAGAATTTCAATTTGTGGTTTAATGTATGAATGAAGATTGCGCCAGGAGAGACAGCAATACAGCCTCTAAGTAGAGTGGCGTTGGCTGAGACTTGCACAAGTTTGTTTCATCATAAATATTTCTTTTTTTTTTTTAATTTAGGCAGAATTAAACAACTGATAGAGCTTGACTACTTGAACCCAGGCAGTGTACGTCTCTTCATTCTGGATGAAGCGGATAAGCTTTTAGAAGAAGGCAGCTTCCAGGAGCAAATAAAGTAAGACATACACTAACTTGACTATTAAAATGCTGCCCCAATGGGTCTGCCTGTAGCTTTTCCAGGCGGCGATTACTGCCTGAATTGTCTCTAAGGCCTGTGTTCTTCTGTTTTGCAGTTGGATTTATTCTTCCTTGCCTGCCAGTAAACAGATGGTGGCAGTATCGGCTACTTACCCAGAATTTTTGGCTAATGCTTTGGCAAAGTACATGAGAGACCCCACTTTTGTAAGGCTCAATTCCAGCGACCCAAGTCTCCTAGGTATGTGTAGACATCGGACACTTGCATTGCTGGTGTGTGGCGCCCTGGAGTTTTCCTTTGTGCCTCGTTGCCTATTGCTTTTCTATTTGCTCTTATGGGATTGCAGCTTCGGTGTTTTAACAGACGCTCTTGGCTTCTTCATAGGTTTGAAGCAGTATTACAAGGTCGTCAATTTGTACCCGATGGCCCATAAGATCTTTGAAGAAAAGGCTCAGCATTTACAGGAACTGTTCAGCAGAATTCCTTTTAATCAAGCCTTAGTCTTTTCTAATTTACACAGCAGGTACTTACCTTAAAAGGTCATCTGGGGGCAATAAGAGAATGGGCGTGGGCGGCGTCTGTAAATGATCACTGTTATTTCTCATAGAGCACAGCATCTGGCTGATATCCTTTCATCTAAAGGCTTTCCTGCAGAGTGCATTTCAGGTGAGCTCATCTTCAGTCCTTGTTGGTACCTGACTCTCAGGTCACGAGGCGGAAACACCACTTCATGAGTTGTCTTGTGAATGTGAGGCTGCGCTGAGTCTTCAGGTTCATTTTTCATTGGGATTTTTAAAATACGTATTTTTACTGATTTCAGAGAAGAAGGGAGAGGGAGAGATAGAAACATATCAGTATATTCTTTTAAGAAGTAATTTGGTATATAATAAGAAAATTAGGAAACTGGATTTATATTCACACAAAGTTTGTTTTTGTCATCTTTTTTTTTTTTTTAATATATTTTATTGATTTTTCACAAAGAGGAATTGAGAGGGACAGAGAGTTAGAAACATCGATGAGAGAGAATCATCGATCAGCTGCCTCTTGCACACCCCCTACTGGAGATGTGCCCGCAACCAAGGTACATGCCCTTGACTGGAATCAAACCCGGGACCTTTCAGTCCACAGGCCGACGCTCTATCCACTGAGCCAAACCGGTCCTGGCTGTTTTTGTCATCTTAAGAGGAAATATTTTGCTTCTTGACAATCATTGTTAAAATGGTAAGAATTGCCAACTGAACTGACTGTTTCATGGTAGGCAAAAGTGATTCATTTTGACACAAAGCTAAATTATTACTGCTGGTTTAGTAGGAATAAAAGCTTTCAAGGAATGTTTGATCAGTGAGAGCCATTTTAGAAGGCTAATTTTTTAAAGATATATTTTTATTGATTTTAGAGAGGAAGGGAGAGGGGGAGAGAGAGAAAAAAAAATCAGTGATGAGAGAGAATCATGGATTGGCTGTCTCCTGCCCACCCCCTACTGGGGATCGAGCCCGCAACCTCGGCCAGAATCGAAACTGGGACCGTTAGTCTGCAGGCCTACACTACTGAGCCAAACCGGCCAGGCCTAGAGTTTTAATTTTAATTTCAATTTTTATTGATTTCAGAGACGGGGAGAGAGAAACATCAATGATGAGCACAAATCTTTCATCAGCTGCCTCTTGCTGGGGACGGAGCATGACCTCCTGGTTCATAGATTGATTCTCAACCACTGAACCATCCCCACCAGGCCTTTTTAGAGGGTTGATTGGTATCTCAGCTTAGCCTTTACCCTGTTAGGTTGTTTAGTCCTGTTATATCATGTGATACTGGGGAGACTATTTTCTGATGGACTAATATTTTGAGTATAGATCACACTTCAATACCAAATTTATAAATAGCCAATAAAAGCAATTTTATTTTTCTAAGAATTGTTATACTTCACATGTGACTTTGCAGATATAATATTGTATATGCAGGCATAACTTAATCACCATTTAAAATTGACATTTAAAATTGACATTTAAAATTTCTGGTGAATTGCCTAATCATATTTTAGAAGATTCTGATTGTAAATCTTAATCTGGGTTTGCATATAAGGACAACATTAGCTTTGCTTGGTATATTTTTAAATTGTTAAGACTGGGAGTTACGATTCCTGCTTTCTGTGGATTTGATAATTGTGTGCTTGGGTCTTTTTAGGCAACATGAATCAGAATCAGCGTCTCGATGCTATGGCTAAACTGAAGCAGTTTCATTGCAGAGTCCTCATCTCCACAGATTTGGTAGATATCCTCTCAGTTTGGGTGACTAATCCCCTTGTATGTTCTATTGTCATACGTACAGATTTCATCTGTCATTTTATGTAGGTGCATCTGACGAGCATTCCAGAAGATGGTTCTCTTTGCAGTGCTAGGGATTTGCTTTCTTAATAATAATTTGCATTTTCATCTTTGTTCTTGAAATTAGTCACAGAAATGAATTTCCTTTTTTTTTTTTTTTTCTCCTTCCTCCTAAATATCTTCCTGTTCTTAATTTGGCTCCTGGTTAGACTAGAATAAGGTGGTGTACATTGGTACCCATGCTACAGGTAATGAGGCAAACAGTTCTCTTTCTGATTCAGACTTCCCGTGGGATTGATGCTGAGAAGGTGAATCTGGTTGTGAATCTGGACGTGCCAGTGGACTGGGAGACATACATGCATCGGATTGGCAGGGCTGGCCGTTTTGGTAAATAGAAAAGTTGGGTGCTTGTTTAAGGGGGAAATCTGGAATGTGACAGTGGACTTGGCGTGCCATTTAGGTGAAAATGATTTACTACTTAACTGTCCCTCTGTGCTGTAGGTACGTTGGGATTGGCAGTGACCTACTGTTGCCGGGGAGAAGAAGAAAATACGATGATGAAAATTGCCCAGAAATGTAATATCAACCTTCTGCCTTTACCAGGTATATTTTGTCAGTTTCATTTTACTATCAAAATAATAGTGGTAATGATGAGAGGCCTAATAAAAATAACCGCTAACAGAATACTTATGTCATCTCAGGCATTGCTCCAAGTACTAGACATGTGCTAACTCGTTTAATTCTCACCACCGTCCTGGGAGGTGTGTGCTGTTCCTGTGTGTGTTTTGTAGATGTGGATACGGAGGGGTAGAGAGGTTAGGTACTTTGCCTAAGGTCTTTCAGCTATTGAACAGCAGGGAGAAGATCGCAAGCTAACCATTGGCATGTGAAAAATGTCTTAACTACATATTAGTTTGTAGCCTTGTAATTTGATTTCACTATTTTATAAAAGGGGAATATTTTACCTCATGTCGCTGTGAAGGCAATTCTTACCATAATTCTCTTTTGTCACCATGGGGAAGGAATAGCATCTTTTAAACTCTGTTTTGAAATTTTTGAAATGTTTTCTTTTGATTTTAATGAATCATTTCTCAAACTGCTCTTTTTAAGTGGCATCTTAGAAAGTGTGTGTCTGAAATTTATTAATGACCTCTTGAAAACAAAAGCCCTAAAAACTCTTATGTGGAAATTTGGCTCATTTGCTATGTTAGGTTATGCTTGTTAGTGTATAAATTGGTCTACATATGTGTATATATACACACTCATAAACTGTATACTTGTATGTCCTTATGTATAAAATTAAAGGTCCAGTGCACAGATTCGTGCATGAATTTGTGCACGGGTGGGGTTCCGGCCAGCCAGCCCTGATGGGGGCCTATTGGGCTGGGCCAGCTGCGGAAGGGACTGCAGGTGGTTGGCTGAGTGACTCAGCCCCTGATGGAGGTGTTGGGAGCCCATCAGGAGTGGGGCCAACTGGGGAAAGGGGCTGTGGGAGGGCTCCAGGGCGTGTCCGGCCACCTTGCTCAGTCCCAATTGGCCAGATCCCAGCAGTAAGCTAACCTACTAGTCAGAGCGTCTGTCCTCTGGGTGGCCAGTGCATGTCATAGTGAGCGGTTGAGCGGCCTTAGCATATCATGCTTTTGTTGGTCGAAAGGATGACTGGACACTTAGCATATTAGGCTTTTAGTATGAAACCATTCAGAAAATGCTGGTTTAGAGCAGCTGGAGAATGTTAATATGTTACTTCTTTTTTGTAGATCCCATTCCTCCTGGTCTGATGGAAGAATGTTTGGATTGGGATGTGGAGGTTAAAGCTGCTGTGCATACAAATGGTTTAGCAAACGTGCCTAGCCAGCCCCTGAGAAAGCAAATGCAGAAAATAGAGAGAACCTCCCAAACTCAGAAGGCTCACGGTAACCACATGGCTTCTTGTAGAAACACTTCCGTATCTACACTGTCAGTCAGATCCAAAAACACCGCCAAACAGAAGCTTCCTGTGAAAAGCCACTCGGAGTGTGGAATCCTTGAAAAAGCGGAATCCCCGAAAGCATCGGGCCGGGCCCTGCCGCTGGAGGAGCAGGAGCAGCATTCTGCCGAGAGCCCTGCCGACGGCGCCAGCAGCCAGCCCCCCGCCAGAGAGGACGCCCCTGCGTCACTCCCCCAGATCCCGTGTCTGTCTGCCTTTAAGACCCACCCACCGTGTGCGCTGACGTTCGCGGAATTGTTGGAGGATTACGAACACTACCTTAAGGAGGGGCTGGAGAAGCCTGTGGAGATCATCAGGCACTACACGGGCCCTGGGGATCCGGCTGGGAGCCCCCACAATGGCTTTGTGAGGAGCGGAATTGCTGAAGAGAGAGCGCGGGCGTTGGCAAGCAGTAGTCAGTCTGGAGACTCCGAGAGCGACAGCGGCTCTTACAGCTCAAGGACTTCTTCCCAGAGCAAAGGAAATAAGTCCTTCGTGGAAGGCTCTTCCGACATTCCGCTGAGAGACACGGCGTCGACGCCTGCGGCTGACCACCCGTATTCGGAACCACCTCTGGATGGAAGTGACACCCCGAGTCTGGGAGAGTGTCGGGAGTCACCGGAGGCCCAGGCCACGGCGAGGCAGAAAGGGGGGGCTGGCCCGAGGGCTAAGCAGAGCCGCAGGAGTCCTCGGCGCTCCTCCCACCGGCCGCAGGCAGAGCCCCAGGAAGACGAGTGGTCTGGCCGCCAGAGGGACGCCCAGGCCGGTTTTCCTGGGACCTATCAGGACTACGAGGAGTCCTGGAGAGCTTACTACAGGGCCTGGCACGAGTACTACTCTGCTGCTGCTCAGTCCTATTACTGGAATGCTCAGCGGCACCCAGGGTGGATGGCGGCCTATCACATGAATACCATTTACCTGCAGGAAATGATGCGCGGCAGCCAGTGATGGCCACACCTTAAACCGCCCGAAGCAACAGCCAGCGAGACCTCGGAACAGCCGTCCTCTGTGACCCAGAGCAGAGTGGCCTCGGAGTGGCACTTTTGAGGAGCTTGGCAAGTCTTAGAGGCTTTCTGCTGGGATGCCTTTATTTTCAGATTGTTTGACCTACTGGGCATATTAAGAAACTTCATGGGCCAAAGAGCTAAAAGGTCCCAGGGTGCCATTTTCTACAAACCATTCCAAAAAAAACCATTTGAAACGACCGCTCTATCACTGCTTACTTAAATAAAAACAGTTGAGGTTTGAAAACGGTTGGTTTATGCTGCGGAGTTCTTTACAAAAGTCGGGCTGCGCTTCCGTAGAGGTATGTACGTTCCTGTGGAAATGTCCAGGTGGACGGTCAGGTGCTCCCCTTTCTTTTAGGCTTAGGAAGGAGGACACGTTGCTTCCGACTTTCCCAGTGGTACTTGGTTTGATGCTCTTTGCTTCCAGTAAACTTACTTGTTTTAAACTTATTTTACTTGACAGTAAAATACAGACTTAGCCGACTGTGTTGACATCTTGTTCATCTGTTGAATATCTTGTTTCTAAGATTCTGAGCGTGGTCCACTTCGTCACCCTGCACTCCACAGCTGAGCAGTCAGCGAGGTCTCCATTCTGTTTCACAGGAAGAGGAGCAGCTTTTCATCTTGGTTAGTTTTTGGATCTTTTTATGTATCTGATGAGAGCTATGTCCCAGAAAAGTCTCATCTGTAAACCAGAATTGGATGTGTAATCCCACGGGGTCCCAGGACCCTCTGAGCCCGTAAGGAGCCGAGGTGAAGAGCAGCCCCTGCTGCTGGTGGCTGTGGGAGGGTCCTCGCTCTTCGTGTGAAGTGTTGGGTGGTGTTGGGTGGAAGCTGGAGCTCCGTGTGTCTTGTCTTGTGTGTTCTAGAGCTTCCCTCCAGTTCTTACCTAGTACTAGGGTCTAAGGGAAGGCATTTGTCTGTGATAGACACCTATAAATTATGATTTAGAAAAATGTAATTGGAACTTATTCATTCATTTCTTCTCTATGGCAGTCCTTCCAGGTAACACATTTGGCTCCCAGGCCTTTTCTGTGAGCTGTGTTTGGTGAGAGAATCCCTTTTGGGTAGCGATATGTATTTGGTTTTGAAAAGGAAAGCTCTCTGCTCCTGTGTACATACGTGGCTAGGCGGCATAATCATTTTCCCTCAGGGCAGTGAGCACACATCCGAGGCCATTGTCATTGCCGTCCCGCACTCACATAGCACTGTCCCAAAGTTCTGTTTAACGTGGATTCCTGTCGCTTGGGGTGGCCAGTGGGTGGGTTTGCTTAGAGGTGCCAGTATCGCCAAATTAGAGTGAACGAATTAACACTAAGTAGTAAATCCATAATGAGGACCAGTATGTCAGGGGAGACAAATTGCTCATTTAAATAAAAGCCTGTCCATTGCTATATAATTGAACGTACCTCTCTCTATCCTTTGCCCCTCAGTGTAGCCAAGTGCGCAGTTTGTCATTGCTGGGTGATTTTAAGTAGGGCACTGCTGCCTCTTAATTAGAAATGAGGTTACCCATTAGTCTCAGAATTAATTGGATTCTCTTTTAAGGTTTGTCATATTTTGTGTTTGTCTTTTTTTTTTTAAATAAAAAACTAGAGGCCCAGTGCATGAATTTTGGGGGCCATCCCTCAGCCCCGCCCATGCCTTCTTGCAGCCCGGGAGCCCTCGGGGTATGTCCATCAGTTGGACATCCTTAACGCTGCCCTGGATGTGGGGGAGGCTCCCACCACTGCTGCTGCGTTTGCCAGCTGGGAGCCAGGCTGCAGGACCGCACTGACCACCAGGGGGCAGCTCCTGCATTGAGCATCTCTCCCCCTGGTGGTCAGTGCACATCATAGTGACCAATGGTTCCACTATTTGGACAATTTGTGTATTAGCCTTTTATTATATAGGATAACCTGGAGGTGAGCATATGCATAACGTGAAAATTTTACTAATTGTTTAATTTTCCATTGGGTTTGCTGGCATATACCAGTCTAGGTGTATGTCCTATTACTAGTAAGAGAAAATACTTTCTGGCTAGGGAAAAGAATTATTTTGTGACTTGATAAATGCAGGTAATTTGGGCTTAATCTAACTTATGTTAGGCTGATGCTGGTAACGTAGAGAAGTCTTTGGGAAACCTGCGTTGGATAATTCTGACTTAGAAATAGACTATAAATTATGATTTGGGGGGTAATTTAAAAGCAATATTATCTGAAGTAGTTTAAGCAGTAAAATTTACTAATCTTTTAAAAACACGTGGTTTAAAGGTAAGCGTCAGCCTTCAAACACTGAAGATAATTAAAGAGGAGTTAGGGTACTTGTGGATCAACTTGTATGAGAAAAGGGAGTAGTTTGAAGTTTTAGGGTTTTTTCTCCCCCCTAAATGATTAAAGAAACCTGTTAATCTTAAAAAATAAAATTATATTTGTGATATACAATTTTATAATGTCACGGCTGATACTGGAAGTCCATCACAAGGTGATTCTCTTTTTTAAAAGTATTTATTTATTTATTTATTTATTTATTTATTTATTTTAAAGAAAGGAAGGTAGAGGGAGAGTCCGAGAAACATGAATTGGTTGTCGCCTGCACACCCCCTATTGGGGATTGAACCTACAACTTGGGCATGTGCCTTGACTGGGAATTGAACCTGCGACCTTTTGGTGCCAGGTTAATGCTCCAACCAACTGAGCCACACAATCTAGGGCACAGGTGATTCTCTTGTCTTAGCAAAGTGCTATTTGGTGTCTCTGAACAAGTGTGTGTGTCCCGTTAACACTGCTTTTTAATGAAAAGAGCACATGTTGCTCAAAGTCCGTCTGGTTTCCAGTTACTTTTTCTACAGATCATTTGAGCTATGGGTCTGTAGTGACACCTAGTGGGCGATAAGGATATGAGCATCTGTGATTGAAATGAATTTCATAGTCAACTTCCAGGGCCTTTCGGCATCATGCATTTGCCCTAACGTCCCTTTTCCATTACAGTTTTCTTTGATTGGGATTTGGTTGTTGAGGGAAAATTAAAAGGGTTCCCATAGTTGTTGCCACGACCTGGTGACATGAAAATGCCTGTTGCTCTCATTACCTGAATCAGAATTAAGGTTACAACAGATCTCAAGATATCTCATCCAAGTCCCCAGGTTCAAGACAAAGCAGACTGAGGCCAAGAGAAAAGTGCCCACATGGAGTCATTAAGTAAGTGATGGAACCTAAATCGAGCTCTATTACCTGGTTCCCAAGCTCTTTGCTGTGCTCTAGACAGCCCTGACGTTTGAGCTTTTTAGTTTGAGACCTTCGCTTAGATAGGTAGATCAGGGGCGGGGAATCTTTTTTTCTGCTGAGGGTCATTTGGATATTTATAACATCATTCGAGGACCATACAAAATTATCTACATAAAAATTAGCCTGCTCTGTGTGGTTAAACATTTAATTAACTCACCCCTAATGCCTTGTCAGGACCAGACCCAATGATTTCACGGGCCTTATACGGTCCCCAGGCCAGATGTTCCCCACCCCTGCCTTAGAGGAAGGAGTACACAGTCAGTGTATTCTTTGAACCAGTAAAGCTTTCAGTAATACGGGGCTGGGCCTCAAAGCAGAGCTATTGACAAATGCAATCAAACGCTTTTCCCGCTGGTGAACATCCATGACGAAAGATGCATGCAGGTGGGAACTGCCATGGATGTCGGAGGAGGTGTTCGCGTGGAGGGAGGGAAGGAGGGAGGGAGAGTGGGGACGGGAGATTGGACTAGGCTTTTAAGCACCTTTCTCAGATTCTGTGACTTAAAATTGTTTCCCCCTAATGACAGTTGTCAGACAATATTGTTGCAGTTTCATGTGCTGTGACTTTTCTCTAGCAAGGTTGGAAGCATCCCTTTGTTTAGATTACCCTTTTTGCTAGTGGCTAGCAGGAGAACTGGTATTGAAAGAAATAATCGTTTTAGGGTTTGTGGCACATAGTTTAATCCAGATCGGATACATCCGGTACAGCAGTGGCACGTGACTCGGTACTGGAAATGATACACGTTGTAACATATGCATTACAGTTTCAAAAGACGACAGGAAACTCAGTTTTTTTTTCTTTTTTTTTCCCATAGAAAGTTTTCACATGTTTATCTTCCTGCAGTTTTGTACAGTAGTTCTTCTTTGCCATTGTGATGTCGGTAAGCAAAGCCCATTTATTATACGAAAATAGAAAAAAACACACACTTGATACTTTTCACGGTAACATTAATTGGGGGGGAGTGACCTCTAAGGAAAACATTGCGTTGGAATGTCTGGTTATCAAAAATATACCATCCCTCCCGCCTCCCAGTTTGTAAAATAGTCTGTTGGTCCAAGGAGCCCCCGGGACTGGAGTCAGTGCCCTACCCTGGTTGGAGTGACATCATCTAGTGTAGTTAAGTAACCTGCCAGGACAAATGTCATCCCACACTGGATGAGAAGAACATAGAACATTCTAAATAGAAAACAAGACTGAAAAGGAGCCCCGTTAGCGGTTTCTTTGCTGATAACCACTTCCTGATCGCTCTAACGATGCTCTTCATGGTGCTATTTGGGCTCCAAGGATCACAACAATTTCAAATCCTTCATCCAGTCGTTTTAAAGCTTCACAATCGATGCCGCGTAAGGAAATCAGAAAGGGAAAAGAAAAGCCTTCCAGGTTTCCGTTATGGTTACCATGCCAACTAGTTCAGAAGAGAGACTCATATAGCCTTAGTAATCTTAAGATCCCAGTACTGAGTTTTCTGCCTTGCAGTTAGTTACCTGGTGGTTGAAGTAAGGGTGTCTGGAGCACTGGAATTCGTTTGTAACCCCAAGATCTAAGTTTAGCTCAATTTCAGTGATTACCTGTGCAGGTTTTTTTGTTTTTGTTTTTTTAAAAAGGAACAAAATCCAGGTACATGTTTCAATGGACCTTTTCCCTGCCTGTATTCTAGTAAGTGACCTGATCCTGAACTGTGGGAATCTTAGTTTGAAACTGGGTAAAGTCCTCGGCATGTCCACGAGTTGACTCTGTTTATATAGGTGAGCACAAACTGTCCACTTGAATTTCTGTTCAGATTCTTTTTCTTAATTTCACTTTCTACTTGCTGGTCTTAGACTCCTGTGTGATTGCAGACAGTTGTGTCAACTGCTATTGAGCATGTCTGGCCTTGTGAACAGATTCTATGCAGTTAGTCCTGAGCTCAACATTAGTTATGAAAATACGGGACGAAGGAGGATTCGTCCAGAGTTTGGTTGGGGGATCCTGGCTCAGAGTGGTTCTGAATGGAGTGTCTGCTCACGTGTAATCACCACCCTTGACATCCAGGTGCTAAAAATACAAGCAAGCCTCTGAGTTGTGCAACGTGACGTGGAGGACAAAGCCCTGGCTTCCATCACAGTTGTGCCGTGTGAACTTGCAGAAGTCACTCAGCTTCTTCCTGCCAGTTAAGGACCCAGTGCCTGCCCTACTGCACCGGAGGTCTAGGAAGGATCAGAGGATCCCGCAGGTAGGCTTTGGAACGTCCGAGCCCGCTCTTCCCTGAGAAGAGAGCATTTGTCCAACACCTGGCTGTTCACTTGTGCACCTTGTCCTCAGAGTTGGCTGTCCAGGGCGTGGTGGTGTCCAGGGGTGGCTTGGGGTAGCAGAGTCCGGTGCTTTCTGAGGGCCGTGTCCATGTAGTGCTGACATCTGCATAAGATCAGGCCTGTAGGTACAGCATTATTTCCCGATGGCTCTTCTCCAAGGCAGCCTGCCCTGCGAGGCGTGGGGAAAAGCACTGGACTGACAGTTGGGGGACCTGTGCTCTGGTCCCAGCTCTGACATGAAATGACTGCATGACCTGGAGCAAGTCACTCAGTTCCTCTGGGCTTCAGCTCTCTCTGACCGACAGAAGTCTTTACCCTCCTAGTTCTGATGCACTCCTAATATTTATCTCCTAAGTTTCCACCATCTGAAGGTGGCCCATTCGTTGGTTTCTTTTTAACCCTCTCTAAGGCTGAGTGGGGCAGGTGGTTCGGGGGACCTTCGAGTATGCTGCAGGGCTGATGAGTGATGAAAGCTCAAGGTCCTGGCACCAGAAGGCTGTTGCGCGGGCGACCCTGGCATCTGGTTCTCCGGTCACTGGCCTCGCTTCCGTCCAGACGCAGCAGCGCGGTCCGGCTGCTCTCTTGTGAGAGCAGGTGAGCCACTTTCTGGTTGGTAGGCACCGTCTTTTGGACCGGAGGCCAGAGGAACATACCCTGGCTCAGGCCACCCAGGGAGGCGGGGGCCAATGGTCTCCTAGGAACTGGCCGAGTGTGGGGTTTGAAACTGAAACTGGAGGAATACAAACATTTAGTTCATTAAGGTCTAAAAATGGGAAACGATTTGGGATATGATCATTAAAATTGGCTTGTTTTTGTGGGACCCACTGTGTGCTCCTCTGATGCAGGATGGCACATCCTGGGTTGGGTGGGTCATTGCTCTGACCCCGTGAGGACTTTCTCAAACACAGGCAGCGTGGATGTGTGAGCAGCAGCGTTCTTATTTGCATCTTGATCCCGTATCCCACTCAGCTCCTAGGATGTAAACTTGGATATCTCCATATTCCTGCTTCTGTCCCATTGTCCATTCTTTCAAAAGAAAACGTCCTTTCCTGTCCTTTGCCTGCTCTCTGAACGAGTCCGGCCAGTCCTCTGCCTGCCCTGATGTGTCTGGACCACTGGAATTCCTTTGTAACCCCGAGCTCACAGAAGTGATGGGATTTGGGTACCTGTTCTCAGGGGTGTTATGGCTGGGTGTGTACATGAATTCCCATCGTAAAGCTTTTCTGCCTGCCTGCACCGTCAGCTGAGGGCAGACCACTCATTCTCATGAGAGGGGAGATCCCTGGGGCCAGAGAAGGGGCTCGGTCAGTGGTGGACGAGGTTCGCACAGGAGATAAAGGTGCAAGGCTCCCTCTCTGCCGCCTTCGAGGCAGGGGCCAGCTCCCACCCTTCGACTTCCCTGCTGCTCAGGCCACTAACACAGGGTCCTGGGTTGCAGGGAAGTCCCCCAAGGTGTTCTCAGGCTCCGGGCTGGTGAAACGCACCTGGACAGCCGTGGCGGGCAGGCAGGTCCTGCCTCGTTACACAGCCAGCCCCTCAGCTGGAGTGGCCACGGAGCTCCTGAGAGCTGTCTCCGAGCGCGGGCTAGAGGGTCGCAGTGGGGCTGCCGGGGGGCGGGGTCTGCCATGAGCAGTGGGAATGGAGAGAACTGCAGAGCCACTAGGACAGAAACATGCCCAGGTTCCCAGGAGTAATCTTCACTCCCTCATGTGCACGGGGTCTCCAGGGACATCAGGCCTGAAGACTTCAGAGCTCAGGACACGTTTCAGACCAGGTAAGGATCATTCAAGTCTCCTGCTTTCACACGTTGGTGCAGCCTGTGTGGTCCTGCACCGCTGCCCTCTGCAGGGAAGTGAGCTCGGGGCCTCTGGGCATAGCTCCGGGTGGGCTTGGTGGCGGGAGCCATAGGTGGCGGCGAGCCCTGGCTCCTGTCCTCTCCACTGGTACACGTCACATGCCACACACCATACGCCAGTTCCATTTTCCAGATCCCAGAGTGATTGATCCCGTCAGTCTCCTCCTAAGCCGGACATGGAGACTGAACACCGGGTTCCAGCGGCCAGGGAAGTGCTGGGTTCTCACGGGACGTCCCTCCTTCCTCGCCCCAGCTGCAGGGGAGGCTTCCCTGCAGGGTCTTGGGGCCACTGGGGTCCATGGAGAGACAGACGCTGGACAATGGACAAACAGCCAGGGGTGAAGCAGAGATGGAGACGGGGGACGGACAGACCGAGGGGACATGTCGCTGTGTGGTCGTGGCAGCTCTGCAGGTCAGCAGGGCAATGGGGGCCAGGCTCAGCTGACCTCATCCCCCGGGGGGATGGAGAGAACTCTGCAGTAACTGGCTGCTTAGCCTAAAAGCTTTTGCTATAAAAGGAGGAAAAAACACACACAAAAAAACCAAACCTCACAAAATGCGTTGTTTTGGTTTAAAGGTACTGGGTCCATGGAGAAAAACGGTGCACAAAAATCCGTTGGTGTTTTTGTTTTCACCTTTTCCCCTGAATAAATATTATCCATTAAGAGCCTTGAAAAGGTGCTTAGATACACAGTGTTATATTCCTTCCTGTTTTGCATGTGTCAGGGGGGCCTCCGTGCTGCTCTCGGTGTCGGTTTTCCTCACTGGGGTCTCCAGAAGCCACTGTCTGGTCTGAGGCTCCCCCTCTGGCCCCTGTCCCGGCATGCAGCAGCCTCTGCCCTCGCCTCCCATCCCCAGCCTCCTCCCTTCCTTCGGCCCCTGGGAGGCAGGGCCACAGGGCTGTGTCCGCCCACTGAGCCTTGGGCCCTCCCCCCTGCTGCTCTTGTTCCTTCCAGGCACGAGTTTGGGTGCTGGGGAGGGGGCGTTGGGGCAGGGAGAAGGGGTCGGGTGGTCCAGTGGCCATCCACCAACATGCCAGCCGCTTCACTCCCGCTCCCCACACTGGCCTGCGTCCAGCGGGTTTACAAGGCAGAGACCTTGACGACGTTGCTGGCTATGGCAGGAATGTTCGTGTTGGGGCCGGGGCTGGTGGGGGGTGGCCGGCTCTCCCCCTCGGGGGTTAGTGCTGGGGGGGTGGGGATGCTGATGATGGCTGTGGTGATCTGGGATGTTTTGCAGTTTGGTCTCAGTCCGTCGTCTGCTTTCAGGTTAAGGCTGGAGCGACTGTGATTGAAAATAAGAGAGTGAGTTGAGGAGGGTGCCTCTTGCTAGTGTACCAGCCCCCTCCCCCTCCCCATCTCTAGCTCATGGAAACCAGGAGGAACCTTCTCTCTGTCTCCGAGTTGGGGCGTCAGCCATAATTATTCATCATTGTTCTGCCTAAACCACCAGCAGCTGCAAAAGTCCTGGATATGGGGCTTTGGACTCAAAGGAGAGGTCTTCCCTCTGGTGGGTGTTTGCCTGTCATTTGTGGCTTTCTACTGCTTTCCCGGAGCCTTGGCAGTCCACCGGAGGGGGGGGGGGGGACCAGATACATGCGGAGAAGGGGGAAAGGCTGTTTGAGATTCACAATCGGCCTGGGCTGAGCCGGGTGGACACAATTGTGAACATTATTTCCTTGATCCATTCTTTGCACTGGGATAGGTCATCTGTGGGTTTTGGGGAGGAGTTTTGTTTTTTCCTGGTATCTACCCATACGTTGGGCCTAAGCCTGCTGCTGTCCCCCCCAAGAGCCTTGGGTTAACTGTGAGGCCCGCTGCCTGGCTCTGGGAGCGTGGGCCCACCTGGTGGTGAGCGAGGGCTGCTCGCTGCCCTGGATGTGGATGGTGCTGAGCTCTTGCATGCTGCGCAGGCGGGTGGCCGGCAGATTGGAGTTGGGCAGGTGCGTGGTCTTCTTGCTGCGGCGGGAGCAGCAGGTGGTGGTGAGGCCCTGGTGGCTGGACAGCGAGGGGCTCCTGGTGGGCGGGTAGTTCTGCATCGAGCTCTCCATGCAGTTCTGCTCGTACATCTGCTCGTCGATGAACTCGTGGTTCTGTGGGGAGCGGGAGGAGGAGGTGAGGCCCCGGACTTGGGGTGGCTGCCTGCCTCTGCTCCGGGCTGGAGAGGACTCCCCGCCTCCCGGGGCACAGACAGGCAGCAGAGGAAGGCGGACAGGTCTGTGGGCGCCCTGGGGCAGGCTGAGGGTGGGCAGGGTGGCTAAGTCATGGTGAGGTGAGCTCGCCATCCGCAGCTTGGCGCCGAGGGTACAGGACACGGAGGGGTTTAGTGGCATCGTCGGAGCTGGAAACAGACGGGACTTGTCTGCAGGCTCCGCACAGGACCCGGTGGCAGGGAAGGGGGCGCTGCTGGGGGGGGGGGAGGGCGCCAGTTGTCTTTTCTGGACTGAATGGGGAGAGCCTCAGGAATCGGGGGGCATGGACGAAGCTGAGAAAGGCACCGATTACTCTCAGTTGGGAGGGCTTTGTGCTCAAAGGCCAGTGCGGCCACGCTGTCAGGGTTATAATTTAATTACTGTTTTTTCCCACCTGATTAGGGGATAATGGATACCTGAGGACACAGGGTTCCCTAAGTCAAGGGTAAGCGTGGGAAGGGATTGCTAACAGCCTCCTGACTAGAGGCCATCAGATGGGGCCGAGCTGAACCCAAGAGAAATGAGAAATGGCTGTTTGCTCAAGGCGACTGGACATCCACGACACTCCACGCGGGCGGAGTCTGACGGCGGGAGCACGAGAACAGTTCAGAGACCAACACCAGCCTCCCCCGGAGCTGGACACCCAGGACAGCATCGGGCCCTGAGCCTTGCCAGCCCCGCCCGGGGGAGGCTGGCGGGGACTCGGAAAGGCAGCTGGGGGCTCACAAACACTGGAAGCTGGTGGTGCGGAATGAGCAGTGGGAGGAGGAGCCGTAGAGTCAGCAGCACATGCAGAGAACCAGACCAGGGGGAGGAGACTCCACAGACGCAGAGAAAACATGGATTAATTTGTAAAAAGTTATACCTTGATGGTGGACGTTCGTACAGACAACAGGGGATCATCCACAAGATAGGACAACCCCTACAGGACAACATGCCAACAGAAGATAAAAACACCTTTGATTGTACATTCCGGCATTCCCAAGCTCGGGACTCTCGGTCTCTCAGTCCCAGCATTCCAGCCCTTGCTTCCAGCATTCCCCTCCTTTGTCCCAACATTCCCCGCCCTCGGCTCCAGCACCACCCTGCTCCGACCCAGTTCATTCCTTCCGTCCCAGCATCTCTCCCCGGAATCCAGCATTCCATCTCTCATGGCAATGTCCCACCCCACAATCCGACATTCGCCCCTCGAATTCAGCATTCTACTCTACTCTTTGATGCCAGCATTCCATCCCCAGACCCCCCAAGTCTTTCTTCAGTGCCAACATTCCAGCCCTTCAAACCCAGTAATTCCGCCCATCCCACCCAGCACATGCACTTGGAAGGGGCAGTCAGGGCCGAGCCTGTCCCTTTGGCAAACTCCGAGTCTGAGAAACTGTAGACGCGTGTTGACGCTAAGGGGACCCCCACCCCATTCTGGAAGTCCTCATTGGGCTCAGCTGCCATTCGGTGTCCACATGGACTCCGCATCCTCTAACCTCCTCCCCGGCGGGGCCCTCGGGGTGCTGAGCCTGCCCGCAGCACTCTGGGGCAGGTTCACGGTCAGGAACGGGTTTCAGGCCTCTGGCCTCCGCCCGACTCCTCTCCCCTCCCCGCTATGCCTAGCACTTCTGTTGCCAAGGGTCCAAGGTGGCCCGCTGCCCTTCCGGTCTGGTGGTGAGGCACAGGCATCATTCCACATTCCGACCATGTCGCCCAAAACCATGCCTCTGTGAGCAGTAAACTGTTCAGAAGTGAACTCCCTGCTTCGGAAGTACAGGGGCTGCCTCCTCGACTCCGTCTCCTGTTGCAGGAGGCATGGAGGGAGCAGAGGGACCCACACAGGGCACCCCCCTCGCCCCAGGCGTAGCCCACTCTGACGTAGAAACTCAGCCCCGGCTTTGGAGACGATGCCCATCAGAGCCGGGAGACTGACGGGCAGAGCCTTAGCCTCAGTCACAGCCGGCGGGGGACGGGTGCGGGCGGGGAGAGGCCGGGGAGGCCTCGGGGCGGCTGTAGGGCCGAGCTGGCCCTGCCTGGGTGACCGCCTCACTCCTCGGGGGCTTCCTCCCGAGAGTTGAGAGACCTCATCGCTGCTTTGACTGAAGGGGACAGACTGTGACTGGAAGCTGGGCCAGCGTGGGGACGTGGTGCTGACCCCGGGGAGGGCCAGGGCGTGGCCGGGGCCGGGACTCACAGTGGTCTTCTCCAGGCAGTGCAGCAGGTGGTGGTGCTGGCTCTCGATGAGCGAGGTGGTCTTGCCCGCGTGCTCCTCCTCCGGGGTGCCCTGTGAGGCGGGCGATGAGAATGGAGCTGCGCGCCTTCCCTCCACCCTCTTCCCCACAGAGGGCAGGGGGCGCTGGACAAATCCGGGTGAACCGAATTTAAAGTCACCATGGCACATGCCAGCCACTGGGCTGGGTCCTTGGGCTAAAGCGGGTTTGGCGATAGAGGTGACAATCCCAGGGGAGAGGCATGTGCAGGGGCTGCTCCCTGGGGACGGTGTGGAAACATGTCCACCTCAGAGTTCACACTGGGGCTTTGGGGGGGAGTGCTGGTGCCCCTTGCCTGAGAAAACAAGCCCACCCTCCCCTCCATCTTCCAGCCGGGGCCTCCCTCCCCAACCCCCAAACCTCCCATCTCCTCCATCTCCCATCTCCACCTCCCAGCCCGGGGCCCCCCTCAAACCCCCACCTCCCAGCCTCTCCACCTCCCAATCCAGGGCCCCGGGCACCGACCATCCCCTCCCCCTCCCAGCCAGGGCCCCGGGGGCACCGACCATCAGCTCCAGGGCCTCGTTGAGGAGCCCGTTGCGCTTGCTGTGCAGGTAGGCGTTGGAGCTGCCGGTCTTGGCCACACGGATCCTGGCGAGGCGGGCCTTCTGTGATTGGCAGATAGAGAGGGACGTGTAAGGACCGTGAGCCTGACAAGGCCCGGGCCTGGGCTGTCGCAGGGAGGCGGGGAGGAGGCTGCTGCTTGCAGCCTCAGGGCTCTCTGTTCACAGACCCTGGGCTTGGGCCTGCCACGGTCAGGATCAGAGAGCCCAGGGGTTCCACTCGCCTCTGCAGCCAGGAGTCATCCTGCAGGAGAAGCACCATCATCACAGTCCTCCCTCCTTCCCAGTGTCCTGACCTTATTGGCTCAGCTGCTGGCTAGTTCTCATCGCCAACAGACCGCGCCCTTCCAAGGAGCACAGGCCACAGCCTCCCGCGGCCCAGGCAGTGCCCTCCCTGCCGCAGCGGGTGCCCAGGCCTCAGGCATGCTCAGGGAGAGGGAGGAGGCCAGGAGAGGGGTTCCTGCTGGTTTAGAAAAAGCGGGAGGCTGCGCTCCTGTAGGCAGGGCCCTCCTGCCTCCGGGAAAGTCCACAGGTGACTTCAGCGGGCCTCTGAGCGGGAGGGAGTCCCGGGAAACTGGCCGTTCCCAGCTGGGCTGCTGGCCTGCCAACAGGAAGGAGGGGCTTCCGGCTGCCGGCAGACAACATCCACCCCGTTCCCTGGGAAGCCCCCCGTGGCCAGCGCGTTCTTGCAGGGAACGTTCAACACCCTTTCTGGCTTCTAGAAGGGAAGAGGCCCGGGCTTGAACGTGGGGGTGTCTGCCTCTAACTGCTGAGGCAGCTGGGATGGGAGCCGGGAGGGCAGTAACCTCTTCTCTCTCTGAGCAGACCACTGCTCCAGCCGTTCCCCAGCGTCTCCACTCAAGCCAGGCCTGTGTTGGGGAGCGGCTGGTATTGCTTTGGGTGAGGATTGGGAGGGGAGAGTTGCATATGGATTGTGTTAAGCTCATCGCAGCCGTATAGAACTCGATCACACCACTTAGCGCCCGGCTTCCTGGTGTCGGGGTGTGTGTGTGTGTGTGTGTGTGTCTGTCTGTCTCCATCACTTTCCAAGATGAGAGATGCTCCTCGGTGGCACTTTTAATTTTCTCTCACCCCGGGCTCCATTTGAGGAGCAGACTGTCACTCAGATGTGCGGCAGCGCTTCATCACTCCCCACCGGGATAAAGAGGCTCCACTGTGTGTACAGAAACCAGCACCTGCAGCTGGGTGGGGCTCGCGCAGCTTTCTCTCTGGGGCAGCTCAGAGCGTCAGCTGAGCATGCTCAGGCAGGGCTGGTGCCGGGACGGCCCCGGGGGAGGAAGCCACACCTGCGTCAGGAGCCCCCGGTGATAAATCGCTGAAGGGGGCTCACTCCTCCGTGGCCTTGAGGTCATCTAGGATTTTTTATTTTTATTTTTTAAATATATTTTATTGATTTTTTACGGAGAGGGATAGAGAGAAACATCGATCAACTGCCTCTTGCACATCCCCTACTGGGGCTGTGCCCACAACCAAGGTGAAGTATGGCAGCAACCACACTTGGGTAAAAACTGTGGTTTGAATCGTAACCCTGCTGTTCTGGCTTCGGCACTCGCTGACTTGCTTAAACAACAGGGTAGCTGCCTCAGCTTCCAGGTGGAGACCTGGAGGCTAAGGCAGTTCTCCTGTGCCTGTGGCCCAGGAGATCAATTCCCACTACTGACTCAGTAGCTTCAGGAGTAGAAACTGTAGATAAACTTTAGAGATTAACCACTCAGCTCTGCTTCTGTACTAACTGCTATGCAAGATAGGGCCACATTCCAACGTCCAGCAGGATGTGGCTGGGAACCACCTGCAGAATTTAGCATTTAGAACAAAGAAAAATGTTTGTGGTTTAGACCTTTTAAAAGGACTGCCTACACCTGGAACGGCGCAGTGATGAGTGTGGCCATCTGCGTGTGGTGCTCTTGCAGCGGTCCTGGCCGGTTCAATAAATCCTTGCCTGCTTTTTAATCAATCATCAGCCTCCAGTGGTCTTATTCTGACTCCAGTGGTCTTATTCCGACTCCAGGGTTCGACTCCACAACACAAGGTACATGCCCTTGACCGGAACCGAACCTGAGACCTTTCAGTCTGCAGGCCAACACTCTATCCACTGAGCCAAACTGGTTTTGGCGATGTAGGCTTTTTTAAAGACAAGAAACAGCCCTGGCCCTGTGGCTCCACTGTTTGGAGCGCTGTCGTATGCACCAGGGTTGCAGGTTCGATTCCCAATTAGGGTACATACCTAGGTTGTGAGTTTGATCCCAGGGGGCTGCCGATCGACGTTTCCCTCACACCAATGTGTGTGTGTCTCTTTCCCCCTCTCAAATCAATAAAAACATCCTTGGGTGAGGATTAAAAAAAGAAGGGGAAGAGGCGAGGGGAAGTGACTGACCAGGGTAAGGCAGTGAACTTGCAAGACCAATTCAGATCTGCAACTTCCAGGCCAAATGATGCCTCTGGCACACCCCTCTCCTCCCAGAATTTCAGCTCCTGTCAGGTTTCTAAACGCTGCCAACCCCAGGAAGCCGAGCTCAGCAGGTGTGGGGACGCTGGGGTTAGAGGAGGGGCCTTGGCGGACGCTGCCGCTCTGGGTGCGGTCCCAGGAGCCCTCCCGCTGTCTGGCTGCAGCCCCCTGTGACCCTGAGATCTGTACCTCCTGCCCCAGGGGAGGCAGAGGGAGAACAATGAATGGAAAAGCCCAGAGAACAGGCAGCCACCCTCAGGCATGGATCCCAGAGAAATGTTCCTGTGGAATCTGCCTGAATAGGAGAACCCAAGTGGCCTCGCCCCTCAGGAGATGGCTAAACCACCCCGTGCCTCCACCCCATGGGAGCCGCCAGGCAGCGAGTCAGGGTGCCTACTGAGCAGTCCATTCGTACGACATTTTCCAAATGAAAACATTTGGTACGTGGAGGACACAGGGTTTCCAGACGTTAGGGTGGGAGGGCGTGGGGGTTAAAGCACAGACCTACAGAGGAGGGGACATTGTAGGAAACCTCACACACATCCCAACAACAGAAGCGGAAATCTGAGCTGGACCGATGGGTGGATCACCTGCGATCCGCTACATCGGTGCCCACCCCCTGGCTGTGATAATTTCACGGTGCCTGTGGATCTATCATCTCAATAAGCATTTCCAGTAAAATAAAAAGACAGGCAGGACTGGAGACGTCCCTGATCTCCAAATCCCACGGCTCAGAACCGTCTCAGGCAAACATCTGGGAGTGATTGTTTGCAGGAATTACCGGAGCACAAGCAGCCGGGGAGGGGAGGGAACGGGTGAGGACGCTGAGTCTCGACACCTGAGTTGTGGGCTGAGCTCATAGGAGCCTGTGGCCTGGGCTGAGAACCATCACCAGCCTCCTGGCCCTCTCTGCCCCTCTCTCCCTGCCCTACAACGTCCTGGGACCCCCTGGCCTCAGATCCTAGGAGCGGGCAGGCTCCCCCTCTTCCCCTGTCCCCCCTGCTTTCTCGCCCTTCTCTCCAGGGAAGTCCCAGGTGAAAAGGCGGCAGACTGGCCCAGCAGCTGGAGGCAAGCGTACGCAGGGGAGTGGAAACGCTGCAGTGTTTACCCTGGCTTCACAGGGAGCCTGGGAGGGAGAGGGGGGCCGAGGGGCCCAAGGCGGTGGCAGGGAGGAAGGTACCAACGCTGGGGCCTCCGGATTTAGTCACAGGATGAGCCCTGGAAGCCCACGAGGAAAGGGCCTCAGTTCCACTCTGCGTGGATGGGGTTTTCCAGGAAGCTGGGGGGGAGGAGAGGAGAGAGGGGGCACCAAGGGGAAGGGAGCTGCTGAGTGGGTGGGCACAGCTCCGGCTCTGGGGGAGCCGAGGATTCCTTTGAATCTCACCCGCTGGCCACATCCCTGCCAGCCCGGCCCTGGCCTGTGAGGCTCAGGCTCCCAGCCCCGTGTCCCTGCCCCTTAGGCCTGGCCACAGGCCTCACTCTGAGCAAGATAAGCCAGGACTCGTCAGCACAGGCCAAGGAGGGGGCCACAGGCTACACGATTATGTAATTATGTGATCTGGGTGCTACTATTAAGCGCTGTTACATGTAGGTCACAGCTGGCCCCCTGGGCCTGTGGCTGTATGCCACTGGGACACAGACCCCTGAGGCCCAGGCCTGCCACGTGGGGCTGCCCTGCATGTGCAGGGCCAGCTGCAGTGCAGGGGGCCTGCTCACAGTCAGGGCTCAGCATATGCTTGTGGAGTGAAATGAAAGCAAGAATGAAGTCTGGACACAAAACCTCAGCCTCCACGAACCACCTTTCCACCAGGGCCCTGGCCCCCGTAGCCAGAGTCCCGCTCCAGGTGAGATGCTCCGATGGGCAGACACCCCTCGGCCCTCCCCGGTCCTGGTGAAAGTCGCCATCCGAGCACCTTCACCAGCCGGCGCCGGGAGGCTGTTCAGGCGGGAACGTGGGGCCGGTCAGGACGGGTGGCATCCCCCTGTGCGCCCCAGCCTTTTGCCTGATAGATCCTCCCTTCCTCCAACTGATGGACAGACGTAAACGCCACCTGCAGCCAGACATTCCTGAGCACTGAGCCACCCATCAGCTCCTGCCAAACACCCTAAGCCCCCGATTCCTGAGTCCCTAGGTCCCTTGACCTGGAAGTTTTCTCGTCTCCTCAGCTATGCGTTTTGAGTTCTATGTTCATATTCTACGTTCTACGAAAGCAGCGGAGTCCTGGTCCCGCCCTTGTAGGGTGGGGCATTCCTACCCCTGAGAATTCTAACCTGGCCCGCCTTCCCCTGAGCCTTCCCCCTGTGCCCTTGGCCTAATCTCTGCTCCTGTGGCCTCGAGCAAACGAATTCACAAGTGCTGGCCATTCCCTTCTCACTCTCTGATCTCTCTCAGATTGAACCGGCAGCTGCTTTCTCTCTCCCCAGTCCCTGAGAGCTCAAATCCTGAGAACCTGAGCTCCGGAACAGCCTTTCCCATCTGACACTCATCCTCAGGCCCAGAGACTGCCTTTCTCAGCAGCTTCTATTCCCGCGTCCCCTCTACCCCTGAGGGAGGCAGCAGGAGCTGAGGGCACAGTCCGAGTCCACATCCCGTTCTCTATGTCCAGCCTCACAGATGGAGAGGCACCTCAGGTTTCTTTCCCACGGACTGACCACCATTACTCCCCGACATACGCCGTAACTTCAGGTCCACAAGCCCCTCAAAAGGACCTCGTTAATCTGACCATCGGGTCTTTAATAACAGAGACAAGGAACCCAAATCCAACAACAGGCGAGATCAGGCCCAGCTGAGGCCCATTAGGAGGCCTTCCAGCTCCTAGCCACCACTCACGAACCCCAAACCAAGGGCTGGTCCTCCCGCAGGTAAGTCCGGGGCCCAGCTTCACCTGCAGAAAGGAAGGACACTGAGCCGAGTCCTGCTCAAACACGAGATCCCTGCCTGGGCCCTGCCCAGGTGCAGAGGGAAGGCCACGGAAATCAGACTGTCGTCTGGCCCTCCGGTCTGGCCTCAGCCAGTCCAGCAAGGCCGTCCTCTGGATCCGGTTCGGAGCTTCCAGACCTCCTGGGACTGGCCACGGAAGAAGCTGCCCAGGCCCTGACAGGTCCCCGCAGACTCACTCACCAGAACAGAGCCTTGGGGAACAGCTATGGTGGCAGGTATGCCGATCTCCTTTTTAATGGACACCAGGGCCACTCATTCTGCCCTCTCTGAATTCGCTGGGACTCTTGTCCCCTCCTCAGTCTCTATTATGGGGGTGGACAGATCAGTCTCACAGCCATTTGCCAGCTCACGTCTACACTGCACCTCACTGAATTCCCCCATTCACTCTTCTCATTCTACCCCGGTGTCCGGCCAGGGCTGCCCTGCACCCCCTCATAAAACCCACTTGTCCCAATTTTTTTTTTTTTTAATATTACCAGAAGCCTGGAATGATAGATCCTCCCTTCCTCCAATTGATGGACAGATGTAAACCCCACCTGCAGCCAGACACTCCTGAGCACTGAACCACCTATCAGCTCCCGCCAAACACCCTGAGCCCCGATTCCTGAGTCCCTGGGCCCCTAATCGTAGGCCTTCCATGAAGCCACCCATCCGCGGGTGCTGAGAGCCCTAAGCCCCAACCCCACTCCTCCCCTTAAAAGTGCATGAACCCCACCCCTCGCCCTCTTCCTCTCTCTCTGGAAGCAGCCGGCAGGGTGCTCTGCTCTTCAGTAAAGCCTGTGTCCCAGCATCCCGGGCTGCGGCCCCCTCTGTTTCTCTATCACTTTCCAAGCCGGGAGCTCCGGGGGCCGCCTGCCCGGGAGGCCTCCAGCCCGGCGCCCGCCTGCCCGCCCGCCCCGTCTCGCTCACCTTCTGCGCCCGGCGCTTGTCGGCCCGCTGGTTCTGGTGGTAGATGCGGCTGAAGTTGGACACGATCACAGGCACCGGCAGGGCGATGACCAGGACGCCGCTCAGCGAGCAGATGGAGCCGAAGATCTTCCCGGCGATGGTCTTGGGCACCATGTCCCCGTAGCTGAGGGGAGAGCAGGCGTGAGAGGAGGGGCGTCTGGGAAACCAGCCGGCACCCTGCCACTCACTCACTCACTCACTCACTCACTCACTCATTCACTCACTCACTCACTCACTCACTCATTCACTCACTCACTCATTCACTCATTCATTCACTCACTCATTCACTCACTCACTCACTCACTCACTCATTCACTCACTCACTCATTCACCAACTGCCCAGAGGCCTGAGTGCCAGGTGCTGAGGGAAGCCTATGGCTACTACCATGAAGCGCAGGGACACGGGTGTCACCAGGGAGGGGACATTTATTTTATTTTTTAATTTTTTAAAATATTTTTTAAATTAAATTATTATCTGTGTACATATTTTAACATTGCCCCCCCAGGGAGGGGACATTTGCCCTGGCATCTGAAAGGAGGGCCCAGCCAGGCAGCACCTCGGGAAGAGCATGCTGGGCCGAGGGGACGGACAACCCTGAGGCCTGAGGCCCCAGGAGCTCGGCTGGTTCTAGGAAAGGTTCGGAGCCGGCGGGGCAGAAACCAGGTTGGCTCAGTGGACAGAGCGTCGGTCTGCGGACTGGAAGGTCCCAGGTTCGATTCCGGTCGAGGGCATGTACGTTGGTTGCGGACACATCCCTGGTGTGGGGTGTGCAGGAGGCAGCTGGTCAATGCCTCTCTCTCATCGATGTTTCTACCTCCCTATCCCTCTCCCTTCCTCTCTGTAAGAAATCGATAAAATATATTAAAAAAAATAAAAATAAAGGGCCGGCAGGGAGGAAGGGGGGAGCTGGACAAGGGGGCTGGGGGCGGGCAGGGGCCCGACTGCACGGAGCCACGAAGAGCCACGGATGAGCCTTAACCAGAGAAGCAACGCGGTCCCGTTACGACACGAACAGAAGCCAAACCCACCTGCCGGCAGATCTCTGACTCCGAAAGCCCCGCTGTGCCCACCTCACCGCCCCAGAGCCGGCGTCCCCATCCCTCCGCCGGCAGCTGTGCGGCTCCCGGGTGCCCTCGGGGGGTGCAGCCGGGAGGACCCGCTCCTCTGCCTTCTCTTTTCTAGAAGCCACGCAGAGCGAGGGCGACCGCCAGCTCTGAAACTCAGTCCCGGGAGCTGGGACTCCGGCCAGAGCCACCCCTAAGGGCTGCACGTCATGGCGGCTGCGGCCCCAAGACCGTCAGCCCCTGCGGCCAGCGCCTCCCTCCCACCAGTGACTCCATAGCCAGCGCCTCCCTCCCACCAGTGACTCCACAGCGGGGAGCGTTCAGCCTCGTTAGTGGGAAACTGAGAGGCTCATTAAGCGAAGAGCAAACAGGTGGGCCTCGTCTGGGGCAGCCGGACACCGCTCCGAGCCTGGGCGTCTGGGCAGGCTCAGGATGGCCAGGGACTGTTGCTGCGGGAACAGCGAGGCTCAAGGTCGCTTGTCCTGAGGGGCGGGCAGCGTCCTGGGCCCACAGAGATGGGGGGAGGGTTTAGGGGGGACGAGGAGGAAACCTACGCCCACTGTGGACAGATGGCCCGCTGGCAACAGAACAGAGAGAGACAGAACCACCACCAGCTTCAGGCCCTTTTTTCTCTCAGTTACTCTCTCCCTAGAGGGGGCCCTTCTCACACGAGAGCCTGAACTTCCTTTGCTGGCGAGCACCCGGTGGGTGGTCTCTGAGAAGGGCCAGGAGCCAGGAGATGGCTGTCCAGCCCCCCTGGCCACTGCCGTCCCCACCGCCCTCCTCCGCTTGCCCAGGGCAGGAAGAACTGGGCCAGGAACAGACACGTGGAACGTGAGGGAAGAGGCGTGAGAAAAGGAAACACGAATCCACCAGCTCCATTTTCCGAAGCTGTCCCCTCCTTTCCCTCTTTCCCCTCCTCCTCTCACTTCCCCTGCTCTGTGCTGGGGAGGGTGACCCCCGGGGCAGGGGGCTGCGGTGCTCGCCTCAGACTTCACTGGGGCCGGTGGGGCAGTTGCCGTCCCCCTCCCCCCGGCGTCCCCGCAGCCCCAGTGACGCAGTGACTCAGGCACAGGGACACCCCCCCTCCCGATGTGGAAGGCTAATTAATTTGCATTCGGATTTGGGGATAATTAAACTTTTCCTCTGAACTGAAGCTGCACAAACCACCCCCTTGTACGTTAATTGCCGCCTTTACTTCCTCCTCCAGGTGCCCAGAGGGAAGCGGGAGCCGAGCTCCCGTCGATCCTGCCGCTCAGACGTCAGGGCTCAGGCCGGTCGCCCGGTCTCTCCTGGAGGCCGGCTCCCGCTGCAGACACAGGCTGGATCTTGGAAGAGAGGGGAGGGGCCGTCTGAGGAGCAGAGGAGGCTGGCCAGGGTGGGAGGGAGGCACTGCCCAGGGGATGGAGCACTCGGCTGAAGTTGAGGAGGGACAGGGAGCTGAGGCGCAGAAGCTGGGGTGCAACAGGCCAGCCCCTGGGGGCCGTGTGCAGCTGGGACAGGCCTTGTCTGAAGGTCCAGTCCTGACCGCTGGCGCCTCTGATTCTTCCCGTGCCCCAGGGGGTGGCCGTGGAGTCGGGACAGGCAGAGAGGACAGACAGGGAGGTGGACAAGAGGCAGAGACAGGACGGAGGTGCCAACGATGTGGCTACTCGGCCGTGTACAGCCACCAGGTGTCCCCACTCACACAGCAAGCACCCTCCATGCCCACGGCAGACCCAGTGCCAGCCCGCCCCCCTGTACTCCTTCATGGGGGTGCTTCCTTCCCCGCCTCCCTCTGCCCCACCCTTTGAGACCCAGGAGACTCCCTCCTCTGCCCCTCCCCTCCCCCCCGCCTCTGTCGGCTCTGAGCCCGCCATCTGAGTCCCAGACGCTGCCAGGGTCTCCAGGGGCTTCCAGGGGACAAGTGCAGCCCCAGCCGGGCTGGGTCCTGTCCCCGCCTGGTCCTGTCCAGGCTTGGGGTCCTGTCTCATTCACTGCCCACCACCAGCGGCTCCCCGCACACCCAGGGGGCAGCCAGGCCTGCGCTCAAGTCCCTGCTCCGCCTACAGCTCCCGGGCCTCAGTTTACCCTCTGATCCGGCAGGCTGTCCTGAAAGTCACGCTCGTAAAGGCCCTTTATACACCGTGGGGTGTTTCATAAAGACAAACTAGTTTACTGTGTGTGTGTGAACTATGCACATGTGATTAGCTGTAGTTGTACATAAGCCTGGTGTCGTTCTGTGACTACATGTAACCGGTTATAACCGAGCCCTCAGTTACTCTGCATGAGGCAGCCTGGCCACCTCGGCTGCGCACTGTGGGGCACCCATCACCCCCGCTGGGTCCTCTCAGACCCCCGGCTCCAGGACAACCAGCCGGAACCGAGGCGGCACAGGCACTGGCCGCACGTTGGGAAGGAGGCGGGCACTGGCGGGGGGACGGGAGGAGAAGCTGGGAGCTGGGCTATGGCGTCTCAGGGGGCTGGTGAGGGCTGAGCAGGGCTTGGTGGGGGTGGAGGGGAGAGGAGGAGGGGAGGGCGGTGCTGGGAGGGCAGGGAGCCGCTCGCTTGCTCCATGTGGGAAACAAGGAGAAACCTGTGTTTTGATTAGTAAGAGCCTCAGGGGCTACGGAATCTAACACCCTGGCCTCGCCCGCTTTGTTTCAACAACAGAAAAGCATTTTTCTAGACTGAGAAAAAGTGGTGTCACACTTCCTCCATGCGTGCGTGTGTGTGTGTGCGTGTGTGTGTGTCTATGTGCTCGCGTGCGTGTGCGTGTGTATGTGCGCATGCACGGTGCACATCCTTAGACAGAGGGCTCTCCAAGAACAGGGCCCCGGTCTCGGTTAAAACTATTGGTCGGTTGGTGGCCTCTGTGCTGGGCCGCCTCCCGCCCTCGTACGGCTGGTTCCGGCGGCGCAGGCACCGCTGTGGCCTCGGTCCGGCCTGCGCCGCCCTCTCCATCGCTGATGGTATCTGTGAGGCAGCGCCGGAAATTTCCAGCAAGAAGCCGCTTCCTGGCCGCGCCGCCCGGGCGGACAGGATATTGCTGAGACGGACGGGCTGGACGCGGCCCGCGGCCTCTCTCTGCCCTTTCCGCCCCTGACAGGGGACCTCCCGGATGGGCTCCCGGCTCCCTCTTGGTTTAGAATAAACCGGGTCAGTCCTGGCTCTCCCTGCCCCGCCAGCCTTCATGTCCGTCCTCTGATCGGGGGTTTGCCGGGTGCCTGGCTCAGTGGCCATTGGTCTCTGCCGGGCCTTTCCCTCCCCAGAGGGGCAGGCCCCTCCTGCTGAGACCACCCTCGGGGAGCGGTGGCTCCCGGTCGCCCTGAGACCGGAGGGGGCACTGGAAGGAGCTCCACCCGCTGTGCCCGTGGCTGCACCCTCAGGCCCCGGCACAGGCTGGCATGCCCCGGACGCTGCCGTCTGGCGGAGGGACGGCAGGTTCTGAGCGCGGTCCCTTCTGTGCCCGGGATGATCACAGCCGATGAGCGGGGCCAGGACACGGAGAAGCCTGTCTCCAGCCCAGAGCCGGCAAACCCGTGCTTCCTGCAGGCCTTTCTGCGGAGGGAGAGGGACCCGGGAGCCGGCTGGCGGCTGCAGCCCCAGGCTCCCTGACAGAGAGGCCGAGGAGCCCTCGCCGAATGGCAAGCAGAAGAGGACGTGGCCGTGGCTTCCCCAGCGTGGACGGGACTCTGTGCACGAGACTCTGTGCACGAGCCGGCCTGGCCCTGGCGGCTCACAGATTGGGGTCTGTGCTGCGGAGGGCTGCGGCAGCTGGGAAAGGGGGAGCTAGGAAGTGGGGGGTAAAATCATTGGTCTCATCACGTGTACCCCTCGGGCCTCCGCCAGTCACTCCCGCAGCTGCTGGGGCCGCGGGCAGGCTGACTCACACCTCCCAACCCCACATCCACACCCACTGTGAGCCGGTTTTTCTGTCTGTGTAAAACTGCCGAGTGAGGGGCGAAGGGATGTGGCCAGGGACCAAGGGAGGCCCAGCCCACCACCGGGTGTGAGATCCAGCCGGGACCCCCCTCCTGTGTCCCTGTCCTCCTCTGGGGGCATTTGGTGACCTCTGAGCCCCTGTGCGGGGGAAGGAGTCTCACTGAGTGGGGCAGGCGGGCCAGAGCCAGTGTTTACACACAGCTCCAGGAGCAAACGGGATGAGAGCGGTCAGTCTGTACAAAACCAGAAAACGCGGGAGCTGAGAGGTGGTTGCTATTTGCTGCCCAAGTCCCGGCAGCCCTGGCAGTGCCCGGCACAGGGTAGGTGCTGGAGAAACACGCTGACGGAATGGACCCCGGGGTGCCTGGGAGGTGTCCATCCCGCAGCCGGGCTCAGGGAGGGGCAGGAAGGGGAGGGTGAGCCGGTCCCCGGCCCCTGGGTACATGCCGTCCGCGTCCACCAGCCAAACGCACTCCCAGGACCTTCGGGTAGGGCAGTGGCTGGCAAACGGTGGCTCGTGAGCCCCCTGTGGCTCTTTGGCCCCTTGAGTGCTCTTAGGTCACTTCTTCAAAGTAGCCTCGCCCAGGCCGAAAACCGACTTCTGCGCGTGGGCCATGAAGTTCCCATCGCACTGTACACGCATGCCAGCACGTGGTGTTTTATGCAAGAGCCACACTCAGGGGGCCAAAGAGCCGCCTGTGGCCCGTGCGCCGCGGTTTGCCGACCACAGGTCTAGGGGATGGACAGTCTGGGCAGGTCCTTTCTCCCCGGGCACGCGGGCGGTCCAGGCTGCCAGGACTAGGGGTGACTGCTCCCTGAAGGTGCGACTGAAGCTCTATTTGTAACTTCCCCGGAGGGAGCAGGCAGCGACACTGGCGTTTTTCTTAGAGAAAATTTTCTGGAGAATTTGGACTCAGAATCGCGCCCCCGCCCCCTCCTCTGGGCCCAGCACAGAGGGACCCCATGGAGCTGGAGGCAGGGAGACGGCGGCAGCGACGCCAGCCTGGGCCCTGCGGTGTCCCTGGGCCTGTCCCCCTGAGAGCCAGCCTCCCGAGGGCAGCGGGCTGGCAGGGGATGCTCACGGGGGCGGCACTGCCCCTCCCCGCCCTCTGGGGGCACCCCAGGCCTCAGGGGCTCCGGCCGGGAGAGCAGGGCAGCTCAGTGGGGGCCCTCGGGCCGGGCGCAGGTGGAAAGAGGGGTCCTGACCCCAGCGGGGCTCAGAAGCCAGAGATCCTGGCGCCGCCCCAGCAGACTGCAGTCCTCCCACGTAATGCACAACCCGACTGCGTTTCCCTTTAAGAAATTACGTGTCTTTAAAAAATACATGAGGAGTTGGAAAGGAGCCATGGCAACGAGGAAGCGAGGCCGCGCCTTCTCTCCCTCCATGGGCGGCTGCGAGTCCAGGTCAGGCCCTGCCGGCCCTCCAGCACGGCGCGCGTGCGAACGGTGCTGTTTGCCCTGAACGCGGGGGGAGAGGGAAGGGGGGCAGCAGGGGGCGCAGCCTCAGCGCCCACAGAGAGGCCCAGGCCTCGCACCCTGGGCCCGGTGAGCAGGCTCCCCTCTGGGTGCTCCCCGCCCGGCGTTGGCTCTGTCAGGGTCACGGTGCTGCCCGGGAAGGGAGAGGGAGAGACGAGAGAGAGAGAGAGAGAGAGAGAGAGAGAGAAACATTGATGTAATAGAGAGACATCCAATGGTTGTCTCCCACAGGCACGGGGCATCGAGCCTGTATTGGATATACGTGTCCTTGATCGGAATCGAACCCAGGACCCTTCAGTCCTTAGGTCGACGCTGGGCTAGGGCCAGGCCCCTTTATTTTGTCTTTCATCGCTGAGAGGCAAACCCTGGACAAGAAGCAGCTTGAATCCAGACAGGCCTTTGCTTTTCAGGAACGCTCACACGTCCCCCATGTGGCCACCTGAGCGAGCACACACGGCCTCTCACGTGCACACACACCACACGCGTGCGCACCACGCCCCTCTGCCTGCGCGTGGGCCCTGCCTGGCGGTGGCGGTGGCAGTGGGGAAGGTCTCACCGCCGAGGAGCGGGGAGGAGAGAAGGCCCAGCCTAACCGGAATTCAGATGAGACACGTGAAACCAAAAAGACTCCCAGGCCCTTCCGGGAAAAGCTCATTAACGCCGCTGTTCCCCTCCTCATTAAGCAAGCGCTCGCTCATAAATATTCATAGAATTCCTAAGGAAGAGCAAGGTGAGAGTTGAGTTAATGCACAACAATTAGGGCTGCTCATGGCTCCCGAGCAGCTGACCGGGCTCTTGCCTCCCCAGAGCCGAGATCCGGGGGCTCCTGGTCCCCCGGAGGCAGGAGCGGGCAGCGGTGCTGGGGCAAAGTGTTCAGGAGCAGCCGACCCTGCCCCCACCCTCAGGTGCGGGAGGGAGCTCAGAGGCCCTGCTGGCGTCTTCGGCTGAGGTGCCTGGTTAGGGGAGGAGCCCATCACCGGACACCCCATCTTTTTATTTTATTTATTTTAATTTATTATTATTATTTAAAAAATATATATTTTATTGAGTTTTTGCAGAGAGGAAGGGAGTGGGATAGAAAGCTAGAAACACTGATGAGAGAGAAACATCAACCAGCTGCCTCCTGCGCACCCCCTATTGGGGATGTGCCCACAACCAAGGTACATGCCCTTGACCGGAATCGAACCTGGGACCTTTCAGTCTGCAGGCTGGTGCTCTATCCACTGAGCCAAACCGGTTTCAGCTGGACACCCTATCTTTTTTAAAAAATATATTTTTATTGATTACAGAGAGGACGAAAGAGGGAGGTAAAAACATCCATGATGAGAACCATTGACCCGCTGCCTCCTGCACACCCCGCACTGAGGATTGAGTCCACAACCCAACCCGGGCATGTGCCCGGACTGGGAAACGAACCACGACCTCCTGGTTCATAGGTCGAGACTCAGCTACTGAGCCACACGGGCTGGGCTCGTTTACCTTTTTAATTTCAGCTCTACGTGGGTGGAATGGATAAGACGGTAACATGTCTGGAGTCCATCATAGCCTGACATCCATATACACTGTGGCCGACCTGCCCCATCTAATTAACACCCACCCGCTCACACGGGTACCTTTTCTCGGTGGGAACGTGTGAGTTCTATGAGCAGGTGTCAGTGGCATGGCACAGCACTGCCAACCCCAGCCACTCACCGCGTCCCACACGAGAGAGAGCCTCGGACCCCACTCGTCTTGTACCTGGAGGTTTGTGCCCTCGTCCCAGCGTCTCCCTTTTGCCCCACCACCCCCGCAGCCCCTGGCAACCACTTCTCTAGTCTGTTTCTTTCTTTTTCTAAAAAAATACATTTTATTGATTTTGTACAGAGAAGAAGGGAGAGAGATAGAGAGTTAGAAACATCGATGAGAGAGAGTCATCAATCAGCTGTCTCTTGCACACCCCCTACTGGGGATGTGCCCGCAACCAAGGTACATGCCCCCGACCGGAATCGAACCCGGGACCCTTCAGTCCCCAAGCCGATGCTCTATCCATTGAGCCAAACCGGTCTCGGCTCTAGTCTGTTTCTATGACTTTGTCTTTTAAAACATTTTGCGTTTCACATACAAGTGACACCATGCAGTGCTTGTCTCTGTCTGGCTCCTTCCCAGCCGACCCCCATCTTTTTTTTTTTTTTTAAATATATTTTTTATTTCAGAGAGGAAGGGAGAGGGAGAGAGAGATAAAAACATCAATGATGAGAGAGAATCACTGTTTGGCTGCCTCCTTCCTGCACGACTCCACTGAGGATGGAGCCCGCAACCCGGGCATATGCCCTGACCGGGAATCGAACTGGGAATCTTAGTGCCTAGGTCGATACTTAACCGCTGAGCTACACCCGGCTGGGCTCAGCCCCCATCTTAAAGTGAAGGAGCTGTAACCAGAGAGAAGGTCCATGCTGGTCCAAGATAGCCACCCCACGCCACCCCAGGCCACGCGTCGCTGGGCACTTCCCACCGCCCTGCCACCCCCTCGCCAAGATGGGAAGGCTCTCACCGCCCCGAGGCCTCCTCCGGGGTCTGGCTCCATCCCTCTTTGCTCCTCAGCTCTTGGCTCCAATACTCTGCAGCCAGATTAATTTTCTTAAACGCGGGTCTAATTGCATCCCTCCTTGTGGAAAACATTCATTGGCTCCCCACGGGCTGTGAATTGAGTGAAAACGCCTCACGTTCCGTGGTCCACACGCTCCCCTCCCGGCTTACTCACCACGCCTCCTTCCCTCCCCGGCGCTCCAGCCAAGTGGAACTCGGCCCTTCCCCGGGCAAGCCCTGTCCCCTCCTGCCTCCCACTTCCCGGGGTTCCGTCTTCCCTCCAACCCTATCCGCTCCCAGCCCCTTTCAAATGTCATCCCTTCCCTGAAAGGAATCCTGTTTCCCACAATCTGGTGTCATTCCCGCCAGGGAGCTTGGCGTCAGCCTTCTCCCCTGTGCTCCGTGCTAACGCCCAGGCCGCCGTTATCAGCTGAGCGCACTCCTGTTGTCCGCACACAGCACGGTGCGCACGCCGGTACCGTGAGCTGGTCTGCAGGCCGGGGCCTCCGTCTGTGCAGTCAGCCAACGGGAACCATGAGGACGACAGTAGGCGGTGAGACTGACAGGGGCAGAGCCGGAGCAAGGGGCCAGGCACAGAGGGTCACCAGGTGGAAGGCCCCACTGCCTAGCAACGGGCAAAACTGGGAAAACAAGTCTTGGAGGGTGGGACCGAGCCCCAGGGTGACTTTTCCTCCCTGGCACGTCACAGCTCCTAAGGTTCAGGACCCTCCCTGTCCCTCGCCCAGACACCCAAACGCACAGACACCTTCACGTCGCTGGTCCTGTGCTTCGGGCGCTCCCTGACCTCTCCTCCCTGACGGCATCAGTCAGGCGGGGGAGCCCTGAGAGGGGGAACGGGCCGGAGAAAAGCCTTATGAGACTCCAGACAAGCCCTTGCACGGGCACTCCCCAAGGATGAAGCCCTCGGAACAAGGAGGGTCTGGCCTGCATCACGTGATCTTAGGATATGTGTCACCCACAGAGACGGGTTTGGTGAAATGAGAGAACATCTAGGCCTCAGGGGTGCTCTGGCTTCAGGCCCAGAGAGAAAAAAGCAGCAGGACCAGCTGCAATGATGAGTGCCCTCACCCGAATGCCGAACCGTCCGCAAAGACCGGGAGCCTGGACCACACACCTGGGAAGCGGATGGATATTCCCCTACAGCCTCTGCCAAGTTCACATTTGAAAGCAAAATCAACAACGGAAGTTGAGGGCTGCTCTGCCTGAGACAAGACGAAGCCGCAGGCGGCCCCCGGAGAAGGGAGATGCTGGCTTTTTAGGGGAAGGGCCGAGGCGAACAAACGTTCTGACTGGTGCTGACGGCCAAGAACGAGACGGGAATAAGTCTGGGCAGAATTAGCAATCTGGTGGTTTGAATTTCGTTCTGATTATGAGCAGAATTGAGGAATTGCCATCTTTCAGGAAAGCTGGCTTTATTTTCTTCTCTAGTGGATCATTGATCGCGTCCTTGGCTCACTCTCCCATGGTGCCTTAGGGGGTTTTATTATTAATTTGTGTGAGCTCTTTATATGTTAAAGACACTAACCATTTACCGAATATGTGCCTTAAATACTTCTTCCCCAGTTTAACTTTTAGCATCGAGGCTCATTAGCCATTTCCCCGGTAGCCACCTTAGATGCACCTCCATTTGTTCCAGGGAGAGCCCTCTGCCCTGGCGGGCAGCTCCCTCATCGTCTCTCCCAGCGACAGATGCCACCTGTGGCCTCGGGTGCTGCAAGCTGCCGCCCTACCAGGCCCTCTGGCCTGAAGGCTCCGAGGCCTTCATTTCAGGCCACTCGGAGGGCGGGCAAGTCTCGGCTCCCAGGCCCGTCCCAGAGGCCCTGTCTCATCACCCAGAGACCCGGCCCGTGCACAGCTTGGTGCGAGGGAGGCCCCTCCCCCCCGTCTCTGCTCAGCTTTCCCTCTGGGTCAGATACCAGGCTCTGCTCTGTGCTCTGGCCACTCCCCTTCGCCACACCGGCTGCTGCTGGGGCAGCTCTGACACAGGCACCTGGAGCCAGGCCCTCCCGCCCACCTGACTCTGAACCTCGCGATGCTCACAGCCTCTCGTGCCCCACCCGGATCCACGCTGGCCTTGTGCTGGCTGGGCCCCTGGCTGGCGGAGCCACTTCCCTGCCCAGTGCTGGGCTCCCTTCCTTCCCCATGAGGCCGAGGTCTCAGCGTTTATTCAGAAAGCACCAGAAGCCAGGGCTACAAAGACCCATCAACACAGTTCCCGCTGCCACGTGGCTTCCCCCTTAGGGAGAAAGTCCTGTGAGCGCATAGCTGACCGCACCATGAGTGCAGACTCAACGAGGAGGTGACCAGCCGTGCCTGGTGTGCAGACGCGTGTGTGTGTGTGTGTGTGTGTGTGTGTGTGTGTAAGAGGGCGGGGCCTAAGCAGGTCCTAAAGGATGAGCAGCAGATCTCCAGCCAGTTCTCCCTCCCAGTTCTCGCTCTTCCATGCACCTCACGCTCAGCCTGCTGCTCACCCAGCTACTATCTTTCCCGGCAAACGCTTCTCCTTGTGGTGCGCCACGGACACCCGCCTCCCTGAGTTGGCAAGCTGGGCGCTACCCTAGGCGCCCCCCGGCCACGTGGCCTCCCACGACCTGGTGGGTGCCCCTGGCCTCCTCCTCATTCCTGTGGCCGCTGCCCCGGTCCCCTCACCTCTTCCTCACACCATGGTCACAACTGTCCGCACTCCTCTCGCTGGTCTAACTGCCCGCCAGCCCAACCTCTGCCGCCGACGGGAAGCCTGTATGTCCGTATTTATTTGCTTCCTGCTTCCCCACTGGAATGTACGCTCCCGAAGGTGGAAACCTTCTCTGGCCTCTGTTTACCCCGCACATATAAAAGCTCTTCGGGGTCCGCAAAGAATTTTCCTGAGACCAGAAAGATTGAGACTTGCCTTTTTAAACTAGAAGATGCGGGGGAAACATTGGTTTTTAAACATCGAAATGAGAATGGTTTGCATTAATGTTATAATTCAACTAGAATTCGTGCCCGGCAGGGTCTGGCCAGCCCACCCCTATCGGGGCTGCTATGAAGGCTGACAGGCGTCCGTATTTCTGTGGGGCCATCTCTCCCCGCCTCCATCACAAGCAAACCACCACTGTCATCTTGGCTCCAGGAGGCAATCCAAGTCTGAGGGGCCGGTGGGAGGCAGGAGGGCACTGAGCGAGGGGTGTGAGCCAGGAGGGCGGCAGGACCACACGTTGGCGGCATTGCCAAACTGGCCTTGGTCCCTGGTTCCTGGTGACACGTGCCGTCTGTGTGGAGACGGGGCAGAAATGGAGGCTGCGCTCTTTGCCAGCGTTGACACCCCTCTGTTTTGCACGTTAAGAGGCCCACCGCTTGTCACCACGTGTGAGCCAGCCGCTGCCCTGAGGAGGCTTCACGCAAACTCGCTGGAGATTCGAGGGCCCAATGACAGCGCCCGGCGTACACTGGGGTCTTGGCAGATGCTGGCGCGATTAGTGCGGATCTTTCCCTGCTTGCAAGCAGCTTGGAACTCTTGCACTTGTGTTGCGGCGTCTGATGTATCCCTAATGAGTGCCCTTTCCCAGGGTGGCCCCGAGGGGCAGGCAGAGGCTCGGTGACAATGAGCGCGAGGCCCAGGAGGAAAGATGACTTTGCCCGAAAATATACTTGGAGCCTGTAACAAGTTCTCAGCTCGGTAGGAATCATGCTCAAAATAAGAAATTCAAACAGGTCAGGGCAACAGCAGCCAGCCAGCCAGCCAGCCTGCCAGCCAGCCAGCATTTGTTGGAAGAAGAAAGAGAACAAATTAAGGGGAGCGCTGTCCAAACGCTGGTGGTGCTGATTCCTGGCACAACAGCTCTGCCTTCTGCCACCCACACAGGAAGGCCAGGAATCCAAAACAGACTCTCCGTATCGCGTTGTTTATCAATTTCTTAATCTGCGGGGCGGTGGGGGGAACCTCCCCAAATACACGACTGATAGGGAAGGGGGTCGTGGTGGGTAGTGGTGGCAGGAGACCTTTGAAAAGAACCAACTCAATCTGATTAAAGAAGCCGAGAAAGAAAGAAAGAAAACCCAGCAAGAGCCGGCACCAGGCATGGCTTGTTTCGGGGGGACCTGCCTGGGGCAGGGGTGGAGGCCCTGGCAGGCGAGGAGCAGGCGAAGATGGTCACCCACGGGTGGGAGCGCATCCTGACAAGGTCAGAGGCGGGGCTCTGAGCCATTCGATATGCGGCTTGGGAAGCTGTACTTCTACTGCCGTCTCCCACAGGACAGAGCAAGGTTTGACCCGTCAGAGGGTTAGGGATATTCCTTCAGCAGAGAGAGGGAGGGAAGAAAGGAAAGAGAGAGAGAGAGAGAGAGAGAGAGAGAGAGAGAGAGAGAGAGAGAGAGAGAGAGAGAGGGAGAAGGAGGGGGGGAGTTTCTGGGTGTGTGTGTGAATCCATTGTTGTTGATGTTATAAAAAAGTATCCAGAAAATCAGTGTCTGTGTCATTTTATGTAAACCCAGGCCCATCTGTCAGAATCTATTGTACCTCGGGGCTCTGTAACAATTTCTGAGCACAGTGTTGTTATTTCCCCCACAAAGCATGCGGTCACATCTTTGGAAGTCTCTGGTGTAAGGGGACTTCGGCCCCGCGCGTGGCTTCATGCCCGAAGGATGCTGAGATTCGCACGGGTGGATGGCTTCTGCCGTCTGGGACAGGCAGCGAGCCGACAGCAACCCTGAGGGACCAGGCCGCTGGCTCTCCGTCTGCTGTGTCCCTGTCCCCGGGCTGCCTCTGGTTTCTCCCCAGGTTTCCTTCCAAACCACAGACGCCACTGGGTCGTTTGCAACGAGTTCCCAACTCTCTCACCAGCCCGCTCCCCCTCCTTCCCCGTAACCGACTCCCTCTGGGCTCCGATTCTGCCCAGAACCTCCCCGATTGTTAAAAGCTCCATAAAGAGTGGTTTTAAAGTGTCTGGCACGGATTATTATTCCGTCTGTACTCCGTGGACTCAGCCTCCGCGCGCTGTCTGTCTCCCGCTATTTCCCTGTGCCTTCCGGCTGGTCTCCCACGATGGCCTTGTCCCCGCTGACCGTCCGGAGTCTCCGAAGGCAGCCATAGGGGCATTTTACTGACGGGACCTGAGGATGGGGCCTCCGCTCACCGCCATGTTCCCACGACTGTGAGGGGCAACTCACCATAGCAACTGCCCTGACCCGCGTGCTCCCTGATCTCCATTTATAACGAGAGCTGGGCCCGTGCATCCTCCCAGGCCAGCCCAGCCCAGCCCCCTTCTCTCCACGAGCTCAGGACACCGGACTCCATGCCTGAAGAGAGCCTCTGTCCTTGGCTTGCCCTTGATGGCTTTGCAGTTAAGAAAAAAAAAAAAAGAACAAGCATGGCAAAAGCATTGTCTCGTCCTCTCCCTCAGCTCCTGTGCAGGGGCAGCAGGACATGGACGTGTGAGGCGGGTTTAACAGGACAGCAGGCTCCCTGCAGCTGCTTCCCGCCCGGTGCGCCTCCCCACGGCACCCCCGAGCTCCCTCGGCAAACTGGACCGAGGGAGGGTGTCCTTGTCTCTGTTTTGAGGACGAGGAAGCATAGGCCTGCCGGGCTGGGGGCCGTTCCGAGCGTCTCAGGAAGTGAGCGAGCAAGACCGCCACTTCCACCCGCCGGCTCTCACTCCGCATCCGGGCAGGAGCTGCCCCGGCCCGGCCTTCCGTCCGAGGTGAGTTCCCGCCTCTGACGCTGGCCTCGGAGACACGCCGCCCCTCTGAAGGAAGGCATCCTCTACAGAACGGGGCGCAGGCCCGCGCCCCAGGCAGAGCGCCGCGGACCTTGTACCACGATGGGCCAGGGCTTCTGTATCCCTTTCCTTAGATACTTCTCTCAAATGAAGTTAATATGACATCATAGTTCCCAGTCACTTTATCACTTCACCTTATCGCTTTCCTTAAAAATAACAGAAACCACTCAAAGCTAACTTTGATGGAAGGGCCTGGTAGTCAGAACTGGAGCGCCAGGGCCTTCCAAGCAGAGAATAAGGAGGATGAGGATGGCGACCATGAATTGCACCAACGTGCCAGGCGCAGGCCAAGCCCTCGCTAATCGTTATCGAAGTCATTGTTTACAACCAGAGGCCCGGTGTGCAGATCCGTGCACACACGGGGTCCCTTGGCCTGGCTTGCACCCTCTCGCCATCCGGGACCCCTCAGGGGATGTTGGATGGCCGGAGCTTGGGCTGAACCCGACAGTCCAGTCCCCCCAGAGGGATGAGCGGTGCTGGAGCGGCAGGCGGCTGGGGGTGGGGGCCCGTGTCGGGGCCAGCACTCATCATGGCGGCCAAGGGCTCTTTTCTGCGGGTCACAGCCCAGTCTAGACTCAGTTCCCCTGTTTGCCCGCTCCGCCTCTTAAGGGAGAAAATTATTAGCAGGCCGAGTAAAAAATTCATCAGCTCCTCTGCTTTTAGCAGAATGATATTTGCGGTCGCCTAATTAGTCAGAGGCCCCGTCATCGCTCCTCTCTGTCGTGCGGGCGGTCTGCACGCCGAGCTGGGAGCTCTGCCCAGGTGAGCGGCCCCGCCCCCGTCTGCAGGACCGTCGGTGTGGCAGGTGCCCTCCCGGTGCAGAGCGTGGGGCAGGTACGATACACCAGGGCGTTGCCACAGGGGAGAAAAAATGGGGAGACAGGACACACCCAGGGATTCAGCTCGGGAAGAAGAAATACCAGCCCCCCCCCCCCAACACACACACACACACTTCGGGTCCTGGGACCGGAGGTCCCTGTGGTCCGTTATGGGACAGAGAACAGCAGGGGGGCATCTGGAGGGCCATGCTCCTGTGCCCGTTTCTGGCATCTTTACAGCCCCCCCACCCCCTGCTGGGGAATGAACCAAGGATGCTCTATTATTACTGGGTTTGAGCTCAATGGGGACTCTCTTTATTGCTTTCCCTGCCCTTTACCCTCCGAGTTACAGGTCTGTTCCCAGTCCTACAGGAGATTCACGCTGAGTCAGAAAACCGTTCGCTGGGTCTGGGTGGGGTGGCAGAGTCAGAATGGCCCGGAACTCGGGGCTCCCACAGCCCCGGGCACGGGACGGCGCTGGGGTCCTGCAGGCTGCGGCCCCACCGGAGGCCCCGGAGTGCAGATCCCTGACGAGGAAAGTGTGGGCGTGAGAAGGCCCCGTTCCCTGCTTCCCGTCACGAGCGGGCGCCGGTCCCTCACGGCAGCCAGATGGTGTGGGCCCCGGGCTCTCCAGCTCAGAAAGTGGGGCAGGGCTCAGGGGCCCACTGGGGAGCTAAAAATAAAGCCAGCCTGTTTCTGCTCCCGGGGTGGGGGTCCGGGTGGCCGCTGGGGGGAGGCGAGCTGTGGTCCTTGCGGGGGTGACATCTTGGCTGGCTTTGCCCCCCGGAAGCCAGGGCAAGCACCTCCTGCCTGCATTTCAGGGCCTCTGACCAAGGCTGGAGCCGGGCTGGGAGGTGAGGAAGCAGGAGGTGACAGGGACAAGAGACCCCTCTGAGCTGAGCCTGTGCTTCCCTCACCCCCCGTCCCCGCGGCTCCCCGGGCGGCCCCTGCAGGGTTAGATGCCGCAGCCCCAGTGCTGGCGACCACAAACAGCCTTCTGCGGTGGGGACGGGGCTGCACGCTCGCTGGGGCACCGTCTCCCCCAGAGCCACAGAGAACCCTCCTCCTCCTTGTCTGTACTGTCCTGTCTCCCAAGACGGCCCCCAGAAGACATGTCTGCAGGCACAGAGGGTCGGCAGGAAGAAGCAAGGCCCAGGGCGAGGGCCCAGGGTGCTGGTCCCGCGGAAGCCAGGACAGGCCACTGTGAGTCCAGTCTCGCTGCAGTGTCTGTTTTTGCTGCAAGAGGCACCTCTTATGCCTGTCACCCAAGATAAAAATAGACAAAAGAAGAGAAACCTCCCCCAACCTCTTCTATGTTCTTTTCTGGAGTGAAAGCTACAGGAAGGACAGCCCAGAATGCTATGGGCTTCGATGAGCATGTACAGTAATTCAATAACAGCGGAGATGCGTATGTGTGCACGTATGTGCACAGAGGTGTGCATGTGTATGCGTGTGTATGCATGTGATCTAGACGGCGGTTGGCATGTCAGTCTCCATTCCTGAGGCTATGCAGCAGCAAATCAACAACAACAAAAAACTTCCTCCCAGATCTCACACGGCTAAAGAGAAAATATAATTATCCTAATCAATGCAGGCTCTTCAGCACTGCTCATGGCCGTGCTGGCTTCCTGGTTCGCAACAGGCGGGGAGGGAGGGCGGAGGGCACGGGCCTCCAGCGTAGGGCAGGGTGTCCTGAGCTTCCAGCCGGAATCCCTGGGGGCCCTCGGAGCTGGCCTGGGCCTCATGACCCCTCAGAGCATGTCCCCGCTCGGGAAGGGAAGGATGACAAAGGTAGGAACATGCGACAGATGGGACTGGGACCTTACCATGCAGACCCGGGTCACCATCTGGGTGCTGCGAACGGGGCCGCCAGGAGGCCGCCCAGAGCTGCTGCTCACAGGGATGGCGCTGGGCCCGCCACGCCTGCCTCGGCACTGGCCACAGACCCCACTGCAGCGGGCGGCTCGCCCGTGTGCCTTCGCTGACAGGAGGCCGAGGGGCTGGGAACGTGACTGGTGACATCGCCGGTCACAGGAGGCCGGCTCCATGTTCAGATGCCCTGACGCACCCATGCAGGGCTCAGGCCTGTCGCTGAGGCCGAACTGGCATTACGTCTCGTACAGAGAGACCTGCACCCGGTTTGCTCTCCGTGGCCGTCATTCAGCGCCAAGGAGGTTTGTCTCCTCCGCCAGGAACTCCTAATCCCCCTTCAAAACCCTACTTGGACATCACCATCCCTAGGCAGTCTTCCCTGAGCTGCTGTTCTCCCCGCTCTCCTTAAGTAGCAGCTCCTTCCTCTCTGTACCTTGAAAAAGCCCTACGGACGTAGTCCACAGACTTGCAATGTGTTTCGTCTGTCTGTCATCTCCTTCCAGACCAGGGCCGTGATCGTGTCTGATCCCCTGGGTAGCTTCTGAGTCTACCGTGGGTGCCTAGTAAACAAGTGCCACGCGAGTCGTCCCACCCGGAGTGTTGGCGCCTGAGTCTGGGACCCACACGTCTTCACATGCCCCATCATGCTTAGCGCAGCCTCGCGCACAGACCTCTGGGGGGGCAGAGGGAATGTTGGGCTCCGGTCCTGCCCCCAAACTCATCTGCACACAACGAACATCGCAACGCTCACCGCTGACCCCGGCAAACAGCGCCCCCCCTTCTGTGTGTTCACACCTCGTCAGCACGCCCTTGCGGTGGCATCTATCCCCGTTTTGCCACCAGCTGCTCACGGGTCTGTCTTCCCCAGCGGACACGAGCTCCTCGGGGACCCAGCGTGGTTCTTACTCTCCGTTATGTTCCCGGTCTCAGTGCTGAGCGGCCCGTCTGGCAGGCCGGAGCGCTCGGTGCTGCAGACGAGTCACCGCCGGGAGGGCGGCGGAGCGGAGGGACCAGGAGCGGGGACAGCTCAGCGGGGACCCGGGAGCCGCACCGAGTGGCCTGGCCGAGCACAGCCGGCTCCCAGGCCTGGCCCCCGCAGCCTCCTCCGGTCCCCGTTGCCTGTGGGCCAGGAGCACCTGCGCCATCCATCTTCGCGGCTGCCGCCGGGCGAGGTGACTATTTGTGGAGGTCAGGGAACACGCGGGCCCCAGGCTCGGGCTGCGTCCGGAGGGCTAATGGGGCAGCCCTCCATCTTCCTGTCACCGCCCCGGCGCCTGCTCAATATTAATCAGGGCCCCCGGCCCCGCTCCAGTGCCCAGAGCACTCTCCGGCCAGCGGGCCGGAGGGGTCCGTGGCCGACAAGGTTGGTGGGAAGTCGGCTGAGGGCAGAGGGCTCGGGGCTGGACCAGCAAAGCAAAGGCAGGAGACGGTGCATCACAGATGCCAGGAGAGCGGTTCCACCCTGAGGGCGGCCCGGCTCTCCGCGGGCCCTGCTCCGGGTGTGGCGGGGTGCCCGCCTGGGAGCTGGTGAGGGCGGGCGGGCGGGGAGTGGACTGGGCACTGGGTGTCCGGGGTCTGCGCGCTGGCCCCAGTGGCTTCCCGCCCAGCGCGGGGCTCGGTCCCCAGCACCTCGCTGAAGGGTGATCGTTTCAATCCACCTGCACTGGGGGGGCCCTCGCCTGTGAGTGAAACGGGGACAGAATCCCTAATCCGGACAGAGGGGCTGCAGCCGCCGCGGGCTGACACGGCGGCCCCTCCAGCCCGGCGGGCGGACGCTCTGGGACGCAGTCAGCGCCTGAGCTCGAATAGAGACAGCCGGCGCCTCCGAGGCAGGACGATCGCTGAAGTCACCCCCCAGGCCCGGGTCATCACCCCCAGCAGCCAAGCTACTTCCGTCTAAGCCAAGTTGTGCCTTCGCTCCCGCCAAGTGGGCCTGCCTGCGGAGGAATCCATCCACCGCGGCCCGTCCTGCCTGCACACCCCCGCCGGGCCCTCTGCTCCCCGGGCACCCTCCTTCCCCAGGGCCGGGCACCGCAGGCACCTGTCCGCCGAGGGGTGTCCATCAGGAGCCCATTATTAGACAGGCCATCTCTCTCCTCTCCTAACCACCCCCTCCCTGCACTTGGCTGTAATGCAGCCTGGGGGAGGGGCAGCCTGGGGGAGGGGCAGCCTGGGGGAGGGGCAGTGGGGGAGGGGCAGTGGGGGAGGGGCAGTGGGGGAGGGGCAGCCTGGGGGAGGGCCTCCCCCCCCCTCCCACTCCGGCAGCCCCCCGGAGCAGGCAGAGCAGGGCTGCCACCGACCTCAGGGAAAGCGATTCCCGTCGACAGGGCCCCTGAAAGGGGCTCAGCTTCAGGGGGAACAGAGCCAGTGCCAGGTGACTCCCAGGGCAGCCAGGGGACACCTCCACTTTCCCCTCCCTTCCCCTCCCCCTTGGCTGTCGCCAGGACTCCTTGTCAGCAAACTGGGCCGGAGCAGAGGGACCTGGAGGGAGCCCTCAGCCCCCTCTCTGGACACCCCTGCCCCATGAATAACAGGGGTGGGTCTTCCCCCCCCTCCCCCCCCAGAGAGCTGAGACAGGACAGCAGGGTCCTGTTCACGTTAGCTTTTCGAGGGCAAGACTGAGGTTTCAGGAAAAGGAACACACCATCTGGGCTCAGAAGCTCAGGACCCTGACCGTGGGGGTGACCTTGGGGACGTCACCCTCTGAGTGAGTTCTCAGCTGGGATGCGCTGAGGACTGACGGCCAGGCCCACCGGGAGGCCCGCGGGTACCGCGAGTGAGGACGCCCCGCAGGGTGCGGCGCACAGTAGGTGTGCAATGAGCACAGCCGAGTCTAACGGCCCGCTCCCTCTCTGATCCCGGCCTCTGCCCGCCGTCCCCCAGCGCCGTCCGGCCAGAGCCGCCGCCTCACACGTGTGGATCTCCAGCCTCCGCCGGGCCCGGGGTCAGCACCGGGGAGCCAGCTGCCAGCCCTACCTGCCAATTTCCATGGCAACACTCTCCAGCACGGAGCCCTGTCCCTGCATCCCTCCGCTGGCTGCTGGGGAGGACTCCAGGCCCTGGGTCTGTGCGGGGCTGCTGGAGGGGCTGGGGCCTGAGGGGGCAGAGGGGAGGAGGGAGAGCCTGGACCCCCTGGATGAGCTCAGCAGGGCAGGGGAGGGTAGAGGAGGGCGAGCCTCCTGCCGGGGAGAACCAGCGCTGCCTGCACCTCGTTAGCGTGAACCGGAGGGAGCACGCTGAAGGCAGCTAGGGGTTGGAGAAGGGCGGTGTTTATTCACACAGTCTCTCTGTGCCCGTCACAGGCCCGGGCTCGGTGTGTGGGCAGCGATGAGACCACTCCCCCTTCTTTCACTGTCTCTGCCCCCCCCCCCCCGACCGTCCAGTTCTTGGGCGCCCCTCCGCCGTCTCTCATCCTCTCGTTTGCAAGTGGCACACGAACATCTGCATAATGTCTTACAGTTTACCAGGCGCTTCCCCATCCATTACGTCGTATAAGTCTCCCAGCAGCTTGCACGCTCTCGGTAATCACCGTCACCCCCATTTTACAGATGTTCTGTGCCCCCAGAGAGGCCAGGCTGGCAGCCGGGGGCTTGGCGGCGTGCCCGCGGCCAGCTGCGGTCTCCGCCGCCCGCTGGGCGCTGGGGCCCGGAGTGGGGAGCGGAGAGGAAGTGTGGGGAAGGCAGGAGGAGGGCCGCCCCGGGGAGCTGTGGGCCTCTCTGCCGGGGGCACAGCAGGCAAAGCAAACGCCTCCGCCATGGGGAGGGGCGCGCCCGCTGGCAGAACAGGTGGTAGCTGTGGCCGCCTCAGCAGCCCGAGGCCAGGTCCGGGCTCCGGGGGCACCAGCTGCCCGCGAGAGGGGTGCTCTGAGCACGCCAGGGACACCCCGTTCTCGGTGGGAGGCGGCCCCAGCCGGAGGGCCCTGGCCTGCGCACACAGCCTCCTCCGGGGGCTCCCTCTGCCCACCCTGTGGGAGGAGCCCTGGCCTTCCGACAGGCTTTCCTCAATGGCACACGCTCACCCCAACAATTTATGACGCTCATTCCTTTCCCGCCGCCCTCCCCGGGGAGAGAACTGTCGGAGGGAAGGGCACTAAATTAGGAATTTGGTGACCAAATGCATAAACGAATGAATGGCGCAGATGTGATCTTCCGGAAGGTTCCATTCACATTCACGAGCACCTCCTGCCTGTCAGTCCCGGGAACCTGGGGTGGCTGCCCTGCAGGCCCCGCCGCCTCTCTGAGCTCCGTGCCTCCTCCCTCCGCTCGGCTGGAAGTCCGGGAAGACCCCGGAGGACTCGGTGCCCGCCTGGCGAGGGAAGCAGTGCCGGGATTTCCCCTGGAAACATCGGCTCTCCTCCTCATCCGGGCAGTCCTGGGCCGGGCCTCGTTGGGAGCCGGGCCGGGCTCTCAGGGACCGAGCCGGGTGTCCAGGCTCCGGGAAGTCCCTCCTCACGTCTACCCTGCATCCTGCCGTACAGCGTCACTCCTCCGTGGGGAGGGGGGACACCGTCCCTCCAGGAAGCCCCTTGTTTCTGTGAGAACTGGCCCCCAAACAACACAGATGGAGGTCTATCGAGCCTTTAACACGGCCACACGGGCCTTCGCCGCTCTGCCCACAGGGAGCCTCCATCGGCACTGCAGCCCCGGGAGGTGGGCCCTGCCGGGGAGTCTGAACCCCTGCCTCCCTCCGGGGGGTGCAGGGAGCCCCCATCCGCTCCTGGGGCAGAGGCCCGGGCCTGCTCCAGGAGAGGACCCCGGGGACAACCCGAGGAGCCCGCCTCCGGGTGCCATTCTGCGTCGTCCAGCTCCATCCCGCGTCCCAGGCGCCCTCCGCGGCGCCCGGCATACGGAGGGCACTTAAAAAACGCTTGGCGAGGAGATGGATTTATTGAGCATCTGCCTAGTGCCGGGGCTCGGAGAGAGAATGGGCACGCCTCGCCTCACTGCAGCCACACGGAAACCCTTGAGGAAGAAGCTGCTGGGAACTGTACTCAACGGAAGAGGAAACGGCGGCTCCGACAAAGGAACGGGCTTGACGGAGGCCACGCAGCTAATCCACGCCGCGGCTGGGAACTGTCCCGGGACCTTCGGGACCATCCGCCTGACTGCGTGAGGCGGCTGATAAAAACCGGGTCCCTGACAGCTCTCCCCGGGACCGTAACGCCCACATCGCGCGGCCGGCCCCTCGGGGAAACGGTGCTCTGGGCCTGAGAGGAGAATCTGGACTCCCCCCCCTTCCTCAAGCCTGGAATTGAGCCCCACCCACGCTGCTAATGGAGGACCCATGGTTCCAAGGTCCCTCCCGGCCTGACCCGGCCTTGAGCGGCGGCTGTGACAGATCCAGTGTAGTTCCCAGGATGAGCCTCTGCAGGGAGGGGATCCTCTCTGCGCTCGCCCTCTGACTGACGAGCTCTCCTCTCTCGTTCAGGGAGCTCTGAAACCCCACCACCACCAGGAAGCCTTCCTAGATTGACGAGATGTCAGCTGCCTGCTGACCAGAGTCCTTCCATCCATCCACCCAGAGAAAGCCTGCGGGCCGGGCCATTGTCTTCTTGGATCAGGACGGGGTCTCTCTCTGAAGGTTTAGGTCTTGCTCTGGAGGGAAGTCTTCCTTCAGGCAGGAGCTCCCGTGCCCAGAGGGCCTCCCCGGGTGAGCACAGGAGTGGAGGGAACCGTGAGGAAGGCCACAGCCCGAAGGGAGCGAGGGGTGGGGTGGAGGAAGTAGGTGGCACGGATGACTTTTTGGGTGGATGGTGGGGGGTGGGGGGAGAAGCTTCCTTCAAAGAGAGAAAGGAAGCTTTGCCCAGGCAAGGCTGTGCTGCGGGCTGCTGGGAAGGTGTGTGCTAACTCCGGGCTCTGGGATTTTGGCACATGGAGGCACTTCCCTTTATTTATTGTAAATATTGTTTTGCAGAGATGAAGAGAGAGGGACAGAGAGTGAGAAACATCCATCAGCTGCCTCCTGGACACCCCCTACTGGGGATGTGCGCACAACCAAGTTACGTGCCCACATCCAAGCTACATGCCCTTGCCGGGAATCGAACCCGGGACCTTTCAGTCTGCAGGCCGAAGCTCTATCCGCTGAGCCAAGCCGGTTTCGGTGAAGCACTTCCCTTTAGCGGCTGGGATTCTTCCAGGCTCCCTGCAGATCCCTTTCGTCCCCTCCCCTGGCTCTGGGGAACTCGGGACGATAAGGCCGGAGAGATCCCTCTAAAAGCTTCCTTCCCAGAGAAGAAGGCGGAGGTCCGGAGCCGTGCCAGCCTGCGGCTCTCCCCGCGGCAGGAGGCCGTCCTCGGTGCGGAAGGAGGGGGGCCGGCCGCAGGGGGGGCACCGGATCCCATCGGACAGAATGTTCCTCTCCTCCCTCCCGGCCGCCCCGCCTTGCTCCCCGAGGCGGCGTTTCCAGGCGGGCAGAGTGGGCTGGGGTGCAGGGCGGGCTCTGCAGGAGAGAGGGGCCCGCAGCGCCGGGCAGACACCGGTGACAAGAGCAATTTATTTCTCGGGCGCAGATTAGACGGCAACTGAGAATTTCTCCCTCTGCCATCCATCAGCCGGCCGCCTCCGGCAGCCTCCGTGGGGTCAGGACATTTGTCTGACTGCACAGCTCCGCCGCTTTATGTGGGCGCCCGTGGCTCCAGGCACGCCAGAGGCCCCCGAACTGGCAGAAGGCATCACATCCCGAGATGATCCCCAGGGCTGGCCCCTCGCAGCCTGCGCCCGCCTGCCACCCCCTCTCCCCCGACCCCCCGGACTGCACAGATGTGACGCCTGTCCCAGGGGCCGCGGGGAACAGGCTGTGTCTGCTGGGGCGCTGCCCTGGCCGGGAAGGGCGCCACCCTGGACGCTCACCCAGATGTGGGGCCACTGGGACCTCCCCACCCTCCGCCCACAAGCCGGCGCTGGCTGAGAGTGCTCTTAGCTGAAGGGGTGGCACACTTAAAAAAAAATGTATACACACACACACACACACACATATATATGTATGTGTGTGTGTGTGTGTGTGTGTATATTAATATATATTATTGATTTTTTTTTTACAGAGAGGAAGGGAGAGGGACAGAGAGTTAGAAACATGGATGAGAGAAACATCCATCAGCTGCCTCCTGCACACCCCCTAACTGGGGATGTGCCCGAAACCAAGGTACGTGCCCTTGACTGGAATGGAACCTGGGACCCTTCAGTCCGCAGATGCTTTGATAAAGGGCCGGACAGGAAGTCCGTTAGGCTTGCCGCTGTCAACCACTCAGCTCTGTCCTCTGGAGCAGAGGCGCCACGGGCAACAGGTCCGTGAACTGAACAGCCACGTGCCAACTGAGCTTTATGCACGGAGCACAGGGGCCTGGCCCAGGGGCCAAATGCTGCCGGCCCCTAACCCCGGGGAATCTGAAGAGATGCCACCTTCTTACCAAGATTTCTACTTAAAATGATGACGATTTTTACAATGAAAAATTGTAAATCAAGCGGTGAGGCCACTGGAGTGTAGCCTAAATCTAACACGGCGCGCCCACACATGGTCCCACGGAATGTCAGAACCTCGGGGCCCGATCTTTCCTGGACGTGGAGCTATGGTCTCTAGAAACATCCTTCATCAGTGCTGCACAGAAGTATAGGCGCTCTGAGGACAGGCTCCGGAATCATCGGTGGTTACTCTACTACTTATTAGTGGCATAAGCTCCACCTCGCCTGTCTCAGGGTCCTCACCTGTGAAATGGGGACAGCAGCTGTTTCCCAGCACAGGGCCACTGTGCAGCCGAGTGGATTCCTACAGAGAAAGCACCAGGAGGAGTGCCTGGCTCGTGGTCAGTCCTCACGTGTAACCGTGGCCGGACCCTGGCTGAGCTTCACCGAACACTGACCACAGGCTGGCTGACCTTGGCTGACCTTGGAGGTGTGAGGACGGCTGAGCTACAGGCGGCCGTCCCCGTCCAGGCGCCTTGGCACTGGGCATTTGGGACTTCTCTGTTGTCTTTGCCAATTGTGATGGATGAAATATAAATTCTGATGTTGTCCTAGGACCCAGGTACCTGGCTTTTTAAGGGCTAAACAAAGAGGAACGAATGGAGACCTTCCTTCCCGCCAGCCCCCCTGTCATGTAGCTTGAAAATAATTGCCTAACTCCTGCGCCCCCAACCCCCTCCCCGATCATCCCCGCTGCTGCTGCTGCTGCTGCGTTTGCCTCCAATAGGACGTTCCTGACCGAGAGGCCACCTCAGGGGGACTCCTGGCTCAGCAAGGCCATTCGTTTCCCGGACTGTGCCCGTCAGAGTGGCTCACTGCGGGCCTCGGCCCTGACCCTGCAGAAGGACACGACAGAGTCAGCTCTCCCTCCATGCTTTTCCTTTACAAAAAGTCCGCTTCCCATGCATAACTACAGACCTTTTCAAGCGCGCTCATGACACACAGAAAGGTACAAGCTGTGAGAATACCAGCAGACACAGGGCTCCTGGTACCCCCACTTGTCCCCTCCCCACCCGCCCAGGAACGGGAGACGTGGGCTCCTCCAGCCTTCACCCTCAACGGTCCACCAGCCTTCTCTCCTTCGTCACAGCATCCCCTCACCCTCGTCCAGCCCCAGCGTCACCTCTTCCATCCATCGCCTCCCCCTCGTCCAGCCCCAGCATCACCTCTTCCATCCATCGCCTCCCCCTCGTCCAGCCCCAGCGTCACCTCTTCCATCCATCGCCTCCCCCTCGTCCAGCCCCAGCGTCACCTCTTCCATCCATCCCCTCCCCCTCGTCCAGCCTCAGGGTCACCTCTTCCATCCATCGCCTCCCCCTCGTCCAGCCTCAGCGTCACTACAGGGTTTTGAAGGAGCTGGGGCCGGGGCCACGCTACATGCACCAGCCCACATAGTCGCCTAGTCCCCGCGTACAGACCGAACACAGAGAAAGAGGAGCTAAGACAAAAGGTCAACAAGGGTCCCTGCGTGGTCACGAGGTGGAGACGGGGCCGGAGCGGAGAGATGGCGCTCCTCCACCTCGGCCTGATGAGTGCCTGTTGGACACAACATTGGCCGAGCTGGTCAGTGAACTTGCCGGCACTTATCATCTCTGGGCTCCCACAATGCTCCCTGCTCCCCCAACAGCCCCACACTTGGTCACGAACTCCCTGTATGAAGTGCCCTCTGTTGGAAATGCCCAGGGTGGCTTCTTCCTTCCTGTCTGGGCCCTGACTCCGCTGGGACCTGTTTCCAGAGCGCATCCTCGGCCACTGGTGTCTGGATTGCCTCCTGGTAGCTGTGGGAATTCAACCCCCGGCAGGCAGGATCCCAGAAGTCACTTTTATGATTTCACCCGCCCAGACACTGCTCCCCATGAACACTTTCTATCCCCTAGCGGGCCCTGGGCACAGGCTTCACTGAGGGCTCCAGCTGCGGAAACCTGGTGGAGAGGCAGGCATGGCGGACACTGAGAGCAGCCGGTCTGATTCCGACTCCCCTCATCCTGAGCTGGGCATCGGAGGCACTCGGCCGCAGACTGGGCCTGAGCCAGCTTAAGAGGACAGATGGTCCCTTCCACGCCGAAGGACATGGCTGGGGAAAACGAAGGTTTACGGCTTTAATTAGAGGGCCGGCTGGTGTGGGCGCCGTTTTGAAGACACGGGCATCATGAAGGTGCGGGCATTCAAAGGCGGGCACTGCTTGGAGAGTTTCAGCCAGGGCACCTTGTTCAGGGAGCTCTCATCAGGGAACGGGAATACGTGAGCCAATGGCGCTCCATGGGCTCTTGTCTAAGATGGCACATGGGGCTGCCATCAGTGGAAAAAAAAAAAAAGGTGCATAAAGTAAAGAAGTGGCCTCCCTCTGACCACACAGTGTCCCTCCAACCATCAACACAACACTCCATTCACCTGACCAGCATCCATGGAGCTACTGTTCTGTGCGAAGTGTGTGTGGGGTGGGAGACAGGCGGATCCCGAGGGATCTAACCTCCAGTAGGCTGATGGGAAGGGGCAATGGTGACCTCAGGAAGGAGGCGGCGGGAGGAATGGCGAGGAACACGGGCACCCGTGAGGCACGCTGAGGACCGCGGTGGGTGGAGTGGAGCCTCGAGAAGAGAAGTCGAGGCTGTGACACTGGAAAGAGAGCTGAGTCTTGTAAAAGGCCTTGAGTCTGCATTTCATCCCGGCAGGGAGGGACCCAAGGTTTCCAAGCAGGACATGAGATGGAGAAAATGGCTTTTCAGACGAGTATTCTGGAAGCAGGTGACAATGGACCATGTAAGAAGCTGTTATGATGGTCCAGGCAACGAAGGTGTCACGAAGGAGTGATTGATGGAGGAAGCAGGGAACATGCAGACATCAGAGTAGGGGTGGCAGGGCCTGGGAAGAGGAGAGAGGAACCAAGCTTGGGGGCTGAAGAGTACAGCTGTGTCCCTTAGAGAAAGGGGAGCACGAAAGGAAGGAGGACGCTAAAGGGCTCTGGCCCTTCAGGGGACACAAATACAGAGGCGGGCCATGCTCTCCTGGGGACTGCCGACCTCGAAGCCTATGACGCAGGCGTGCAGTGGCATGGCACATGGCACAAGGCACGCACGGTGTGACAGGTGGCGAGAGTTATTAGAGGAAGACTCTTGAAGAAAAAAAACCGGCTTAAACCAGTAGCCCCCTGGGGGCAGGGAATTGTGGGCCGAAGGAAGCCTGGCTTGGAAACTCTGCTTGAGGAATAAGAGGAAGCCTGTTTAGGCCAGATCCGTTCCTCGGGGCGGGAAAGGCTGCCTGCTTCACCGGGGGAGACAGGGAAGTGTACTCAATGCGCAGCCGCAGCCTCAGCCTGGGGGGCCCCCCCGTCAGGCCCGGGATCTCTCTTAAGCAGATGCTTTTTACAGACTCGCTCTGAGCACCTGACATGCCTCCGCGTTCCCAGCTGCTAAATGCCCATTTCCAAAGCACCGAGATGCACCGGAGAGTATGGTTAATATGCAAATATAGATTAGCCCCCTTACCATGGACGCAAAGCTGCCCGCTTGGCAGCTGCTGGTACTCAAGATTCATAAAATAGTTGGCACAGCAGGCAGAACAGAAAACGGACTGGCCGGGGCTGGGGCCGGGCCAGGTTTAATTCTTGCGCTCCCAATGATGCCTATGGCGCTCAGGTGGATTACACGTGGGGCCCGTTGTCTTCACAAGACGTGAAATCCCTGCTATTCCCCCATCGCTCCTCACTGCCAGGAAGCTCCGGAGCAGCCTGACCCAGCCACTAAGTGAAGTGGCGTGCGCTTACAGCGGCCGGCTCATTTCCATACCGGTTGAAGCAAAAACATAATTAGGAAGGCAAACATGCCATGGGATGTGTACAATGTCGATACATCATACCACACGTTGGAAGTCAAACAACAGCGAGCTTCCTGGCTCTCTGCTGTTCTGAACGGATCACACCCCCCAGCAGGAGCTCATTTGAGGAGCTTCGGGCTACGAGGCTGTTTTAACAAACATCGAGTGTGTTGTTCTTTCTCAATGGTCACCTTGGGACTAGCTGCTGCCTTGTTCACACACTCCTGGAAGCTTTAAAAACATTTTTTTTTTTTTTTTTAGGGGAACTGCCTTTCCTACTTGCCCGTTCCAGGTGCCTGCCTGCCTGCCCCCGGAGCGGTTCTCCACCGGGAGCGCAGAACGGATTCCGGTGACAGCAGAAAGCACCTGGAGTCCAGTGTCAGGAGTCAAATGTGATCTTACAGCTCTTACTCACAGAGATTTGCTTTCCCCATTTCCTCTTTTTCCCCCTAAGAACGCAGTCGAAGATGAACTCTGCATTTATGAGCATTGCCTAAGTGAGGGGTGAGCTCATCAGTGCTCCCCCGAATGGAATGAACTAGAGAAAGCCAGCCGCCCCCTTCTTCCCCCCAAACAACGACACACAAACCCTTTCTTCTCCTGAGCAACAGCTCCCAGCCTGGCCACACAGGCACAGCCACTGCCGGCCACACAGGCACAGCGACACTGGACCAGCCTCCGGGGCCTCCCCTTTGCCCGCTGCTGGAACACTGCCTCCGACACCCCGCTCCAGCCAACCATCTCTTAGCCACCTCCAGGGCCGCTCACCAGCCTGTGCCAGGAAGGACAGATTCATGCGAATGTCAATGTCCAAGGTAATCAGAGGCTGCAACCATGGCAACGGCCTCCAGGGAATGGACCGAACGTCCCGAGGCGGCATTCTGGCTCAGAGGCGCAGTGTGGCTCGCAGTGATCTGGGGCACACTGGTCCCAAGGAAGGCCTTGCAGCTGTTCCCGGAGACAGAGTGACACTGTGGAGCCCCAAGGGACATCTCCGGGGAGATCAACTCCTAGTTGGAATCTGATGTATCAACTAAACCGAATGCTGCTGAGTGTGGTCAGAGGGCGTGCTGGCCCAGGGGTGGAGCGGGCTGTGTTGGGGTGGCCACATGCTCGGTAAGCCAGGCTTTCATTTATCACGGGAGGGATACCACTGACCACGGCCAGGTCTCTGAGAAGGCAGGGGAGCAACTCCAAACCCTGCTCACCTAATCAATCCCCACGGCCCCACCTTTTGAAAATATCTAAGCTACTGTGGGGACTGGCCGTTGTGTGCCCATGAAAGAATGAGATTTCTAAGAATGAACATTCAGGAGCCAGACTCCAAGGGAGGGTCCTGCCGATGGGGGTGGGGTGTCTCTCCCCGAAGCGAAGTCTTGTGTTCTGTTCTCACCAGGGACCCGCAACCTCTGTGGGCATCGTCCCTGGAGATGCTCCCTGACCCTGGGGAGAAGTGCATTCTGGGTTGCCCTTAGCATCTCCTCCCTGGTGCTCTCCGGCCAGCTCCAGCAACACCCCTGCCTTCGTTTCCCTGGACACGGGGCCTCCAAATTCAGAGACACTAGAATCCCATTCTTTCCTCCGAGGAAAACCATTAGACCTGCACTTAGCAACCGCGGGAGGGTATTTTTAGCTCTCCGGCAGAAGTGTAATGTATAAAATGTAATCATCTTGGCCTTGAAGTTCCTCACAGCCCCATTCAACATGCAGTTGTGGCTGATGGATGTTCACAGGAGCAGCAGAAAAACAGAGCCTGTGTGCCGTCTGCCGCTTGCCTTCTCCGCTCAGGACGTGGGTACCAGGGATGGCGGGAAAGCTCAGGAATATACAGACCGAGCAGCTTACTAGTCAACTGCTAGGGAAACTAGCCCCCTACGTGTCTGCTCCTTCTCGGGTCAAACCGAGAGCCGGGGGCTAAGGCCACTAACCACTCTGACTGCTCCCGTGGCCCCGACTTACTCTCCTGGCTGCGCTTGGGCATGCTCCTTCACCTGTCTGGGCCTCAGTTTCCACACCTGTAAGAAGACTAAGAACGAACCACAGGACATTCTCTGCTTCCAAGGGCCACTACGTGGAATAGATTGTAGACAGACCCCACAAGGGGGCAGCGGCCCCCGGGCGATCCAGCCCTGCTTGGCAGAGTGTCTGCCTGGTTCTCCGTGCTGCCACTCGGCTGCTCTGGCCTGCCTGTGCTCCATCTACTTCCTTGTTCCTGGTTAGACGAATGTTAATTCCTAGGATGCGACCCACCCTGCCTGCCCCCTCTGCTTCCAGGCTGCCTGTCCTGACCTCAGCGGGTGGGACCCCAGGAACTGTGGGTGTAATTTAACTCCAGCCCCAGCAAAACAAAACCAGGCCAGGCCAGTTGGCTCCGGAATACTCACAGAATACTTATTCTGAGATCCAAGAAAGGGGACTTTGGGGTTGGTGACTGTTCAGACAACCGAGGGCTAGGGAAAGAGACCGATTTGGTTTCCCTTCTCCTGACCACGCGCTTCCAAAAGCAGATGAGGCAAGAAGAGGGGAGGAAGATGGGCGAAGGGAGTTTATCTGGAGAAGAGGGAGGGGGGATCTGGAGCAGTTTGGCCAGAGAGAAGGGCGGAGCTGGGGATGTGGGAGCTGTCCTTGGTCCTGACTCCCCACCAAGCCTGGCTCCTGGGATCCCCGCCATCTTTCTGTCTCCAGGGAGGATGGCTCCTATCCGCACGGACTGTCTGGGATCCTGTCTGAGCTCCATCACTCATCCACTTGCCCACTCGTGCAAATGCATCCAGGGAAGTTCCTACGATGATGCGGGCACTGTGCCATGTTTACAAGGGGTCTCTGTTTGGAGTACCGCTCACCTCTAGGGGAGCAGGGGTAAGGTTTCTCTGTATCTTAAGTTCACCCACATCCAACAATGCTTGAAACTCCATGCAGCTGCCAACTTCCCGACTAGCAAGCAGAGAGGCGTGTGCGTGAAACCTCTTCCCGTCTCTCTGCTGAATTACATTTCTCAGACTGTGAAATGAGCTTCCCTCCCGCCAGCCACAATATGGCCCTTCTCTACCTAATAAGACACGGGACTCCTAGTCCGCATGAGCTCAGAGGCTGAGCCAAGAGGAGACACACCGGGACTCTGCTCCCACTCCGGCATCCTTCCATCTGGGGTGCCCAGTGTGGAGGCCAAGGCTGCAGACCAGGCAGGACCCATGGGTGGACGCTTCTCCCCATCCCTGGTTTCTCTGCCCCATTTACCCCAGCTAGCGTGGGGTCTGCGGAGGCAAAGGAGAGGGTGAGGGGTGGAGAGAGGTGCTCCCACTGTCATGCCCTGATGCTTTAACCTGCACAGCTGGCTGCCAAAGATGACAGATGTAGGCGGCCAACAGAAAGGCAGCCTCATTAGAGGAGCTGATGGGGCGCTCTACTAAGCACGCTCCCCTGCATTCCTGCCTCTGGAACACCAGTTGGAGGGCAAGCAGTAGAGAATGCACCCAGGCAGGGGCTCTGGTGATGCTTAGTTTTATGTGTCAACTTGCCTGGGCCACAGAGTGCCCAGATATTTGGTCAAACATTATTCTGGATGTGTCTGTGAGGGTGTTTTTGGATGACATTGACATCTGAATGGTAGAATGAGTAAAGCAGATTGCCCTCCCTAATGTGGGTGGGCCTGGTCTAATCAGTTGAAGGCCCGCATAGGCCAAAGTGATGGCTTGAACTGTTGCATGGATCTTTTCTGGCCTTTGGACTTGAACTGAAATATCGGTTCTTCTTGAACTTGCACCCTCAGCTCTCCTGGTTCTCGGGCCTTTGGACTCAGCCTGGGGCTACACATTGCCTCTGCTGTATCTCCAGCTTGCCGGCTGCGCACTGGGGACTTCTCAGCCTCCATCATTGTGTGCGCCAATTCCTTGTAAGAAACACATGCATCTCTCCTACTGACTCTGTTTCTCTGGAGGATCCCGACTAACACAAGCACCATACATATTCATCGGCGGGGAGCTGGCGTGCAGCTGGGTCGGCTGGGTTTCTGCGTGCAAGGGAAGGTTCTGAGTCAATGCATTTACATCCCTGCCTCTCGGCTTCCAGGGATTGCTCTAATGGCCCCTGAAATGCAGCCCTGAGCGGGAAACTCAGCATGAAGTCACTTCCCTGGCCAAGTATTCCTAGACGTGGCCTATTTTTCAAAGTTTGAAATTAAAGTCCAGGCACAGAGCTCTTTGCCCTTTCCCAGCTCTGCCTATGCTCTGGGCTGAAAAGAACCAGATGGTGTGGAAGTCGGGACGCGCTTTATCTCGGCCTTCAAGCAAGAAGCTTGCTTGGGCGTCCAGATCAAGTACAAAAGTCCAGGGAAGACAGTGTCCGGCCTCCGAGGGGAAGGGCTCTCATCCGGGCGTGCATCTCTGTTCCACAAGGTCTCTGAGGGAGGCACCACCACAAGCTTTCCTCACTTAATCCAGAGTTGGCTCATCCAGAGGGTCTCAAATACTTTGATTCTAAGGAAAGTGAATGTTTCTGCAATGCAGCCTTGAGTAGGTGAATCCAGGGTCAGCCAGGGAGTGAAACTGTCTGGGTTGATCCCATGAGATGTCAGGCAAATTCCTTAAGCACCCCTTACCTCAGTTTTCTCATCTGAAAAATGGGGTGATTAGAGTGGTAACCACTCTTCAGGTGGTTGTGAGAATTAAATGAACAAATATGTGTGTGTGTGTGTGTGTGTGTGTGTGTGCGCGTATTAGCAAATGGCTGGCCTATAGGAACACTACATATATTTTAACTATGATTAGATATTTATCACTGGCAGAATGGTTTACCTTTTTTTGCATTCCCCTCTGAGCCTAGAACTTGCCTGCTCTTCAAAGAATTATACCGAGGACAAGAACGCAGGGAGATGTAAAACATCCGAGTGCAGATTCCAGACATCACCCACTGCCAGGACCCCCGCCCAAGCCAGACTCAGCAGGGGGATACCTGAGACTTGGTCTTGACCATCAAAGGACTGATCAATTGAGTTACAGCAGCTGAGCTACATTCACCAGGTTGTAAATTGGCAACTCCTAGTGCAGAAGGTACAGCTGAGCAATGAGCAGAGGTCAGCCAGCCTGTGGGGAACGGACCCGGGCCCCCCTGGGATCTGAGGGGCGAGCCATGGCTCAGGCTACCCCATCGGATGGCCCGGGAGGATGGAGGGGCCTGGCTCCGGGGCCGGGGTTAGGAGAGAGGCACGGATGTAGCACAAACAGTTTTAAAGTTTCCTGCTGGGACTTCTTGGCTGGTGCCAGATAAACTTAGTGCAGGAGCACGGTGTCTCAGTAATAAAGGAGGGGGAGGGAAAACAATCCCATGGCTTATTTAAACCTTATTGGAATTTCGACCGTGGAAACATTTAAATATCATAGTAACGGCCGCGTGTCCTCGCTCCTGCTATTCCCCAGTGGCTGTTTTCCTGCACATTTGGTTGGGGAGCAGCACAATAAAGCTGCTTGAAAATTGCCTTCCTACGGCTAGGTAATTACAACAGGTTTTTATCCCCAACGTAAAGAATGAACCGTTATATTTTTAATAAAGGGGGTGCTCAGTGGGTCCCAGCCCCCTCGGCCCCCAGCCTCTCTGTTCCACCTCCTCTACTCCGTTCCCTGTCCCCTCCCTGTTCCTCCCGGCCTCCTCTTGTCCCCTGTTCCCTCCCATCCTCTCCCTGACCCCTCCCTCCCAGGCAGCTGGAAAGCAGCACTGCGGGCTGGGCGGCCCCTCTGTCTCCCAGCCAGGGAGCCCTGTGTCACTGTTTGGAGAAAGGAACGGCCCGTCCAGGTCTCTGTCAGGATCATTAACCATTTAGCCTGACTCCATCCAGGCCATCAGACACACTCCCGCCTCCCCTTTCTTACCACCGGACGGAGCAGAGAAAGGTCAGCCTGGCAGCCACCTGAGCACCTGCCCAGGCCACGCAGTGGCTCAAGTCCCCACCAGCTGCCCACATGCAGCTTCTCTCCTGGTTCCTCAAGTTTAACTTTGGGCAGCTTCCCGCTCCTGACACCTTTCTGTCCTAACCCCTGACTCCAGCCACTGTGTGCTGGGGAGACAAATTCTCTCTCTGTGATGTCACATGGAGAGAAACCATGGCAACAGCATCTGTGCCTCATGTGACAAAGTGGGAGTCCAGGGTGGCCTCCGGGGCAGGTAGACAGGAGGTCCCAGAGCAGCTGTGTGGCTCTGAGTGGCCCCTCCCACTGTCTGGGCCTCAGTTTCCCTCTCTGTAAAACAAGGGAGGTAGACCAGATATCTTTGCATCCCTTTGAACGACGATACCCAGGATGTGACATTTCAGCTTTCAGTATCCATCTCCATCCACTATCTGCTGCTTTGCCTTATCCGGGCCCACGTGTCCTTCTCTGCGTCTGAACAGAATGGCTGGAGCCAGGCCAAAGCTCATGCTAGGCTGGGTCACAGGCAACGGTCTCCTGCTGTCCAGGCTTATTCCTGAGAGAGGAGGGTGAGGAGTGCCGCCTGCCCTGGGGAGTGGAAGAGACATCAATGGAGATCCTGGGAGCGAGGAGGTGCGGCCTCCTCTGGACAGACCGGGGCACTCCGTGGGGGCTGGCTCCCCACCCCCTTTCTCCCTCCGACCTCCGGGGAAGCCATTGACGCCCTCTGAGCTTCGTTCTCTTCACTGACTTAATGGGAGGACATTACCCACGGCCCCGACTCAGGAAGGCCAATGAGGAAACGAAACAACGTTCTTTGGGAAAGAAAAGAAACCAGAGGATGAAGGGGGAAACCGAGGCACAGGGTGTTCCACAGAAGTCGAGAACTGATGGACAGGCCACACTGGAGTGAGGCAGGGCCTCCGGCATCCGGGTGTGCACTCGCCCTGCGTTTCCGGGCTCAGTGTTAGCGAGGAGAGAGGAGAGGTCGCCCACTGCATCTCCCTGCCCCGGCCCAGTCCCAGGGGAAGAGAAGGGCCTGGAAGAGAAGGTATGTGTCTGCTCTGAGTCTGGAGGGGTGTGTGTGTGTGTGTGTGTGTGTGTGTGTGTGTGTGTATGTGTGTGTATGTGTGTGTGGGGTGTGTGTGTGTGTGTGTGTGTGTGTATGTGTGTGTATGTGTGTGTGGGGTGTGGGTGTGGGGTGTGTGTGTGGGATGTGGGTGTGGTGTGTGTTTGTGTGTGTGTGTGTGGTGTGTGTGTGTGGTGTATGTGTATGTATGTGTGCGTGTGGGTGTGTATGTGTGTGTATGTGTGCGTGTGTGGGGTGTGTGTGTGTGGTGTGTGTGTGTATGTGTGTGTGTATGTGTGTGGTGTGTGTGTGTGTGTGGTGTGTGTGTATGTGTGTATGTGTGTGTGTGTATGTGTGTGTGTGTGTGTGGTGTGTGTGTGTGTGGGGTGTGTGTGTGGGGGGTGTATTTATGTGTGTGGGGTGTGTGTGTGGTGTGTGTGTGTGTATGTGTGTGTGTATGTGTGTGGTGTGTGTGTGTGTGGTGTGTGTGTGTATGTGTGTATGTGTGTGTGTGTGTGTGTGTGTGTGTATGTGTGTGTGGGGTGTGTGTGTGGGGTGTGTGTGTGGGGGGTGTATTTATGTGTGTGTGGTGTGTGTGTGGGGGTGTGTGTGTGTATATGTGTGTGTGTGGTGTGTGTATGTGTGTGTGTGTGGTGTG